>CM028359.1:29563915-30081980 GCA_016618105.1 Dendrobium huoshanense | reverse complement strand
GATCCGACGAGCTCGAGTCGCCGGCGGCGAGAACTCCGGCGAAACCAAGCCCCAAGTCCCTCCAGGGCTGATTTCCGCTCGATCCGAAGAGAACCAGGGTTTGACGTCAACTGGACATATTGCTGCAGTTTCAACGAATCCAACGAGCTCAAGAACGCAAAAATCGGACGGTTAGATCTCTCAAAATCCTTAGAATAGCTCACATCACATGGGTCTAAATAGCTTTTCGAAAAGCACTTTATAAGCCAAACGGATACTCCCCCAAGATTTTGTACATATGTAGATCCTACGTTTAAATTTCAATTAATTTCGTCATGTATTTTGAGAGAACGAAGCGAAATAGTGTTCTAGGGTTTTGGTTCGTCACTTTTGATTTCGCTGTTCTGTGTTTGGGCCAAATAGTGGATCCTAGCCTCTGCCTACGTGGATAAGTGGCTCAATCATTGGCGCGGACCGCGGGGCCAACCCGGTGCTGCCAAGTGTCGCGCCGTGATTTTTTTCTGTATTTTCTTTTTATTTTAATTTTTTAAGCTATTTTCACTCAATAATTCATAATAAATCCAATTTTGGTCCGATTTTTGCGTGTAATATCTCGAATCGACCGTATTTGCGCCCTCTTCAATTTAAATTATTTTCATTTATAAATATTAATTATATTTTTAATTATTCTAAAAACAGTAAAGAAGCTTTTTTTTAATATATATTATATATTAATATATATATATATATATATATAATATATAATATATATATATATATATATTTTAATTAGTCTTTTATTATTATTATTATTATTATTATATTATTATTATATTATTATTATATTACTATTACAAATGTTTTACTATTTTAGTATTATTATAATTATGTTTGATTACTATTATTATTATTATTATTATTATTATTATTATTATTAGTATTATTACTACTTAAGTATTTTAAATATAATTTCTTTTTACCTTTATATTATAATTATTTCAAATAGTTCTAGTTATTTTATTATTATTATTATTATATTTTTAAAATACTTGTAGGTTTCAGGAGTCTTAAACTTATACTTCATTATATTATAATAATTATTTTAAAATATTATTAGTTTTGGGTGTATTTGGAATTCTGTACAGTTTGAAATCATTTTTGGGTGAAAATTCTGTTTAGATTTTCTGATATGTCCAAAACAGTAAAACAACACTATTTTAAAATATTATTTTTATTATATTTAAACTTTGGAAAACCATATCTTCGTCGTTTTAAGTCGGATTTTGATGTGCGACCCCTCGTTCTTTTCAGCAAGATGAGCTTTATGTTTTGAAACCGTTTCCAGCCCCTAATTTTGGCTGTTTTGGCAGATTTCTGATTTGGTGTAATATTTGATTATTTAATTATTATTTAATTAGCATAATAATTATTTTCATGATACAAACTATTTTCAAATCGTTTTGAGGCGTCGTTTGAGTGACCAATGGTTCTCCCTTATATTTATGTAGATATAAATTGATCTATTTTCAATTATATTATTTTTCAAGAAACTCTTATATATTTAGGTATTTTTAATTACTTTGAAATTACCTATTTTATTAAATCCTAATTTTGGAGATCCGCTATTTCATGAAATTTTAAACTAGGCTTCTAGATATGAAGAGCAATCGTGGGGGAGAGGATTAGTGGGTGATTGAGTTCCAATCATTTACTAATCCCTTCATTAAGTGTATTTCCTTTTATTTTTCGTAGATTGCATGTGTAGGTCGCACCACGAGCACTTAGCTTAGGCTCTCCTAGATTTAAGGACATGGTGTGTTTATTTCATTATTGTACTCCCATGCATTTATTACCTTGAGGGTTAGATAAAACATCACTTTAAACTCCTACAACGTAGTGACACCCTAAGGGACAATAATTAAGGACTCGTCTAGCAAACTTAGAAGTTTTCTAGGAGCTAGGATAGATCCCGGATTGACACGAAAACTTCAACATTTAAACTTAGTGACATCATAAACCTCCGATAATTTTCTAGGAATTGTTAGGAGCTTTTAGAGCCCTTAATTAACTAACCCTAATTAACTGGTTAAATAAGACCCCGAGACCTTCCCAAAAAATATAATAAATACATTTTAGGTCAAAAAATTACCCATAATACCTTAAACTGACCAGAATCTGATCCTTGACTTTAGATAAATAGGGCTCCCTAGTTTGACTTCAGGTTGACCCGTAATTGACCATAGGTGAAAATTACCATTTTGCCCCTAATAAATCATTAAAAATTATTAAAAATCCCAAATTTTCCCCAAACACTTGGGATCACTTTCTCAGGTTATCCCTGACCTTTGGGAGTGATTCCAATCAGTTTGGAGCTCGTTTGGATCAAAACAGTAAAATTGGCCCTTTCCTAGTTAATTTAGAAAATTCCCTTAATTACCCAATCTTAGAAAAATCATAACTAATTGTAGAAAATTCCAAATCAGGCAAACTCACTTGAATTAGACTCCATTAGGATCTAGTATTTATTAAAAATATTAGGTTTCCAAAAATTGGCCTAGATTAGAAAGTCAACTTTTTGGTCAACCGTAGTTCATTTAAGGCCCAAAACTTAGAAAATTCATAACTTTGGATAGGAAACTCCGATTTTAGCCTACTACCTGTCTAACTACTCGTATTAAGGTCTAGTATTTTCCTAAGATAATAGGAGACCCAGATTTAGACTATTTTTTATAGTGACTTATTGGACCCTTAGCTTAGTTCCTAGGAGGGCCCGGGACTTTCCAAAATTGGCTAATATAACTTTAACTTCAAATATCATCACCCTTAGCATTTAAAACTTATCAACAAATTGAAACAATTAAAATACACTCTAATTCACTAATATTTGAATTTCAAATAAAATATCCTTTTTAGACCCCCAATAAACCTGAACTCTAGATAATTTTAACTAATTATCCCACTTAGGATTTATCCAAACCACACTAGCCTTACACACATATAGAATTGTTTGCTAGGGCACGAATTCTAGATCTAGGTTAGGCCGCTGGTTTTATTTTTCTGCTGTGTGCCGGAGCTTTCCGTAGTTTTCATTGCATGTTGTTTGAAAAATGATTGGTGTGTTTGCTTACTTTTTCTGCACTCTGGATGTGAGCGTTAGACTTACCCATAGGCTAGGAGCGCTATATATATATTGTTCTTCTATGCAGGTGGGCATGCTCAAGCTAATAAAAGGGGGGCACCGTTATGATTTCTAATGTTGTTTTATGCAGGTGCTTGCTTAGCCCCCCTGATATAATGAGGGCTAAAATCATTAAATAATTATAATTGCTACAGATGGAGCTGCTTAGCCCTAAGAGCATGGCTTGGCACAGGGTCAATGGTGTTAGCATTTTCATTTCCATATAAACTGCTTGGGATGATTTTTACTAGCATAACCTTGCAGGGATTCTTAGATTTACTGCTTTCAATTCATGTAATTTATCTGTAATAATTGTTAAGAGTTGTGAAAATAACTTTTGAGTTGGGATATTCTTATCCAGCTCTAATTCTAAAAGAAGAAGGCATCCCCAAGGGGAGAGTCTTCTTCCATTTGGAAGATCGAGCTGGATGGCTTTAGATATCCAAAGAGAAAAGGCAATACACCCCTACTGGGGGGAATTGTCTCTTCGTTTGGATATTCAAGCCACGACGGATCCAAGGAATCCAAGGAGGAGTGATCCAAGGAGTACAAGGAGAGGATACCCAGGAGGCTGAAGATATTGAAAATTGAAGACCCAATATCCCACTCAAAGTTGTTGGCGTCTGTCATAAGATTAGAAATCCGGGTTGTTGGCAGTGGTGCCCGGTCACTTTACTTTTCTGCATATCCTGGGTTGTAATTAAGGGCAGTTGGCCTATGAACATTTATTTGATTTGTTGGATTTATATTGATGTGTTTTACCTGATTGCGCAGTAGAATTACCTGCTTTTTCTAGGTTTCTTTCTTGCATGCCGCTTTTATTTTTCACCTGGATATCGTTAGGCCCTTTAAGGATTATAAATTTTTATACTCATAACTAATTTTTTAATATTTTAAGGCTTTAAATAACATAGAAACTTAACGAACCTAGGGAATTGCTGGAACCGTCCGGGGTCGCATGCATATTACTGTATCTTCTCTCTCCTTCTAATAAGACATCTCCCTGCCTGCGGGTAGAGTCCGAATAATCTGGCCTATGAGGATGAAGTGCCGGACCTAGGGAGACTCAGTCTTTTCTAAAAATTATTTTATATTAAGCATGTTTTTAAAATCCAAAGCATTGATGAGCTGACATTTCAACTAGCATGCATTGCATTAGTAACAAACTAATTAAAATTTAATTGCATTAGCTAGGGGCATTCACCCAACATAAGTCCAGGACCACTTAGGAAATTTTTTAGATGTCGGTCCTATTTCCAAAAAACTGTACCTCCCACCCATCTTTCATAATTGACCTGATAGCATGGTTTTAAAGCGATTAGGTGGTTAGCTGGCTCCCCCAATTCAGGCCGGGATAAGTCCAGATCTTTGCATCGCATTAGCTAGGACACTGGTCTTAGTGTGTGTCGAACACTAAGTCCAACCTAGATTTAGGATTCGAGGCTACTACATTTGGTCTCGTAGTATGCCTTAAATAGTAGGTATGTCCTTTTCTTTCAGGGACTATAAACCCTACTCATCCGCGTCACAGGAAGACGCCACCTCCATCCTTCTCTCACGCATGTGATTGAGTGCTTGATTTTACTTTTCCAATTTCTCTCTAGTGCCCTAGAGCCTCCGAATGCTGGTATGAGCCACGCATGTCGATTCAGCCCTTCGGACCTTTCTTCCCTTTGAGTAGGATTTTCTAGTATATACCCTTGTGCCGATCCCATTCTAGGAGAGGATAATGTATAATCCTTAATCGAGAGTTTTCTTAGGCTCCGGCCTGGGATGTAATTATCCACGGGGGCTTGCGCCCGTGGGAAACTCGGTCCCACATCTACTAAACCCCATTCAAGCTCTTTAATCGGGTGGGGGAAACCCGTGACTAGGTCGTGTATATTACTACCCATCGGAGTGTGTTGATGAAAGCATCTATCCTCAATGGTTAGTTGTATGCACGATCCAATCTATCCCTTCCAATCGACCCATTCGCGCGATGTTCTTTCGGAGGTCTACAGGTTTCTGGCGACCACGGTGGGACCAGTTTCTCTCTCCATCTTTGGATCCTATATTATCCTTTCTTGTGTGTACTCTAGGGATTGGTACTCCTTAGATTAGGTCTGTCCACTCTTACTTAGGGTCTTTCCTTGGTTAGGGTTTCTTTCCCTTAGCTAGGGTTCCCCCTACTCTACTTCTTTCCAGTCTTACAGGCTATTCCTTTCTCCATCAATTCCTATATACCTTTATCAAATCTCTATCAAACCGTTCATCCATTCTTATTTTTCACTTCTGATTTCTAACTTTTCAATTTCTTTTCTTGGCAGCAGTGTCATGGCTTCCTTCGTACCTTCCGTTACTTTTGCCTTTGGTTCGGACGCGCGGGTGACTCTTCCGGAGTCCCTGCTCGCTAGTCCGCTAGTGGGAGGAATCACTTTTGGTTCCTTCACTGACTCGGCCTTCGTCACTCTTGGTGGGCCGACCCCGGCGGAGGCTGCTGCATTCTCTCCTCCTCATAGGAGAGGACGCGCAGCCATGCGCCCTTTCGGACGACCAGCTGCTCGGCGGACAGCCCGGACACCTGCTCGTCCCGTTCCTTTACTCGCGCAGCCAGTGCGCGTTGTGGCTAGGCAACCAGTGCCTAGGCCACAGCCTGTTCCAGTTGTTCGTGCAGCGGCCAGGCGACCTGCGCCTGCCGCTCTTGCTGCTCAGGTTGCTCCGGCCCCACAGCACCGGCATCCTGCTGTAGCGGTTCCACCTGTTCGTACTGCGGTCAGGCGACCTGCGCCTGCCGCTCCTGTTGAACAAACTGCCCCGGCCCCTCAGCGCCAGCAGCCTGCTGCTGTTGTTACTCCCATCGTTCCGGCGGAAGTACCTTGCGTTCGGGTTTTCCCTCCCGCTTCCACTAGGAAGAGGGGTGCCCAGACTGAGGTGCCTTTGCCTTCTTCTGGCCGGGTTTCTGTTTTTGCTCGGCTTTCTCACCCCGAGACTACTGGGCAGACCCCGGCACTTCCAGTTGTTCATGTTTCCCCTTCCACCCAGGCAGTGGGTTCAGATGTCCCCTCGACCTCCACCTCCAGCCTTGGGAGAAGGGCTAGGAGGAATAGGAATAGGAGGTTGCGTCTAGCTGCGTCAGAGGCAGAGAGACAGCGGATGGCCGATGCCATCGTTCACGATGAGATTGTTCAGAGGCAGAGGAGAGTGGCTCCCAGACAGCGGAGGCCACATCCAGTTGTTGTTGCACCTGCTCTAGAGGTTATGGTAGCCCCCGAGTTGGAGGCAGTTTAAGGAGGACGCTTCTCCCCACTGACGCACAGTGGAGATGAGGAGGATGTTGCCCGTATCGCGGCGGCTCCTCCTGTCGCCACTACTCTACCCCGAGCTAGATTACCCAGGGACGCTGGTGTCCGAGCCCTCACCCAGAGGATTCGGAACATCGTCCGCCTAACGCGTGGCAGAGGGCCCGTCAGTCGGGAGGGCTTACTCCGTCAGATTTCTAGGGCTACCTTCCAGTTACGACGACAGACTGCGAGGAGACTCTACAGTTGGCAAAGGGGGCAGACACCCCAGCAGCCTGCAGTCCTAGTAGTTAGGCCGCCAGCAGTGGCTCCTGTAGTAGGACGGCGCCCACGTCGTCGAGGACGGAGACAGCAGCAGGAGCCTGCCCGGCCTCAGGTCAGTTTAGATGTGATAGTACCGGAGCAGCCAGTTGCCAGCATAGTGCCCCATCGTACCAGATGGGTTTGAAGACGTCGACAGGCGGACACCCCTGTCGACCCTGTTCAGTTAGTTGAGTCAGCGCCACTGGCAGAGACAGAGCAGCCAGATGAGGCAGTTGATCAGATGGATTTGGCAGTTCCTTCCGGGTCTGAGGCAGTCCCGATGGCAGTTGACGATGATTCAGTTTCTACCCCAGACAGATCGCCAGTACGGATCGAGACAGAGTTAGCCCCTAGTACTCATAGGATCACTTCTCCTATGAGCCCGTACATAGAGGCGATGCGACAAGCCTTTTTAGACAATAAGGATACACTAGTGGATATCGATGAGGATGTGCCGGTACACCGGGTTTGTGTGGTTACCCGCAGAGGTCACTCAGATGAGAGAGAGCTCGAGGACCAGGATGAGCAGGGAGAGCCCGAGGTGGATGGATCTCCCAGATCAGTTGATACAGATGCTACAGTCCTGAACCTCCAGACACAGATGGCAGAGATGACTAGAGCCATGGCAGTCATGACAGCACAGTTGACAGCCTTGGGGGCGGTACCCCAAATGGCAGGTGCAGCCGCTGCCAGTACTTCCAGAGATCAGCCAATTGTGCCCCCAGTTGTACTGGACCCCCTGAGAGTGGACAGGATCCAGAGAGCAGTGCCTACATCACCTTCAGTGGTTCAGAGTCAGCCAGCTCAGTTGTCAGCGGGTCAGCTTCAGGATCTGATTGCCCAGAAGGTAGAGCAGGTCATTTGCTCTAGAAAGACTGGAGAGTCAGTTAGTAGAGGGCGACCTTACCCGATAGATTACGAGCAGGAGCCCTACCCTCCTGGTTTTATCCCTCCTAGGTTTAGAGTGTTTGACGGGTTTGGGAACCCGAGGCAGCATGTGGCTCAGTACCGAGCAATATGTTGCAATATAGGAGGGAGTGACCCGCTGATGTTGAGGTTGTTCGTTAGCAGCTTGGCGGGGGTGGCGTTTGCTTGGTACGCGGACCTCCCCAACGACTCAGTCAGGACTTTTGCCGAGCTGGAGCAGTTGTTCATCCAGAGATTTGTCAGCACTGAGCACAGATTTACAGTGGGAGAGCTTGTAGTCACCAGACAGAGGCTTAGAGAGTCACTCACAGACTACATAGTTAGATGGAGGAACCTGAATTTGCAGTGCGAGCCACAGTTGCAGGAGCAGCACGCAGTTGAGATCCTTTTGAAGAACATAGATGGTCCCATAGCTCCATACCTGAAGGGTTTCACCATACGAACCTTTCAGAAGCTATTGACCAAGGTCACCAGCCTACAAGACAGCATACCCGATGCAGTCCCTCCTAAGGCTGAGAGTCAGCCTTCGCGCAGACCTCAGCGGCAGGAGTTTTCAGGGGCACCTCCACCTAGGAGAGGGGATGTACATAGTACTCAGGGAGCAGCAGATAAGGGCAAGAGGCCTTAGGCAGTTCAGCACCTCCACAGCAGTCACGCTCAGCTAGTCAGTCACACTCAGCTAGTCAGCCAGCAGCACAGCCCAGGACCTCCCGTAGGACTCCAGAGAGTCAGCAGTTCCTACAGGAGAAGCTTAGTAAGGAATATCCCTTCAAAAGAGAGAGTGTGAAGAAGATCTTTAAGTTCCTTACTAAGAAGAACATACTTACCTTTCCTAGCAACAATAGAGTGGAGGAAGAGGATTAGACTGAGCACCCACTCTATTGTCCTTACCACAGATACGTTGGGCATGTGTTAGAAGATTGTTTTGTCTTCAAGAATAAGGTTGAGAGGTTGATGGCCACAGGACAGATACACCTCCAGGACAGCGATCTAGTGCAGCCCAGGGGTAAGGGCCCTCAGACAGTTTAGATGGTTTCCAGTCCCAGCCACACTCCCAACCAGACTGACAGTCAGGGCAGTAGTAGCAGCTTACCCCAGTGTTCTGAGGGAGAGTGGAAGTTAGCACTCTCTAAGAAGACCAAGAGGATGATAGACTGTGCAGTTCAGAGTTCAGAGGCAGTTGAGAGGAGGCCACCACAGGCCAAGTCGACAGTTGCCCCTGCAGTTACTACTCCAGCACTTGTACCTTCTTCTTCATCTCTTTCTGTTGTAGTGCCTACTGAGCACATTTCTTTTTCTGCTGATGTATGTAACAATAAAATGTATGAAAGAGAAAAGTGTGTTATAATCTCTGAGGGGAAGATAGGGTTCCTTTCAGCACTTACGCTGAAAAACTTTGTTCTCCCTTCATTTGATGAATAAATAATAGAAGAATGTGATTCTGGCTATTTTTGGTGTTCTTCTCCTATTGTTTTTACTACCGTTTATACTTCTACTTCTACGGCTTCTACTTCTACTAGCACTCGTTCTTTTACCGCTTTACATATCTGTTATACTGATTCTAGTGAAGAGTCTAAGTCTGAGTATGAAGATGAACCAGTCTTTGTGACACCAGAGGGTGGATGTTACATGGATTCAGAAGATGAGTCCGAGAACCCACTCCCAATACTTTCCTTAGAACCAACACTTGCCACCACCACTAAACCAGAGGAATCTCCTGTTGAGGATGACTCAATACAAAAAGTTCATCTGCGTTCAGGGAAGGTCCTTCCACCTAGGTTTGTTAAAATATAAAAGATAAAAATATCATTACCCAAGCAGGATGACTATATGCCTTCCTCCTAGGAGCAGCCTAAGGAGAAAGGGAAAGGCCCTCAACTGGAGGTTGATTATAATATGTTGGCTCATCTAAGGAAAATTCCTTCTCTTCTTAGTATCTATGATGCTTTGATGTTGTCACCTGACTTGAGAGAAACACTGGTAAAAGCCTTGCTTGAACTAGAGACCTATCAAGCATTCTTTACTTTCGACCCAATGATGATTCATGCATTTGTACAACACGCCATGCATCACCTTCTCTAGTCGTGACCTTCTTTTAAGGATACTGAGCACAATCGTCCCTTGTATGTCACTGTTGAAGTCAATGGTTATGAGTTGAACAGGGTCCTCATAGATCAAGGGCTTCAGTAAACATATTAACCCATGAAACTTTGAAGAGCCTCTCCCTAGGTCATCTGAAGCTCACTTCCGACAAGATCATGTTGAAAGGCTTCAATGACCAAGGCCAGCGAGCTCTAGGGTCTATTACCCTGCCTCTGAAATTTGGAAATTTTCTAACTGAGGCAAAGTTTCATTTGATTAAGGCTGACACTTCATACAAGGCTCTCTTAGAAAGGTCTTAGATCCATGAGTATGGAATGGTGCCCTCTACCTTGCACCAATGTATGAAGTTTAAGATAAATGATGTTGAGTATACCATTCCTGGAGATACCCAGCCCTTTTCCATGCATGAAATCTCTATGTACAACGACGCCGAGTACTATGTACCTCGGAAGGCTCGTAGAGCTCCACCTGCTCAGTCCCCGGTGATACCTGGTACTGTTGTACAGGGTCCTATGCAGCCACCTGCACAGGGTCCTATACAATCGTCAGTACAGGGTCCATCACAGGTTGGTATTGAGTCAGGTGTTCCTACTACCCATTCTGATGGAGATCCCTCTAAGTTTGCAGTGAGGCACGATATTCCCCCTAATAGAGGTAGGGGAGGTAGAGGTAGAGGGAGAGGTAGAGTTGCGATCCGTGAGCCACGGAACTACGACGCTCGTACACCTCCTCCCCCTAACCTTTACACTTCTTTCTGGACTGTAGAGTCTGACTCTTCCGACGATGAAATGATCGATATCCTTCAACGCCCAATCACTTCACCACCTCTCTATTTCGCAGGCTATGATTTACTACCTACTTTTCATAGTCATTTGATACCTGAATGTGAATTGATTATTGATATTAGCTCAGACGAGGAAGAGGACTTTCGACGTCAGACTACTACCAGACAACCTTCCCCCCATCAGATACGCGGGATAGGAGTTGGGGATTCCAGTCAAAGATCTTCTGACACTCCTACAGTTGATGATGATAGTCATTATGGGGTAGTCACAACCCTATACCTCACTTGTACGATACATTTGGGCCAACCCGACCTAGGGAATGTCCCTCTGTACCCCGTAGTATAGGTGCACCACTGGGTCCTATGAGATAGGATCTAGATGAGACCGCTATGGATATAGAGGTCAAGAGTGCCCCTCGTTACTTTTCACCTACTGTAGAGAGATTTGTTGAGCGGGGTCTCATTCGTTCTACTTGGCCCGATGAAGAAGCTCTACAGCAGGCCCGAGTCTGACGGACTGATTTCCCCAAAGGTCTAGGAGGCGTATGTTACATGGGGTTAAATCAGTCCAGTGATGCCAACATTCGTGTCATTTTCCATGCTTATCCAATTATTTCTCTTACCAATGAAGAAGACCCGGGTAGTGAGGATGATAGAATACTTGATGCTCCATAAGAGTTTGAAGATGGAGTCACTTCTGTCATAGACGAACTGTGTGAGGTAAACTTAGGCACTGAGTTTGATCCTAGGCCTATTTTTCATAGTGTCTTACTGTCTGATTCAGAGGCTCAAGAATACGTCAAGTTGCTATCATAGTTTAGAGACTATTTTGCCTGGAATTACACCGAGATGCCTGGTCTAAATCCAGAGGTAGCAGTCCATAAGTTAGCCATTAAGCCTGATGCAGTCCCTGTTAAACAAGAACCTCGTAGGATGAGATTAGAAATCGAACAACAGGTGATTGTTGAAACCAAGAAGCTGGTTTCATTAGGGAAGAGAAGTACCCCACTTGGCTTGCCAATATTATTCCAGTCTGGAAGAAGAGTGGACAGATAAGGGTCTGTATTGACTTCTGTGATTTCAACAAGGCATATCCTAATGATAATTTTTCTCTCCCCATTCCTGAGCTTATGGTGGATATAGCATCATCTCATAGCATCTTCTCATTCATGAATGGTTTATCTGGTTACAATCAGATAAAGATGGACCCTGATGATGAAAAATTTACTGCTTTTCGGACACCTATATGTGTCTTTTGTAACAAGGTGATGCCCTTCGGTCTCAAGAATGCCGGGGCCACCTATCAACGTGCCATGACTGTCATCTTCGATGAGATGATACATGAGTAAGTTGAATGCTATGTGGATAATTTGGTAGTCAAAAGCAAGGTCCGTGAAGATCACCTCAGAGATCTATGAATCATTTTTGAACGCCTGCGCAATTTAATTTAAAGATGAATTCTTTAAAATGCACATTTGGAGTCAGTGCATGAAAGTTCTTAGGGTTTATAGTTCGCTACCATGACATTGAGATAGATCCCTCTATGATCAAGGTCATAGTAGATTTAAAAACCCCTAAGAGTCTTACCAAGTTGAGGTCCTTTCAGGGTAAACTCGCTTTCTTGTGGAGATTTATCTCCAATCTTTTTGGTAGGTGTCATCCTTTCTCAGCATTAGTGAAGAAGGATGTCTGATTCCATTGGGATGAGAGTTGTCAGGAGGTCTTAGAGAGTATAAAGCGCTACCTGATGAACCCCCCTGTCTTAGCTGCACCTATTCTGGGTAGGCCGTTGATTCTCTAGACTACGGCCCTGGATGATTCTCTAGGTGCACTGTTGGCTCAAGAGAATGAGGAAGGCAAGGAGAATGCCTTGTACTACCTCAGCAGGTGACTGATACCTGCATAAGTTAAGTATCCAGCGATAGAAAAGCAATGCTTAGCCTTGATCTTTGCAGTACAGAAGCTTAGGCATTATATGCTATCATATAAGATCAATCTGATCTCTCGAGTTAACCCATTGTAGTACTTGATGACCCATCCGACCCTTTCAGGTCGTCTAACATGATGGTCTATGATATTACTGCAATTTGATATCACCTTTGTTCCTCGGCGGACCGTCAAAGGATAGGCTCTAGCTGACTTTCTAGCCGATCACCCGATCTCTGCTGATTCCCCACTCAACGATGAGCTACCTGATGAGTTCATCAAGAGTGGGGATGAACATGAGTCTCCTACTTGAGAGTTTTACTTTGATGGTGCGTCATCTGTCAAAACTTTAAGTCTAAATGAAACTCCTATAATTAGTGTAGGATTAGGCCTGATTTTTGTGTCTCATGAGGGTCATACTCTACGGTACTCTATCAGAACCTCATACTAACAATGAAGCTGAGTACGAAGCTCTGATTTTGGGGCTAGAGTTGGCCATTCAGATGAGTCTTAAGAGGGTGAAGATCTTTGGAGACTCCCAACTTATAATTAATCAAATGGCTGGAGTCTACAAAGTACTTAAGCCTGAGCTCATTCTATATCATAATAAAGCAATGGAGCTCCTGAGCATAATACCAGAGATAACTTTGACCAAAGTCCCTATATCTGAAAATGGAAAAGTAGATGCATTTGCCAAGTTAGCAAAATAATTAGCTGACCTTACTAGAAATCCAGTGTCTATTATTATCCAGTATCGTCAAGCTCTGTGCCCCGCAGACTTGTCTACTCCCAATCAGACCCTTGCAGTGTTTGATGTGGATGGGGAGTCAAATTGGAGAGAACCCTTCATAGAGTATTTAAAATATGGTAGGCTTCTAGATGATAAGTCTCTCACTGCTCAAATTAGAAAGAGAGTCTTATCATTCGCCTATGTAAATGAAACTCTGTATCGACGCTCTTTTGATCAAATGTGGTTGAGATGCCTCAGTAAAGAAGAGGCTAGTCGAGTTATGAGCGAGATACATGATGGGCTTTGTGGTGCCCATCAGTCTGGACCTAAAATGAAAGACAGAATTAAATGCCTTGGCTACTACTGGCCGACTATGATCCACGATTGCATGAAGCACGCTAAGAGATGCCACTAGTGCCAGATTCATGGCAAGGTGATTCACCAACCCCCTAATACGTTGCACCCTACTGTTTCTTCTTGGCCATTTCAGGGCTAGGGCACGGATGTATTGGGTCCTATAGACCCTCCTTCCTCTAAGGGTCATAGATTAATTTTAGCCGTCACTGATTACTTCTCTAAGTGGGCAGAGGCTGTCCCACTTAAGGAAGTTAAATCAGAAGATGTGATGCGCTTCTTTCGCGATAACATTGTTTATCGCTTTGGTGTTTCGCGCCGTATAATCTCAGATAACGGCCCGTCCTTTAAAAGCACCAAAATTGCCAGATTTGCCCGCCGCCATAACATTAATTGTCGATACTCGTCAATTTACTACCCTAAAGCCAATGGCTTGGCAGAGGCATTTAATAAGACTCTTATGCAACTGATAAGGAAAATCCTTGTTGCAAACAAGAAAGAATGGCATGATAAGCTACCTGAAGTATATGGGCATATAGGACTACCTACAGTACTCCTACTCAGTCCACCCCATATACTTTAACTTTTGGAGCTGAAGCAGTCCTCCCACTTGAGGTTGAGATCCCCTCACTGCGTGTAGCAATTAATTACAATCTATCTGAAGAAGATAATGCCCGACTGAGGTTGGAAGAGCTTGATGGTTTAGATGAGCTCCGCTTGCGAGCTTATCAATGCCTTAGGCAATGCCAGTCCCGAATGAAACGGCACTTTGAGCATCTTGTTAGACCCCGTGCTTACCGGGTAGGCGAGTTAGTTCTTATTTTGTGTAGGCCTATCATCTCGTACCGTCGGCGATGTGGTAAGTTTGAGCCTGTTTGGGAAGGCCCCTTCGCTGTAGAGCAAGTCTATGAAGGTGGTGCCTACCTACTTGTTGATGCAAATGATGTTTACCCAATGCCTGTCATCAACGGGCAGTACTTAAAAAAGTATTATGCCTGAGTCTAGTACTTCACAGGGGAGCCTCCCTACCGCATGTAGATATCCCTCTGTATATGTAGCTCCTAAAAGGATTCCTCTTACTTTTCAGCAGTCTGCGTGGTCACGACGATTTATCCTCTACCACGCAATATTTCTTAGAAGAGTATGATGCTATCCTTAGAGGTGATACACCAGTACTCCGTATGGATATTTTGTACTTTTGTCTGTGCGCACCAATCACGTTGGTGCTATCGCATAGAATTTTTAGTTTGTTCTCCCCTTTGTAGGGATTAGTCCCCCAGTTTCACCTACCGCCCCAGGTGTGATCTGGGATATCAAAACTAATAGTTCGAGTCTAGTTTTTGAGAGGTGATACTAGGTCCACACCACCCCATGACAGTCAGGTATGGTGATGGAGATCCACTATTCCTAGTTGAGTTTCTTCTTCCTATCAGTCCTAATCTGATAGATGTAGCCCATAGGCCATTTATATGAGTCGAATGTGATCAAGGATGTTAGATTCATGAGTTTAGACTCTTTTTGAGATAGGATACAGGGTCCACACCATCCCATGCTAGCCAAATATGGTAGTGTTGATCATCTATCCTGATGATGGTTTCATTTGTACATCAATTTCTATACGATTTTGCTCCCCAGTTCATTCACATGAGATGAATGTGGTCTGGGTTATCAAAACCATTCACTACCCCCAATTTAAAAAATTTATGTGTGATAAAGGAGAGGATCTCTTAGTAGAGCAAAACCGGTTGCCCTTGTTGAAGGAGGAACCCGATAAAACTCTCTAAGAGCACAAACTCCCCAGTTCTGTTCATGTGGCGAACATGGTCTGGGTCATCAAAACCATTCATAATCCTCATTTAAAAAATATACATGTGATAAAAAGAGGGAAGCTCTTAGGAGAATAAAAACCCGGTTGCCCTTGTCACAGGAGGAACCCGGTAAAACTCTCTAAGAGCTCAAATTCTCCATAAATTTCTCTTTCTCCTCCCTTGAGACCCTTGAGAGTACTTTGATGATCTCTTCAAGGTTGAGTTTCCACTTAGTTGGTCGATTAATTTATATGATTTTAAATGAATTTCTTCATTAGTGATGTAGTACATTGTGTTTTGAGATGTAACCATCACTATTTTTTGGACTTATATCTTTCTAAGAAGAGATCGCCCCCTGCTGCCCTCTTTTGGCAGTCTACCTCCCATTCATGAACTACTCTGAGCTACCAGAGTAGTCCTATTAATGTGATAGTGTTACTTTTACTCCCCACCTGGTCCAACCCAATTAGGGTAGGTGTTACCACTATGGTCTTATGATAATCATAGATCTCACTCATAATTATCAGATTAGGTGTCAGGTGTGCTCCCTTGTCACCTCAGAGTTATTTTTCTAGCTGTGATGTAGTACATCTGTTCTCAGGTGTTAGCACCATAGATCTAGGAGCTCTGATTTTCTATTGGAAGATCAACTCCCCAGTTTCTTTCCCCGACCTATTACAATATTCGTACCCTACTCTTAGCTGCTAGAGTAGCCCTATGAATGTTCTCTTATTGTTTTGGCTTCTCATAGGGTCCTACCCAGTTAGTGTAGGTATTACCATTGTGACCCTTCAAGTAATCATTGAAGCCATTCATGATTACTATCCTCGGTAGTGAAGAAACCCCCCTTTACTACCTAGAGTTGTTTATTTAGTTGTGATGTAGTACACCCTCTCTCAGGTATTAGCATCACATCCTCAGGAGCTCAGATTTTCTAGTAGAAGATCAGCTCCCTGGTTCCTTTACTAACTCACTTTCAGCATTCGTACACTACTCTTAGCTGTTAGAGTAGCTCTATGAATATTGTTTTGTTTCTTTTTGCTTCTCACAGGGTGCTACCTGATCAGGGAAGGTGTTACCACTGTGACCCTCTTGACGATTCTTCACTCTTATACATGATTACTGTCCTCAGGTAGTGAGGGTGTCTACTTTTCTATATAGAGCTGATTTTCTTGTAGTGATGTAGTATACATTGCCTCATATATCAACATCACTGTTTTGAGAACTTTGAACTTCTAGCAGAAGATCAGTTCTCCTGCTCCTTTTAGTGACCTATTCTATCATTCATACACTAGGCTCAGTCGTCAGATTATTCTTATGAATGAGTTGAGGTCACTTTCACATCCCACAGGGTCCACTAGTTTGTGTGGGTGTTACTGCTGTGAAATTTTACTTACTCAGAGTCGTTGCCCTCAGTAGAGAGGGTACTACCTCACTACTTTGACTTTTTTTTTCTCCTACCTCGTGATACAAAGAATCATGCCTTAGATGATGTCATCACCTATTCATTGAGCTTTAATTCTCTAGTAGAGAGTTAACAATTTTAGATACTTCTACCACTTGTTTCCCCATTGAAACCCCACTCCTAGCTGCCGGAGAGGTCCCTTGGATGTTTTGATACTCTTCCCACTTCTTACAGTGTCCCCATCAGTTAGTATGGGTTCACCACTGTAGCCCCCTTTGGGGATTGTTTTTACTAGGCTTAGTCCTACCTTCTATAGTAGAGGTGCCCCCTCACTACTTCAGTTCTTTTTACTCCTTTGGAATGAGATTGCCCCCTTTGCACACTCTACTAAGGGGGTATCTCTTCCAACTTTGTTCCGGAAACATCATCCTGATATCTTCCTTCCCTTTTGTGTAGGGTTAGGGTTCCCTAGGAGATCATGATGGCATTTGGATACTCATGGCCACGACGATTTGTCCTCTACCATGTGGTTACCAGAGCGCTAGAAGGGGTTCCCTAGGTGGCTCTACCCTTAAAATTATCTCAATTACTTACTTCTTTCTCCCTCACATCCCTACACAGATACGTGTCAGACAGATGTTGAGGTGATTTTTACCTTCTATCCTGCTGTTTGAAATGAACAGACAGGTAGTTGGTCTTACTTGGCAGAGAGGACCTAACAGAGCACCTGGCAAGTACTCCTCGCCATGCTTTTGATTGTCCTGTTTTGATCAGGCAGGCATCAGAGCTTGACACTTTATTCACTCAGTTGAAATGACTAAGTTGGTATCGAGCCCTTCTTTATTTGCAAAGCTGAGCTGGCCGAGTAGATGTTGATGTTTACCTGTTGAGTGAGCCCGATAGAGTCCCTGAGAGGCGCAATTCTTCAACAGTTCTTTTTTTACTCGGATGTCCTGTAAAAGACTACGCAGGCTTCCATTTTGTGGATCATGAGCTTCTCACTGATGTCATACAGAAGTAGTGGCCATCCCAATCCACTGTTCCGAAATGAGCAGGAGGGACGGGATCCTTTTCACCCTCTACCCGCTGTCCAGATGTGGTTAGCCTAGTAGTTAGTTTTTACCTACCGTTGAGTGAGCCCGACAGAGTCCCTGGGAGGCGCAATTCCTCAATACCCCTTTACTCGGATGTCCTGTAAAAGACTACGCAGGCTTCCACTTCGTGGTTCATGAGCTTCTCGCTAAGGTCAGATAGAAGTAGTGGCCACCCCAATCCATTGTTCCGAAAGGAGCAGGAGGGGCGGGATCCTTTTCACATTCTACCCCGCTATCTATATGCGGTCAGACTGGTAGTTGGTTTTTACCTACCGTTGAGTGAACCTGACATAGTCCCTGGGAGGCGCAATTCCTCAACACCCATTTACTCGGATGTCCTGTAAAAGACTACGCAGGCTTCCACTTTGTGGTTCATGAGCTTCTCGCTGAGGTCAGGCAGAAGTAGTGGCCACCTCAATCCACTATTCCTAAAGGAGCAGGAGGGGCGGAATCCTTTTCATCCTCTACCCGCTATCCAGATGCGGTCAGCCTGGTAGTTTGTTTTTTTTTTTTTTACCTACCGTTGAGTGAGCCCGACAGAGTCTCTGGAAGGCGCAATTCCTCAACACCCATTTACTCGGATGTCCTGTAAAAGACTACATAGGCTTCCACTTCATGATTCATGAGCTTCTCGCTGAGGTCAAACAGAAGTAGTGGCCACCCCAATCCACTATTTCGAAAGGATCAGGAGGGGCGGGATCCTTTTCACCTCCTACCCTGCTGTCCAGATACGGTCGGGCAGGTAGTTGGTCTTACGTGGTAGAGAGGGCCTGACAGAGCACCTAATAGGAATTCTTCTTTTTCTCTGAGTGTCCTATTCTGATCAAACAAGCACCAGACTTTGTGACTCCCTTTACTTGCCGCCTTGAGTTGGTCAGGCAAATATTGAGTCACCCCAATCCACTGTTCTGAGATGAACAGGAGGGGCGGGATCTTTTTCACCTTCTATCCTTTTGTTTGAAATGAGCATACGGGAAATTAATTTTACTTAGTTGGTAGAGAGGGCCTGACAGAGCACCTGGCAGGAACTCCTCGCCACCCTTTTCTCTGAGTGTCTTGTTCCGATTAGGCAGACACCAGGCTTCATGATTCCTTTGTTTGGTGATCCGATTTAGTCAGGCAGATACTGAGTCACCCCAACCCACTGTCCTGAAATAGGCAGGAGGAGATGGGACCCCCTTCACCTTCTACTATGCTGATTCGATATAGTCAGACAGATAGTTGGTATACTTTTGCTACTCTACTTTTGGTCCTCTCTTTAGCTATGCCCACTCCATAGGACAAGGTAATGAGAGATACCACCTTACTTTTTCACTCTTGAGGTGATCTTTACCCTTGATTCTCTCTTTGGCTCTGCCCTCAATATAGGGCAAGACTAGGGGAGAATTTATTTACCTTCTTCACCATAGTGGTGACATTTACTGTTGATTCTCCTTTTCTGCTTTGCCCTCGCTATGGGGCAAGACTATAGGAGAATCTCCTTACATTGCTTTCACCTTTTTAGGTGATCTTTACCGTTGGTTCCATCCTTAGCTCTACCCTAGTCGAAGAGTAAGGCCAGGAGAAGACCCCACTACCAGTTCACCATTTTGATAATTCTTTACTTGTGCACTGCTGCTTTTTTTTTCCTCTTTTCTAGGCTCTACCCCCACCATGGGGCAAGGCCAGGAGAAGAATCTCTTTCTTTTTCCACCATCTCCTTGATATTCTTTCATTCATGATCTTTACTCAACCTTTCTGTGGCATAGTCGGTCAACGCCAACACGAGCCGTTCACTAGTTGTTCACTGCTCCTGTTGGGGGTCCGTTTGTTGACCTTTATTTTGTCAAACCTTTAGGTATGGTGGTTAGAGTTGACCAAGTCAACCTTTGACTTGGTCAACCCAAGCCTTAATGGGTCAAAATTGACCCATTAAGTCCTTTTAGAGCCCAAATCAAATCTGATCTTTTTTATGGCTCAAACCTCTCACTCCTTTGACTCTCTTGACTGATTTGACCAAGTCAATCGTTGACTTAGTCAAACCAAGTCTTTAATAGGTTAAAATAACCTATTTAGAGCCCATTAAAGGGCCATTTAATGCCCTAATCAATTCCAAACGTTTTGGAATTCAAAATCCCGCCTAATTCACTCCCTCTCTCTCTGAATTTGAGGCTCGATCTCATCTCCACCGTCCAATGGAAGGAGAGAGGTTTAAATAGTAAAAATTAGGTCTTGTTGAAGATCTTTTTCCAAAAATCTCTTGCACCCAGCCTCCAAACAATTTGAGACTTCGGGTGAGAGTTCCTGGAGAGTTTCCGACCTTCCTCGACCAGATCCTGGCCGTTCAAGGCCGCCGTCGGCGAGATTCAACGAACCCGAGAGCTTGGAACTTCCAGTTCATCTTTCGTGCGATCTAGGCGTCGAGAGCTCGTGATTTCTTCTACAACTAGGAGAGTGGACAGTCTACAAGTGCAACAAGCCAAAAATCTTCGGTATAATCCTAAACCCTAGTTAGAACACATGAAGTTAATTAGCGTTTTATTCAGTGCTTTTTAGATCGCACTTTTCATCCCCCATGAATGCTCTTCACTCATGGAGTATATGTTTAAAATTTCGTGTCGATTGGTTGAGTTTCAAAGGAGAATGAGTCGAAATACTAGTTTAGGGCTCGGTTCGGTTCCCAGGTCAGCCCTGCGCGTTCTGAACTGTTGATCAGACGATCAACAGCTCATATAAAGCCTTCCCGCACGCCTATCCAAATGCGGGTAGGATCTGGCGGATTCGTCTTCCCGTCCGACATGATCTCAGCCACTTGCTCCTAACACCGGGTGATCGGACGGCTCAAACCGCGACCGACGTGGTTAAAGAGCCAGCCTTGATTTCAGCCCCGCGACAATCATTGCCAATGATTGCGCGGCGGCGCAATCATTGGCAATGACGCCGAACCGCGGGAGCCAATCCGACGACGCCACGTGTCGTCCTGTCGCCGTTTTGATTTAAAAATGAATTTAAATTAATTTGAAAACCTTATTTTCTTCAAAAAATCATAGAAAATTCGTTTTTGATCCGTTTTTTACGTATAATGCCTCGTTTTGTTCGTATTTTCATTCTCAACACTATAAAAAAATATTTTTATAAAAATAATATATATTTTTTTAATTATTAATAAAACAGTGAAAACACTATTTTTGTACATTCTTTTAATTATTTTATTATTATTTTATTATAATTTCATTATTTTAATTATAATATTAATAATCATATTATGTTAAATCTTATTATTATTATTATTATTATTACTTTTATTGGTTTTATATTATTATTATTATCATATTTATTTAAATAAAAAAATGTATTTTTAATAATTAAATATTAGTTTAATTATCTTTGATTATTTTATGTATTAAAAATAATATTAATAACTAAAATATTACTATTACTATATATACATTTTTTTATTACTTTAAGTTTTAGAACTATTAAAATATTATGTTAAGTTATTTTTGATAATTATTTTTAAACATTATTTATTTTTTAATTTTTTTTAAACCCCTTTATTGATTTTAAACTTCCAAAAATCATAACTTTCCTGTTTTGAATCCGCTGTCGACGCACAGCACCTTGATTTGAACGTATTTGAATTATGTACACACTAAGGTTGGTGTTACTAAAAAATTTTGATCTGTCTGTAGTTATTTTAAAAACAGCCAATAGCACTATTTTTAAATAATATTTAACTATTGTATGTAAACTTCGAAAATGCATAACATTCTTGTTTTAGGTCGGATTTCAACGCACAGCACCTTATTTTGTTCGTATTCAAATTCTGTACAATTTGAGACCTTTCTGGTTTAAAAAAATTTTAGGTTTATCTACAATTATGTTCAAAACAGCAAAATAGCACTATTTTAAAATATCTTATAATTATATTTAAACTTCGAAAAATCATATCTTCGTCGTTTTAAATCAGATTTTTGAGTATAACCCCTCGATCTCTTCAGAAAAATGTGTATTTTATTTTGAAACTATTTCCAGCCACTGAGTATTACTATTTTGGCTTTCTGTCTTGGAGCATTATTTGATTATTTAATTATTATTTACTTAATTAGTATAACAATTATTTTCAGGATACAAACTATTTTCAAATAGTTTTGAGACCTCGATTGGGTGGTCAGTGGGTCTCCCTATACTTATGTATTATTAATTTAATTATTTTTAATTATTTTATTTTCTAAAAATATATTTATATTTATAAGTACTTTTAAATCATTTTAAAAATTACTTATAACTAAATCTTAATTTTGGGAGACCCGCTACTTCATAAAATTTTAGACATGGGCTCTAGATATGAAGAGAAATCATGGGAGAGAGGATTAGTGGGTGATTGAGTTCCAATCATTCACTAATTCCTTCATCAGGTGTCTTTCCTTTTATTTTTTGTAGATTGCATGTGTAGGTCGCACCACGAGCACTTAGCTTAGGCTCTCCTAGACTTAAGGACATGGTGTGTTTATTTTATTTTTGTACTCCCATGCATTTATTGCCTTGAGCGTTAGCTAAAACTTCGATTCAAACCCATATAACGTAGTGACACCCTAAGGACAATAATTAAGGACCCGTCTAACGAACTTAGAAGTTTTCTAAGAGCTAGGATAGACCTCGAATTGACATGAAAACTGCAACACTTAAACTTATTAACATCTGAAACATCACAGAATTTTTTAGGAATTTTAGGAATCTTTAGACCCCTTAATTAACCAACCCTAATTAACTTGTTAAATAAGGCCTCGAGACCTTCTAAAAATTACAATAAATAAATTTTAGGTCAGAAAATTACCCATAATTCTTCAAACTAACCAGAATTTGATCCTTGACTTTAGATAAATAGGGCTCCCTAGTTTGACTTCAGGTTGACCCCTAATTTGACTATAGGTTAAATTTACCATTTTGTCCTTAATAATTCATTAAAAATTATTAAAAATCCCAAATTTTCTTCAAACACTTGGGAACACTTTCTCTGGTCATTCCTGACCTTTGGGGGTGATTCTAATCAGTTTGGAGCTGGTTTGGATCAAAACAAGAAAATTAGCCCTTTATTAGGAAATTTAGAAAATTCCCTTAATTGCCTTGGATTTAGAAAACTCATAACTAATTATAGAAAATTCCAAATTAGGTAAACTCGCTTGCATTAGACTCAAATTAGGGCCTAGTATTTTTTAAAAATCTTAGATTCCCAGAAAATGGCCTAGATTAGAAAGTCAACTTTATGGTCAACTATAGTTCATTTAGGGGCTGAAACTTAAGAAATTCATAACTTCGCCTAGAGAACTCCAATTTTAGTATACTACCTGGCTAACTACTCATATTAATATCTAGTATTTTCTTAAGGTGTTAGAAGGCCTAAATATTTTCTATTTTTCATAGTGACTTTTTGGATCCTTAGCTTAATTCCTAGGAGGATCTAGGACTTTTCAAAATTGGCTAATATAACTTTAACTTCAAATATCATCACCCTAAGCTCTTAAAACTGTTCAACAAACTTAAATAATTAAAATAGACCCTAATCCACTAATATTTAAATTTCAACTAAAATATCCTTTTTAGACCCCCAACAAACCTGAACTCTAGATAACTTTAACTAACTACCCTGCTTAGGACCTATCCAAACCACACCAGCCTTATACACACATAGAATGGTTTGCTAGGGTACCACTTCTAGATCAAGGTTAGGCCACTGAGTTTTATTTTTCTGCTGTGTGCCGGAGCTTTCCGTGGTTTTCATTTCATGCTGTTTGAAAATTGCTGATGTGTTTGCTTACTTTTTCTGCACTCTGTGGATGATGTGATGGGCGCTAGATTTACCCCTAGGTTAAAAGTGTTATATATCTATATATATACTATTCTTCCGTGCAGGTGGCCATGCTCAAGCTAATAAAAGGGGGGGGGGGGCAATGTCATGATTCTAATATTATTTTATGCAGGTGCTTGCTCAGTCCCTCCTAAATAAATGAGGGCTAAAAATAATTATAATTGTTACAGGTGGAGCTGCTTAGCCCTCATGATTAAGAGCATGGCTTGGCACAAAGTCAATGGTTTGAGTTATTTTCATTTCCGTATATAATTGCTTGGGATGATTATTATGATAACTTTACAGGGACTTTAGAATTTTTCTGCTTTTTCAATTAATGTAATATTTTTTGGAATAATTATTAAGAGTTGTGAAAATAACTTCTCGTTGGGATATTCTTATCCAACTCAGATTCCAAAAGAAGAAGACATCCCTAAAGGGGAGCGTCTTCTTCCATTTGGAAGACCGAGTTGGATGGCTTTAGATATCCAGAGGGAAAAGACAATATTCCCTAAAAGGGAGAATTGTCTCTTCGTTTGGATATTCAAGCCACGACGGATCTAAGGAGTCCAAGGAGGAGTGATCCAAGGAGTCCAAAGAGAAGATACCCAGGAGACTGAAGACATTGAAGATTGAAGACTTAATATCCCACTCAAAGTTGTTGGCGTCTGTCATAGGCTTAGAAATCCGGGTTGTTGGTAGTGGTGCCCGGCCACTTTACTTTTCTGCATACCCTGGGTTGTAATTAAAGGGCAGTTGGCCTATGGACATTTACTTGATTTGTTGGATTTATATTGATGTGTTTACCTGATTGCGCATTAGAAATTACTTTTTTTTTTAGATTTATTTCCTGCATGCCATTTTTGCTTTCGGCTGGATCGTATTAGGCTCATTAAGGACTATAAAAATCTTCTACTCGTAACTAATATTTAAAATTTTAGGATTTTAAATAACATAGAAATTTAACGAATCTAGGGAACTGTCGGAATCGTCTGGGGTCGTATGCATATTATTACATCTTCTCTCTCCTTCTTATAAGACATCTCCCTACCTGCGGGTAGAGTCCGGATAATCTGGTCTATGAGGATGAAGTGCCGGATCTAGGGAGACTCAGTCTTTTTCAAAAATTATTTTCTATAAGCCTGTTTTTAAAGGTTCTATAGCATTCATGAGCTGAAAATTCAACTAGCATGCATTGCATTAGTAACAAACTAATTAAAATTTAATTGCATTAGCTAGGAGCATCTAATCCACATAAGTCCATGACCACTTAGGAAATTCTCTAGATGTCAGTCCTATTTCCAAAGAACTGTACCTCCCACCCATCTATCATAAATAGCTTGATATCATAGTTTTAAAGGGATTAGGTGGTTAGCTGGCTCCCCCAATCCAGGCCGAGGTAAGTCCATGTTTTGCACTGCATTAGCAATGACACGGGTCTTAGTGTTTCGTAGACCACTAAGCCCAATCTATATTTAGGATTCGAGACTACTACATTCGGCCTCGTAGTATGCCTTAAATAGTAGGTAGGCCCCTTCTTTTCAGGGACCTTAAATCCTACTTATCTGTGTCACAGGATGACGCCACCTCCATCTTTTCTCTCAAACATGTGATCGAGTGTTTGATTTCTTTTCTCCAGTTTTTGTTTAGTGCCCTAGAGCCTCCGAATGCTGGTGTAGACCATAAATATTGATTTAGCCCTTCGGACCTTTCTTCCTTTTGGATAGGACTTTCCTAGTCTACCCACTTGTGATAATCTCACTTTAGAAGAGGATAATATATGATCCTTAATCGAGAGTTTTCTCAGGCTCTGGCCTGAGATGTAATTAACCACGGGGGCTTGCGCCCGTGGGAAACTCGATCCCACATCTACTAAACCCCATTCGAACTGTTGTATCGGGTGGGAAAAACCCGTGACTAGATCGTGTATATTACTACCCATCGGGGTGTGTTGACGACAGCCTCTATCCTCAATGGTTAGTCGTATGCACGATCCAATCTGTCCCTTCCAATTCACCCATTCGCGCGGTGCTCTTTCGGAGGTCCACATACTTCAAATCAAAATTTAGCATGAGATAATTTATAAATTGAAGCTTATAATTTTCAATATAATGAGTTTGAGAGGGGGTGATTGTAATTAAGTAACTTAGCACACACACACTTGGGGAGATCTTTAAAATTCAAACTGATCATACGGGATGAACCATGTTCATACGGGCTGATCAATTCAGTTATTCCATCGGAAGAGCAATGGAACGAACAGGAAGTAAGAAAATTTTTCTAAGTCCTAATCGTTCTGATTAATTTTCTATTCATCCCAGGACAAAATGCTCTCTGGAAAATTTTGATAACTTCCTGTAGTTTGTCGAAACCGACCCATGATATAACTATCGTACCGGACGAACTTAGTTCGTACGGAATGATAATCAGGTACGAAGTCAGTTCATACCAATATACATTGGGTTCGTATGCAACTGATTTAAGCAAGTTCATCCAGGAAGATCCACAATCGTATGGGATGATCCACTATGTATAGACTTGAAAATTAGTAATTTTTGGACAATTTTTTGTGTCTTTCCTATATAAAGTCCAATTAGAATTGCCTCTTAATCTTTTTTTCTTACTGATCTTCATGCCTACTGAAAAGAAAGTGAATGAGAGAGTGTAAGAGAGTGTTTGAAGGAGGATTCTTAATACTGGAGCGTGAAGGTTTCACCTGGTACTCAAAATTAAGAGTCTTTACTTGTGGTTTTTGATTACTTCACTCTTTTCTCTCTTCATTCTAGATTTCTTGTGAGAAGATCTGTCAAGGAGATCCGGTTCTCTGCCAACACTTGGAGAGTGTGAACAGCCGTAGGGTTCTCTGCCCACACTTGGAGAGTGTGAAAGAACATAGGATTCTCTGCCTACACTTGGAGCGTGTGAACAGCCGATGGGTCCTCTGCCCACACTTGAAGAGTGTGAAAGTACAAAGGGTTCTTTTCCCACACTTGGAGAGTGTGAAAGGACAAAGGGTTCTCTGCCTACACCGGGAGAGTATGAAAGGACAGACGGTTCTCTGCCAACACTAACAATAGTGTAAAATGACAATGGTTTTCTACAGCATCGGGTAGTGGTGGAAGAGAGTTTTGTAAAAGCTTCTCTACCTTGCCGTGGGTGCAAAAAGAGAGTCACTAGCGGTATTAGTGCAATACTCGGAGGGTGCCTCTGGTGAGTGGATATAGGTCGTGTTTGATCGAACCACTATAAATCTTGTATCTTTTTTATTTTCTGATGCCTTTTAATTTTTACTATTTTAACTTGTGGTTGAAAAATCTCTTTTTATAAAATTCACTAAATTTAATTCTAGGTTTTAAATTTTTAAAAGAAGGATTAATTTTTAATTACCAATTCACCCCCCCCCCCCCCCCTTTGTTTATCCGTTGGGACAAAAGCTTAGGTTTAATAACCTAATTCATATTGAACAAGTTTCAACAAAGAATACAAAGAATCACTTTTGATGTGTTTGTTTAGTCCGAATGACTGTAGTCGATGGGCGACATAAGTTGGAAGGATCGTAGTCGGCGGGCAACGTAAGACAGAAGGACCATAGTCGGTGGGCGACGGAGGTCGAAAGGACTGTAGTCAGTGGGTGACGTAAGTTAGAAGGATCATAGTTGGTGAGCGATAGAGGTCGGAAGGACTGTGATTGGTAGAAGTCCAGTAATGGACAAAAATCCAATATATATATATATATATATATATATATATATATATATATATATATATATATATATATATATATATATATATATATATATATATATATATATATATATATATATATATATATATATATATATATGGTGAAAGAAAGACAATAGGCAAAAGTCCAACATCGGGTAGAAGTTCTACGTCAGTTGGTGGCTGTGGAGAACTTCGATGTCACTTGAATGTTGGGCAAAACTCTGGCGTCACTTGGAGTTCGGGTGAAACTCCAGCGTCACATGAACGTCGGGCAGAATTCTAGCTTCACTTATTTGTCGGGCAGTTCTGGCATCACCTGGAGGTCGGGCAGAACTCTAGCGTCACTTGAACGTCGGGTAGAACTCCGATAATGGTCGAGGAGGAGTTTCATCTCTCCTATATTTCTTATTTTCTCTTCTCCTTCTTTCCTCCTTACTTCTTCTTGCATGAGCTCTCCTTCCCCTCTCAAGAGAAAAGAGGGGCAATTTATAGTTTTTTTAGGATGCCAAAACCCATAAATAGGGGGAGGATCAAGGACAAATTTGGAGTGATTTGGATGGATGACTGATATTGAATCCTTTGATCGTGGACCATTTGTTAGACTTTGGAAGGTCATAATGATATCAAAATTTCGTGTTATTGGGCTCATTGGATTTGACTCATTGAGCCGCTTGATTCGACTATAAGCATGTCATTTTTGGAAGCCATTTGGTAACCAAAATTATGGATTAAACCTTCGGAATGTGCTTCGGGCTTTTGATTCTAACCCATTTGGGCTTGGATTGAGTTGAATTTGGTGTCGTTGGGTTCGTACTTTTGAGACGATCAAAAAAAAATTTTAATTTTGTGGGGCCCATGTGATCCTTTTTTATCCACAAAATTTGAAAAAAAATTCCTTAAAATTCTAGAAAATTTTAAAAAAAAATTAAAAAATTCTATAAAATTCTAGAATATTCTTTCTTTCCAAAAAATAATATAAATACCCCCTAGGCTAGGGAAAAACTTGCACCTTCTCCTTTTTTCATTTTGACTCTCTAACAGTTGAGGCTTTCCGCTGTTTTTGAGTAGGTGACTTGCTCTGCTTAATTCAGTGCCCCTGCTCTTATATGGAAGTTGAAATTTTTATTTATTTTTCCATTTTTCTCCCCCATTTTTCTTCTTGCTCTAAAGGTCTTCCGCTATTTTTTGATTGTGACTTTTCCTACTTAATTTCAGTGCTCCTCTTTAGCATATAAGGAAATTTTTCTCCCTTCCACTGTCTTCTCCTATAGCTAACTTCTTACAGTCGAGGCATTCCGTTGTTTTTCGTAGGTGACCTTCCCTACTTAAATCGGTGCCCCTAATCTTGTGTAGAAGTTAGACTTTTTGGAGTCATTTCTTTTCTTTCTCCTCTAGTGTTCTAACTTTTTTACAGTTAAGGAATTCCTCTGTTTGTTGTAGGCGGCATCCTCTACTAAAATTCAGAGCCCCTCTGTGTGTAGAAGTTAGAATTTTTGTAGCCATTCATTTTTTTCTCCTCTGATCTTCTTCTTACATTAGAGGAATTCCACTTTCGTAGATAGAAGGCTTTCCCCTATCAAGTTTCAGTGCCCCTCCTTTGTGTAGAAGGAGATTGTTTCCTCCTTATTCTTTTTTTGCATTCTTCTTTTTATATTGTAAGCATTCTACTGTCGTAGGAAGGCGGCATTCCCCTTTCAAGCTTCAGTGTCCCTCTCTTTTGTAGAAAGAGTCACGATGGGAAGCTATCTTCTTAAAAGATGATCCTTGATAGAAGAAGATCAGTTGATGATTGTATGCAAGGGTGATTTGAGAAGATTTGGCGGTAATAATATCTGGGAGGAGAACTAGAAGTGATGAGTAGACGGGATGAATTTCAGCGCCATTTGAGTGAAGTCTGTCAGTGATGAACAATCGAGTTGAAGCCCATTAGCAGTCAACGACCGGGTGTAGAGCTGAAGGAGAGAGTTTGTGGGTGCATAAGTAGCAATCGAGCGAGAAGCCGATGATGGCTGATATAAAGTGAAGGACCGTCGACGAATATTAGATGAAGGCCCGATAATGGTGGGTGTACAGTGGCATTTTGCAAAGATGATATGCATCTATACAGAATTTTGCTGACATCAGATATTCCTGATTCAAGGAGTCAAAATAATATGTTATGTCAGTAGTATGACGACACACTTATAGTGTCAACTAAGTTGAGGCCCGATTTGATGATTTGTATATATGATGCGGATATACTTTTAATTTCAGCTTGAGAATAAATGTACACTTAAACTTGATGTATAATTTTGCAATGTAACTCTAATAATATTGTATATGAAGTTGAGCTTGTTGTATGAGTTTGAAGCTTGTTTTTCATTTGAAATGAACTTGTCCTTCAAAGAAAACTACATTATTTATGCCTCTTTGAGATATGCTTTGATGTGTTTTTTTAAGGCTTTTTATCCTACTAAGAATCTTCATATAAATGATGATTTTATCAATCACTTGCTTTCATGAAATCTTTTTTAGAGATAATGTTCACTTAAAACATTGCTTTATGATGCTAACATCTATAGAAGAGGTTGCAAGAATCCACTAAAGATGTAAGATCTATTCGAGATTATATGTCAGAGTCCTGCTCGATGATGTTAACCTATATGGATGAGGTCAAAAAAAAATCCAATTAGGATGTGAGACCTATCCAAGGTTGTATGGCATAGCCCTGTTCGATGATGTTAACCTATATGAAAGAGATCGAAAGAATCCAGCAAGGATGTAAGACCTATCCAAGGTTGTATATCAGAGCTTTGCTCGATGATGCTAACCTATATGGAAGAGGTCAAGAGAATCCAGTAAGGATGTGAGATGAATCCACCAATGATATAGACCTATCTGAGATTGTATGTCAGAGCACTTTACTTGATGATGTTAACATGTATGAAAAAGGTCGAGAGAATCCACCAAGGATGTAAGGCCTATCCGAGGTTGTATGTCAGAGCACTTTGCTCGATGATGTTAACATGTGTATAAGAGGTCGAAAGAATCCATTAAGGATGTAAGACCTATCTAAGGTTGTATGTTATAGCCTTTGCTCGATGACGTTAATCTGTGTGGAAGAGGTTGAATCGAATCCCCCTGCGATCGATTTTTCCTTAATTAGGAGGAGGTGAATGCTACGTGTTTCCTGAATCACAGGTAAAGAAAGGTCTATCTTTAGACTATTATTGCTTTTTTAAGGTCGAGATTAAGACCTTGCCCAAGGAGTAGAAATCCAGCAACGGACTGTATAAAGATTGCAATTAATTGGAAGTATCATTGCATTTGCTGAGATTTTCTTAAAATATCATCTTAATATTGAAAACTATGAAGGGATCTTCTTGACCACAGTTGTGGTCAAAGTTGCCCCCCAGTTCGGATCTAATTTCCATGAAATTGATGCACCAAAGTTGATGTTACATGAACGACCTTATGAGATTTAGAGTAAAATTTTCCCCCCAGTAGGAAACTAAGTTCATACAGATGGCACCAAAATGTTGTGTCTTGGAGTATTCACGACAGTAGAGAAATATAAAGTTTAATGTCTTAACATTGTATGAAAATCTGGCATGCAATCATATAAGAGAGAGGGTACGTGCATCGTTCACTAGAGACAACAAAATTTTTATATGGAAAACCACTTAAAAAGGGGAAAATTTATGGGGCCTATCCCAGTATGAATAAATCCACTAATATTGCAGTTGATTACAAATGAGGCCCTTCCTTGGGGGAAGGCCATAGCTTGATGTACATCTTATATAGTACATAACATGATAAGAATAAAAAGAATCACTGTTAATGTCTTTGTTTGGTCAGAAGGACTGTAGTCGGTCGACGCTGTAAGTTAGAAGGATCATAGTCAGCGGGCGACGTAAGTTAGAAGGACCGTAGTCGGCTGGCGATGGAGGTCGGAAGGACTGTAGTCGGTGGACAACATAAGTTAGAAGGACCGTAGTCGGTGGTCGAAAGAGGTCGGAAGGATTGTGTCTGGTAGAACTCTGGCGTCACTTGAACGTCGGGCAGAACTCTAGCGTCACTTGGAGTTCGGGTGAAACTCCAGCGTCACTTGAACGTCGGGCAGAATTCTGGTGTCACTTGACATTGGGCAGAATTCTGGCATCACTTGGAAGTCGGAGGAAACTCCAGCGTCACTTGAACGTCGGGCAGAACTCCGGTGGTGGTCGAGGAGGAGTTTCTTCCCTCCTATCCTTCTTATCTTCTCTTCTCCTTCTTTCCTCCTTGCTTCTTCTTTCTTGAGCCCTCTTTCCCCTCTCAAGAGAAATAAGGGGCAATTTATAGTTTTTTGAGCATGGCATGACCCGTAAATAGGGGGAGAATCAAGGGCAAATTTGGAGTGATTTGGATGGACGGCCGATATTGAATCCTTTGATCGTGGACCGTTTGCTATATATTTAAAGGTCTTAATGATATTGGAATTTGGCGATCTTGGGCTCATTGGATTCGTCTCATCGAGCCGCTCGATTTGCCTATAAGCATGTCATTTTTGGAAGCCGTTTGGTAACCCAAACTATGGATTGAACCTTCCGAATGTGCTTCAGGCCTTTGATTCGAACCCATTTGGGCTCGGATTGAGCTGAATTTTGTGTCATTGGGTTCATATTTTTGAGACGATTAGTTCAACTATAAGTTTGCTGAAATCAAAGTTTAGATGATCCCAGAATTATTTTTAAAGTTTCCAACTTGATTTTTACCTCAAGATTCGCGCTCAATCAAGATAATTTTTGAGGATATATATATATATATATATATATATATATATATATATATATATATATATATATATATATATATATATTTATATATATCACAATGTTCAGAAAGTCATCTCGTCAACCATTTATTCTGATGTGAAAAGATAGATAACGCCCTCTTTTTACAAAACTTTTTTTGTGAAAATTTGTGGCAAAAGCCCGTATATTAATAACGAAAAGGGATTATAAACCAACTACATCAGAAAATTACTTGTATAAAAACCAACTATACCCCCAAAAAAGCCTTCATAAAAAAATAGGAGCACAAAAGGAAGAGAGAAGAGGGAGATATGGACTCAGGAAAATAATGTTTACATCCCAAAAGCATCACATCGCCATTCAGGTTGAGGGAACTGAAAAACTTTAGCCGGTGGAGCACTGGTTGCCACAGGCCAAAAACTAATGATAGTAGGACCATCACAACAGCTCCCGAAAAAGCAAAATCACCATTCGATAAAACTCTTTGGTTTTCATAAGGCCTTCCAAAAAAGGAATGATATGATGTAGATCATGGCTCATCATTGTCCAAAAACAACAAAACAACAAACCAAAACTGCACCCAATAGTTGTGCATGTAAATTTGATAAAGAACCTTCCAGTATAACTGTATCCGGAGAAGTACATATTGGCACCAGCCGAAACCAAGGCAGTAGGACCATCACAAAAGGTCTAAAACAGATAACTCCAATAATTAACAAAATCAAAGGTTGCCAAGAAGCCCATTGATGCTCAACATAACAAACACCAAAAATAATCAAAACAAGCAAATTTGTAAGCATTAACCCAAAATTTACAAAAACTGCTCTTTAATCTGATCAAGAAAGGATCAATTCTTAGTTTTTGCATGTATAGCATAATTGATAGAATCTTTAATAACAGTCGGGCTGTCCAAGGTATTAGTAAACCTCCTCTGTTCCTTTCCCTCCAAAGATAGTACACGACACAAGAAACAGTAAGAAAGCAGAAAATGTTTTCCTTCCGGTTGAAATGCTGGATATTATCCAAGTAATCATCGTATGTTTGCAATAGATTAGGCCTAAGATAAAACTTGCCGAGCAAAGGTATCAAACCGTTAAGGACTTAAAAAGTGTAGTCACATTCAAAAACCAAATAGGCATGAGATTCAGAGTTGCCAAGGCAAAATGAGCTGGAGGGAATTGCTTGAATATTTCTAAAAACATAAATAATTATAAATATAATTTGTTACCTAGCAATTAATACAAATAAAAAATTTTTTATTTTCATCATATGAATAATTAAAAAATTATATTATAATTCTTATCATTACATATTAGAGGCTTTGGGTTCATTTTTGTTATAAAAGAAAAATGAAAATCCTTTAAATTTTAGCAACGTCGAAATCACAGGAAAAGAACCTGGCTAAATCGTCTAGTCTCTTTGCTTCGAGCTCAAGCTTCTGCCCTCGATCGCTATAACCACACGTCATCCCTCCCTCACTCAGTCTTTCCCTATATATAAACGGTAATTAAATACCTCTTTCCATTCTCTCGCTCTGCTCTCCAATTATTCTATTACATTCTCTCATGGGTTGCTGTCTCTCATCATTCCCCAACACATCCCTTTCTGCTCTTTCCGACGACGACTACTCCGTCGACCCTCCAACGGCGATGGTCATCTCTGTCGACGGTTCTCTCATCGAATACAACGTCGGTATAACCACAGCTAATGTGATCGAGGCCAATGGGAAGGGTTGCATTCTCTGTAACTCAGACAAACTCTTCTTCGATGCCTACCCACCAGTAACAGCACCAGAAGAGGTGTTAGAGCCGGATCAGATCTACTTTTTGCTTCCCCTCTCCGAGCTCGGGCATCGCCTCACAGGCGCAGATTTGGCAGCGCTTGCTTTCCGGGCGAGCGCGGCTTTGAAGAAGGCCACTGAGACGCAGGGGAGGCGGCGAGGAATAATAAAGGTGGCTCCTTTGACGTTGCCGTGCGAAGCGGCGAAGGAGAATAAAGGGTCTCCTTGGCTGCGCAGGAAGTTGAGCACTGTTAAAGAGATTCATGAGGATTGATGTCTTCCAGATTCATTGAAAGTGCTGGGCTTTGGGTTTTCCTTGCCTTGCGTGTAACGGTTTTGTAAATATGATTGCGTGTAAATTAGTTGTTTTAATTTAATGTTTTGTTAAGAATTACGCTTGCCTTGTATTGAGGTGAAGACTAGTTTGAGACCTAAGTGCAGTGACGACGACGTACGGCGACGAAGAACTTGAGCTCGTGACAGAACTAATAGAACTTACATAACTCCGTCGGTGAGTCATCCAGACCGCTGCCGTGGTTGCTTGCTTGCTCGCCAGCGGTGGCCTCGCTGTCGTTATCTTATTCTGTGGGATTTGACTGGTCACTTCGCTATGCTTCTACCGAAAAAAAGAAAAATAAAAAGTTTTTGGACGGCAGACTAATTATGTGCAAAAGTTCTACAATTTTGACCTCCCAACAACTTCTTTTTTTTTTTTTCAGTAGTGTCAAAAATCTTTAAGGATTGACTAATTGATTTTCACACGTTCTTAATTATTTTTAATGGCTGAGATTCAAAGAAAAAATATTAAAAAAGATTTTTAACCTTTTAATTATATTGAATTTTTTTAAATGGGTATCTAAATATTGTCTCCTCCAAAGAAGATGCATGGCAGTATAATTAATTCATCAGTGGGCACAATTAACGAGTCGCGTCGCACGAGAAAGAAATCAAACATAGGTTGAGGGGTTCTCAACCATGCTCACCCACAAACTCAACTAAACCCAGTGAGATAATTATTTAGAATCTTGAAGTTCAAAATTTATGTTGCAAGTGGGTTGCGCTGAAAATGTGTTCAGCTGAGGAGCTAGCTTTTTAGTTAAAATCTCTTCTGTGCTCAAGCTAGAGCTCAATTCAAGCATTTGTAATGGTGTTCTCTCAACTCCTATAATATTATACAGTAGGTCAACTTAGTTTGAGCATTGCTTGAGTTAAGTTCAAGTTGTAATTATCAAGCAGTTTGTTTGGTAAATTTAAATAGTGATACGATCGGGCAATATGTTAGCTAATCAAATAAGTCTTATTAGAGTTATAATGAACAACAATATTTAGCAACTTCTTAGATTTTATTTTTTTTTTTTTTGAAAAATTTGGGGCAATCATGCCATTTTCATTAAAAATGTAAAATTAGAAAAGAATTGCAAATTTTGCAAGAAAAATGATAAAAAAAACATCACAAAGCAAACATGAACAAAAGACAAATAAAAAATAAGAACTAAACACAGTTCTTAAAAAATGAGAACAAAAGTAACCAGCAACCATCTTGAAAGAACCTCTTCAGCCAATATGGAAGCCATCAGAACTAGAGCCAGAGCAATAAACTTCGGTTAAAAAATAACCAATGTCTTGAACATCAATCTAAAGCTAGAAAACAGCCATCGCAAAAGAAAAATATCACTCTGGCATCCAACAACAAAGCCCGTCGAAAGATTATCCAAAATAGCTTTGAACATCAACAAGAACACAGAATCAACCATCCTACACCATCAATACAAGCTAGTAGGAGCAAAGCCAATTCTAAAAAGCTACCAGCATAAAACAAAAACCAGCTTATCATCGAAATTAAGTAGCAAAAATAAATAAAGGCCAAGAGCACCAGAAACACTAACAAAAGACGACAAAATAAAATGCCTATAAACCCCAGGCCAACCAAAGAAAGGACTGTCATTATTGTCCATCCTGATGTAAAATTTGTTGACAATAACAAGATAATCCAAAATAAAACACCTAAAAATCTAAACCTTAAGAACCACAACAAGAAATCACAACCACCCACCAGACAAAACCATTAATCCAAAAGGCACTTAATCTCAATAAAGGATTTCCAACAAGAAATCTTAGCAAAAATAGCCTGATGAATCAATCTAAAAATCGAATCCACACTTAAGCAATTACTAGAAAATCTCCTCTCATTCCTCTCTCTCCTAATAAAATACAATGAACAACAAGATGTTAAATAGAAGAAATTCTTAACATTAGAAGACAGATTAAGATCTGAAATAAAATCTAAGACTTGTAAAAGATTAGGCTTAAGAGAAAAATGAGCAACAATATGAATGAATAAAGATAAAACTTTAAAAGAATAATCACAATAAAAAAATAAGTGATTACTAGAATTACAAAAAAACACAACCTGAAGGAATAAAGATATTTCTTTTATATAAAATATCAACAATATTCAAACCATTTAGTAAGACCTTCCATCTTAGACAATCGAAAAAGGCCTTATGGAACCAGATGTGGCTTATCCTAGTCCCACGTGATATGTGAGCTAGCCATCATTCCATATAACAACCTGCGGACTCCACTTACTTACCCAGCTTTTAGTTATATGATTATTTACTATTTTCCTTTCTGCCATATGCCAGTTACTTGTCATGCCCCGAGATCTAACTTGGAAAGAATGTCGATCAATTCCGCAATAATTTACCAGAGTTATCTATAATCCTTCAGTAAGCAATCTATCAAACATCTATAAAATTTAAAACATCTATATTCAAGTCGATTCATATCTCAAAACATCATATACAATACTCAGGAACTACACTATCAACACAAGTAGAAAAGCTATCCTGTCTTGAGTACAAAAGAATCATCTAACGATCAAAAGAACTAAAACCTGTCAATCTGAATCAACTCCTATCTCCTGCTCCTGAGCCCTGACCTGAAAATATCAACCACATATAATGAGCTTTACAAAGCCCAGCAGGTCACCTAATACCTATAACTGAAATCAAAGCACGGCAATGCTATCAATATGCATGTCAATCTATTCAATCCGAATCAGTCAATGGTCAATGAGTCTATGCAGCGGAAATCCATAGTCAATAAAACCAGTCAATGCAGCGGCAGGCAATTCGGTAAATCAATTCAATAAATCAATGTCGTCAATCAAATCGATACGTCCAAATCAGTGCGATCTAATCAATGAAGTCAATTGAGAAAAGCGATACGAGACAAGGAATCTATAAAACAGTCAATACGGTGTAGAATAGCAGCAACAGTGAATCTATAAGTCTATAGGCAGCAATACAAATACGATGTCCATGTCCATGCTATCAATGCAGTATCTATATCTATCAATGTTCATATCAATGCTCAGTAGTCAATGCTCGGTAGTAGATCGATGAAATCAATAGAATCCGTATGATACAGTAAATCCGATCAAATCAATAGAGCAGAAGTCGATAAAGCAATAAATCCGTAAATCAATACAGTAAACATGCAATTCAATACTATATACTGAACAATGTATAATCAATGGTCATGTTGCTGTTGTAGAATTCCTATTGCTGTTGTAGATATCAATACATTGGTTCTATGAAAAGAGTCGTCACTCTATTGCCCGTCGGCCTATGATCTCCTTATGACTCCCATCGTTATATCCATGATACATGATCTATGATTTAAAGGAAAGCCCGTCGGCCCACCATCCTGTACAGGTATCATCTCCAACCAATGTTCAACCAGGTTATACGTGTTCCAGTATCAATAATCAATCAATAATCCATATTAGAGCAATCATATCAATAATCATATCTATATCGATTCAATCTATCAGTTTCATACAATTCAGGAATCATACGAAAATCGGGCAGCGTAACGGTAGTCGGTCAAAATTACACAAAAATCCTGCAAAAAGACACAATTTCCAAATCTTTCCAAATTACAATAGAATATCTATAACGTCAATACAAGACTATCGATCTATAGAATCCAAACCAAAACAGGTCCCGATTATTTTCTATTCGATTAAAATCATGTAGAATCAATTCCGACCGGTAAAATCTTCGTAGAATACAGTCAAATCGTGTACAATAATCATATCTATAACATACTAGAAGTTGTGCGGTGAAAGTTGTGTCAAATCGAAATCATGTCGAAAAGTCGACTACGAAAACACAAAACAAATCCCAACTCGGTCAAAACACAACATCTTTGAAAACAGAAACAGGGTTCGGAGTCCTTACAGCGAGACAAACACAATATCCAACAGCAACGAACGACGAAAATCGCTCCGCGGGCCTCAAAATCGAACTTTTCCCTTTGCTTTTTCGCTCTTTCTCTCTCCTTAAAATATCTATTTTATAAAATGATTTTTCTCTCTCCTCAAAACGAGCTCATTTCCTTATATCATACATGGATCGGCCTGGCCGATCGTCTCGATCGTCCTGGACGATCAGACCAATTCTGGTCGTCCTGGCCGATACTCCAGGGCGATGATCAGGACGATTTTAGGAACAGTGCAGATCGTCCTGGACGATCTCAATATCGTCCTGGACGATTCTGTCCAGAAATAGCTCCAGGAATCAGCTGTTTTCAATGCACTAATCGGCCTGGACGATCCAAACTTCGTCCTGGCCGATTCTGGGAGGAAAATCACTTTTTCAGAAGCTACAACAAAGGAACGAGGTCTTACAATCTCCCCACCTTAGAAAAATGTCATCCCGACATTTCCCTACAGGTACGAAGCAAAACACGAAGCAAACCAAATCGATCGAAATCCAAATCCAAAACAAAACTCGTCGAAATCCATGCAAAACACACAATGCAATCAATCAAATGTCAATATGCAATGTTCACATGTCAATATCAATCGGTTAGTCAAATCAATCTTACCAGTAAAATCTTCTGGTCGTTGCTGATCCTGATGCTGTAAACTCTGTAGACTGTAGATGCGTGGCACCACTGGAGGAAGTGCAGGAGGTCGTGGCGCAACTGTCTCCCTCTGATCCCTGACGGCTCTATCATCCATCCTGTTTGCTGATCTCTCACTGTAGGCCCTCGAGCCAACAGTCCTCTGTTGTCCTGTACCCCTACCAGAATCAGTCCTTCCACCCAGTCCCTTCTGAGGACAATCTATCGCTCTGTGTCCTTGCTGTCCACAGTAAAAACACTGTCCCGTCAATAGGTAACACCGACCTGCATGTCGTTTACCACAGTGAGTACACTCGCCAGAACTACCAGGCGATACTACCGATGCAGATCGTGACGCAGATCCCGATGCAGATCCCTTCGAACCCTCATACCTGCTTCTCTTCTCTCTATCTCTGGAATCATCTCGTCATACCTCATCTCTTCTCCTCCTGGTATCCTCGTACCTCGATATCGGTGTCGCCAACTCAATCTCTATCAATCGGGCCCGCTCCACTAGCTCAGAAAACTCATGGATCCGGAAAGGTACTAGTGGTTGCCTCAGCTCTCTGTTCAATCCGTGCAGAAATCTATAACATTTGTCTTCGGCAGTAGGGATCAGATGAGCAGCGTACCTCGCAAGTGCAGTAAACTCGGCCTCGTACTGCATCACTGACTTGCAGCCTTGCTCCAATCTCATGAAAGCTTCCTGCATCTGTCGCTGAGCTGACGGTGGTACAAACCACATCCTGAATACTGCAGTGAACTCATCCCAGGTGATCTCAGCATTGGTCTTCCCCTGAAATTTCTCTCTCTGCTGTCCGATCCACCATCTCTCTGCCTCACTCTCCAACATGAATACTGCCAATGGTACTTTTCTATTCCCCGGACACTGCATGCTGTCAAAAATCTTTTCCACCCTCATGATCCAATCCTCAGCAGCCTGTGGTCCTACAGCCCCTTTGAACAACGGAGGCTTCAGCTTGTGGAACATCTGCAAGTGTCTGTCAACTTCTTCCTCTTTGCTCCCACTCATCTTGCTCTGGGCATCCCCCATAACATGTGCAATCGCAGTAGCTAACTGCATCATACTCTCTGACGGCACTGGAGCTGCGCTGTGTTGCTCATTCGATACACTAGATTCTGCTGGAGGATCCATATCTTTTCACCTGCACAATTCAAAACAATAATACACACATGCAATGATGTATGCCAATGAAGCTCTTAAAGCTACCCAATCTACCCAATCTCTCAATCCAAACCTACAACTCTGGTAACAATTCATTCTTCCAATAACATTGCTCTGATACCAACTTGTCATGCCCCGAGATCTAACTTGGAAAGAATGTCGATCAATTCCGCAATAATTTACCAGAGTTATCTATAATCCTTCAGTAAGCAATCTATCAAACATCTATAAAATTTAAAACATCTATATTCAAGTCGATTCATATCTCAAAACATCATATACAATACTCAGGAACTACACTATCAACACAAGTAGAAAAGCTATCCTGTCTTGAGTACAAAAGAATCATCTAACGATCAAAAGAACTAAAACCTGTCAATCTGAATCAACTCCTATCTCCTGCTCCTGAGCCCTGACCTGAAAATATCAACCACATATAATGAGCTTTACAAAGCCCAGCAGGTCACCTAATACCTATAACTGAAATCAAAGCACGGCAATGCTATCAATATGCATGTCAATCTATTCAATCCGAATCAGTCAATGGTCAATGAGTCTATGCAGCGGAAATCCATAGTCAATAAAACCAGTCAATGCAGCGGCAGGCAATTCGGTAAATCAATTCAATAAATCAATGTCGTCAATCAAATCGATACGGTCAAATCAGTGCGATCTAATCAATGAAGTCAATTGAGAAAAGCGATACGAGACAAGGAATCTATAAAACAGTCAATACGGTGTAGAATAGCAGCAACAGTGAATCTATAAGTCTATAGGCAGCAATACAAATACGATGTCCATGTCCATGCTATCAATGCAGTATCTATATCTATCAATGTTCATATCAATGCTCAGTAGTCAATGCTCGGTAGTCGATCGATGAAATCAATAGAATCCGTATGATACAGTAAATCCGATCAAATCAATAGAGCAGAAGTCGATAAAGCAATAAATCCGTAAATCAATACAGTAAACATGCAATTCAATACTATATACTGAACAATGTATAATCAATGGTCATGTTGCTGTTGTAGAATTCCTATTGCTGTTGTAGATATCAATACATTGGTTCTATGAAAAGAGTCGTCACTCTATTGCCCGTCGGCCTATGATCTCCTTATGACTCCCATCGTTATATCCATGATCCATGATCTATGATTTAAAGGAAAGCCCGTCGGCCCACCATCCTGTACAGGTATCATCTCCAACCAATGTTCAACCAGGTTATACGTGTTCCAGTATCAATAATCAATCAATAATCCATATTAGAGCAATCATATCAATAATCATATCTATATCGATTCAATCTATCAGTTTCATACAATTCAGGAATCATACGAAAATCGGGCAGCGTAACGGTAGTCGGTCAAAATTACACAAAAATCCTGCAAAAAGACACAATTTCCAAATCTTTCCAAATTACAATAGAATATCTATAACGTCAATACAAGACTATCGATCTATAGAATCCAAACCAAAACAGGTCCCGATTATTTTCTATTCGATTAAAATCACGTAGAATCAATTCCGACCGGTAAAATCTTCGTAGAATACAGTCAAATCGTGTACAATAATCATATCTATAACATACTAGAAGTTGTGCGGTGAAAGTTGTGTCAAATCGAAATCATGTCGAAAAGTAGACTACGAAAACACAAAACAAATCCCAACTCGGTCAAAACACAACATCTTTGAAAACAGAAACAGGGTTCGGAGTCCTTACAGCGAGACAAACACAATATCCAACAGCAACGAACGATGAAAATCGCTCCGCGGGCCTCGAAATCGAACTTTTCCCTTTGCTTTTTCGCTCTTTCTCTCTCCTCAAAATATCTGTTTTATAAAATGATTTTTCTCTCTCCTCAAAACGAGCTCATTTTCTTATATCATACATGGATCGGCCTGGCCGATCGTCTCGATCGTCCTGGACGATCAGACCAATTCTGGTCGTCCTGGCCGATACTCCAGGGCGATGATCAGGACGATTTTAGGAACAGTGCAGATCGTCCTGGACGATCTCAATATCGTCCTGGACGATTCTGTCCAGAAATAGCTCCAGGAATCAGCTGTTTTCAATGCACTAATCGGCCTGGACGATCCAAACTTCGTCCTGGCCGATTCTGGGAGGAAAATCACTTTTTCAGAAGCTACAGCAAAGGAACGAGGTCTTACATTACTGGCCAACTCAGCTCTGCTTTTAGTAAATAATTTCCCTAGTATTGCAAAGGGGATATATATCTGTAGAGAAGGGGACGGATGATAGTTAGAAAAATGAATATCAATACTTGAAGATTTCTCCTCCTAACTCTCTTGTTCTTCTCCTTCCCTGTTATGTTTTCCTTGTTTTCTTTGTTCTCTTGCAGGTTGATTGCAGTTATTACACCATCTGGTATCAGAGATCTGTCTTGAGCTTAATGGCGGAAGGAAGCAAGCATCTGACAAGCGAAGAAGATCGTAGCTTGGAGGCCATGTGGGCAACGCAAACAAATATTGCTCGCCAACTAGAAACTCTTACTGCGGAGTTTTTCTGATTCTCTACAGAAATGAGGAACGAGATTCAATCCCTGAGGTCGAATCGACCACAACCGACAGCTGGCAGACCAGTTGCGCCGGCAACCACACCGGCACTGCATCCACATCTTGGCCATCAACTTCACGCAATAGTCCCTCCTGTATCGAATTTTGACGACGAAGCCGATTGGCAGCAACCACTGAAAGCATCAGATTCAGCGGAGGAAGATAGGATAAACTACTATGAGAAACTTCGACGATACCCCGCACAGCATCGACAACAAGGTGAATTTCATATCAAACTAGATATTCCCTTTTTCGATGGCCGCCTACACTTCGAATATTACTTGGATTGGGAGTGAGCAGTCGAAGCCTTCTTCGACTATATGGAGATAGCGCCTGAAAAATAGGTCAAATACGTCGCCTGCCGTCTGAAGGGGGGGGGGGGGGGGGGCGTGGTGGATGTAGCTCTTACAGTCAAGGAGGCGCGAAGGAAAGGGAAACATCACTAGTTGGTATCGGATGAAGCGGCTGTTGAGAGGACACTCCTTACCCACTGATTTTGAGCAAATGCTTTACCTCCAATACCAACATTGCTCACAAGGTACTCGGGCCGTAAGCGAGTACACCGATGAATTTTACATATTAAGCGCCCGAAATAATTTGAGCAAGTCCGAGACTCAACTGGTGGCATGGTACATCGGAGGTCTTAAAGAGGCTATTCAGGATAAGCTTGAGATGAACTCAGTCTGGACACTTTCACAAGCAGTGAACTACGCTCTTAAAGCTGAAATTCAGCTTAATCGACACCCAAAAGGTAGCATTGTTCATCGTTATAATGTGGAGTCTGGTGGAGAAGTGAGCAAACCTCACGCTGGCGGTGGGAACAAATTGGTCACTCCACAAACAAGTGGTGCGGGAGTACTGGCGCAGAACCGAAACCTCCATTTGTTAATCGCCAGAGGACTCCGGTACGGGTTAATAACCCGTATGCTAGGCCAACGACAATCAAATGCTATCACTGCTTTCAGCCGGGGTACAAGTCCAACGATTGTCCCAATCGTCAACAAGTCCAAGTGGTCGAGGGAGAATAAGAAGATGAGAATCATAACGCAGAGCTAGTGAATGAACAAGACTTTGAAGATCTTCAAGCGGATGACGGTGAACCTGTAGCCTGTATCCTACAGAAACTTTTAATTGCTCCACAACAATCCGTGAAATCCCAATGACATTCCATCTTTCGTACTCGGTGTACAATCAATGGAAATGTTTGCGATGTGTTGATCGATAGTGGATGCACAGAGAACATCATCTCTCGATCTGTGGTTCAGAAGTTACACCTTAAAACTACACGCAACCCAAACCCCTATAAAATAATCTGGGTGAAAAAGGGTGTCGAAATTGCGGTATCGGAAATGTGTAGAGTGACCTTTTCAATTGGGAAAAGCTATGTGTGTGAGGTGTTATGTGATGTCCTGGAAATTGACATTTTCCACTTGATACTGGGCCGCCCGTGGCAATTTGATGTGGGGGGCTATACACGATGGGCGTGCGAACACTTACTCCTTTGAGTGGAAACAACGAAAAATTTTCCTACTGCCACGTTTAAATAATGAAGCTGTAATGAAAATTTAGAAAAATCGGCAATGTATCTGGTGTCGGGAAAAACTATTGTTCACTCATGGAAGGAATCATCCAAGATGTTGGTCCTTGTTGCTTCTACTATCAACCCAGCTAGCAAACAGGTGGAGCTACCTGCTGCCGTTGGTGATATTCTGATGAAGTACAAAGATGTTTGACCTGCTGATTTGCCGAATGAACTTCCCCCACTGTGGAACTTGCAGCACCAAATTGACTTCCAGCCCAACACCAATCTACCGAATATACCACATTATAAGATGAGCCCCCGAGAACACTCAATCTTATAGAATATTATCGATGAATTGCTGCAGAAACAACTAATCCAGCCCAGTCTCAGCCCATGTGCGATCCCGGCATTACTCATACCGAAAAAGGATGGGAGCTGGTGCATGTGCGATGATAGCTGAGCTATCAACAAAATCACTGTTAAATACCGCTTCTCGGTACCTCGCCTCGAAGATATGCTGGATAAGTTAGCTGGCGCCACATTCTTATCCAAGTTGGACCTCAGAAGCAGTTATCACCAAATACGAATCCGGCTTGGCGACGAGCGGAAGACCGCTTACAAGACCAGGGATGGCCTCTTTGAGTGGCGGATTATGCTCTTCGGGCTCTGCAATGCTCTAGCTACGTTCATGCGACTCATGAACAAAATTCTTAAATCCACTCTCAGAAAGTACTATGCTGTTTATTTCGACGACATCCTTGTTTATAGCAAATCTTTAGCCGATCACCGGGCTCATCTCTCTAACATTTTTGAAATTCTGAGAGAGCATAAGCTCTACATTAATTTTCCTAAATGCGAATTTGCTACAGGAAAGGTCACTTCCTTAGGTTTATCATCTCCAGCAACGGTGTGCACATGGATCCGCAAAAGGTCTTAGCTATCATGGAAAGGCAAACTATGCAATCGGTGACCGAGGTCCACAGTTTTATTGGCCTGACCAATTTTTATCGTCGTTTCATCAAAGGTTTCAGCATTATAGTAGCCCCGCTCACCGATTGACTCAAAGAAAAATCTTGGCGGTGGACACAGGACCAAGACGGTAGTTTCAACACCATTAAAACAACCTTAACATCTGCTCCGGTCCTGGCTATTCCAAACTTCAAAAAACCATTCCATGTCGACACAGAAGCCTCCTCCTTGGGAGTTGGGGCTATTTTATCGTAGAAAGACAGGCCCGTTAAGTTCTTCAACGAGAAGTTGAGCCCCACACGCCAGAACTAGTCCCCTTTCGAGCAAGAATTGTATGTTGTTGTGCGTGTGTTGAAACAGTGGGAGCACTACCTTCTTCACCAAGATTTTGTCCTAAGTAGCGACAATCATGCCGTTCAGTTCATCAACAGTCAAAAGACTATGAATAGAATGCACACGAGGTGGCTGACCTTTCTACAAAGGTTCAGTTTTGTTCTAAAGCACAAGTATGGAGTTCAGAACTGCGTGGCAGATTCCCTCAGCCGCCGCACCGCCTTGGTGACAAAATTTCAAGTCGACGCTCCCAGATTACAGTCGTTGCAAGAGCTATACGCCACAGATCATGACTTTTATGAGGCATGGATTAAGCTGTCCAAGAACCTGCCCATCCCGTTTCATGACTACTCACTCAGACATAATTTCTTGTTTAAGGGAAATGTCCTATGTGTGCCTGCATCGTCTTGGAGAGATCATTTAATTAAAGAATTACATAGCAGAGGGTTAGCAGCACACGTGGGCAAGACAAAGACACTGGAACAAATGCAGAACATATTTTATTGGCTTCATTTATACCGAGACGTCGCTCGTTTTGTGGAGAGATGTCCAATTTTTCAACTGTACAAGGGCAACTCTCAAAACACCGGATTCTACATGCCTTTACTGATACCATATTCAAGTATGGATTTCATATTGGGCTTGCCATAGAAAAAATGAGGTGAAGATTCAATTATGGTCGTCGTCGACTGATTTTCCAAAATGGCCCACTTTCTAGCTTGCAAGAAGACGTTTGATGCTCTCAACGTCGCCATCCTTTTTTTCAAGGAGATTGTCCGCCTGCACGGTGTCCCGCAAGGCATTACTTTCGATCGCGATGTGAAATTTGTTAACCATTTATGGCAGGAATTATGTAAATAGCTGCGAACTGAAATTAAACTTACCTCTGCCTAACATCCGCAGACGGACGGCCAGACGGAAGTCATGAATTGGACCCTAGGCAATATGCTGCGTTGTATTTCCCACGAGCACCCGAAGTAATGGGATGACTACTTAGGACAAGCGGAAATACAATGCGATGACCAATAGATCCACTAGGCAATGTCCTTTCAGCATAGTCTACACTAAGTGCCCGAATCACATAGTTGATATCTCAGTCCTTCCCCAATGCAAGAGTAAGGTTGCAGCAAATACTACTGAAGTTTATGCCAAAATGCTTCAATATGTTAGGAACAAGCTCACGGAGGCTAATGACCACTACAAGCAACAGGCCGATCTGCACCGATGAGAGAAAATCTTCAATCTCGGTGACCTTTTCATGGTTCGTCTTCGTAAGGAGCATTTTCAACCCAGGACATATTCAAAGCTTAGTCCAAGGAAGATTGGACTGATGCCTATTCTCCTTCGTATGAATGACAATACGTACATTGTTGACCTTCCGCCGACGTACCTCACACCGTCCACGTTTAATGTTTCTGATATTTTTGAGTATAAACCCCCTGACACAGGTATATATGGTTCAATCCATTTCCTCAGGCGAGGAAATCTCCGCAGCCGGGGAGACCTGATGTGGCTTATCCTAGTCCCACGTGATACGTGAGCTAGCCATCATTCCATATAACAACCTGCGGACTTCACTTACTTACCCAGCTTTTAGTTATATGATTATTTACTATTTTCCTTTCTATCATATGCCAGTTAGTGGCCAACTCAGTTCTGCTTTTAGTAACTAATTTCCCTAGTATTGCAAATGGGATATATATCTGTAGAGAAGGGTACGGATGATAGTTAGAAAAATGAATATCAATACTTGAAGATTTCTCCTCCTAACTCTCTTGTTCTTCTCCTTCCCTGTTCTGTTTTCCTTGTTTTCTTTGTTCTCTTGCAGGTTGATTGCGGTTCTAACACCAGAACCAATTAATTAGCTAATTATGAACCTCAAAATGAAACTTCATTTGAATGATCTTTTAAATAAATAAGCAATTTAAAGATTATAAATAAGCTGTTTGCGTGCATAAACAGATATTATAATAGAGAAAAAATAAGCCTCGTGTATTATCATATATTAATAAATTTGATGAAGTCCCAAAAAAACATATTATTAAATTTTAAAAGAGCATACTATCGAGCTTTAATTAAGCTTCTTAACAAAATTTGAATAAAATTGTCCTCACTCATTAACAAATCAAGCTACCTATCAATTAAATATTTATAAAATAGTTCATAATTGTTCAGTTTGTTTATTAAATGATCATTAACATGTTCTAATTAAATTGAATTATGAGCATATTGTCAAGCGTAATATTTCAATTACATCACTACATGTAGGATCCAGTGTTTCTCATGGGAGACAAAATATATTACTACATACTAATATTGAACATGTGGAAGATAACAAGAGAGAAAATAAGTTATAAATTATAAGCAATGAATCTCTTTTACTAATTGAGAATTATATGTTTTTATGGTTAGAAGTTATAAAAAATTTTGAAAGTAGATATTTTCCCAAGTTAAATGCCAAGTTCCACACTCAAATACACTTGCTAAGAGAGGAGAGATTAGGTGCTCGCTTAGGTTCAGCCACAATTCAAAGAATGCTCATAGTTCAATGAAATAATGTAGTTATTTTGCTAGTATTTTTTATAATATTGTACTTATAATATATTCCCTTCAATAAGTTGAAAAAGGTATACCATTATTCCTAAACATGGTAACAAATCCTAAATAAATCCCCCCAGTAAGCCATTATTCTTCTTTCGATGCAAAATTCTCCACACAGCATCTAATCTTAATTTGGTGTCTTAATATCAACTCGTGGATTTGTTTGTACATAACCATTATTTCTTATTTGTTTGTCCTGCACTTTACGCCAAGCTCAGATGTGCTTGTCTGATATTGACTCTATCCACTATCCAGTTCTACGACCCTTCCTCACATGACCATACCGTTGTAGCCAACCATGCATGTATTGATCCCTTTAGTAAAGCTCCTTATCTCAAATAACTATTATTGATATTATTTTCCCTACCTATCTCTTCATCTTTTTTCTCTCTCTCTCATGAATTCTTAAGTAAACTTAGAAACAATTACATCCCAACTTAAATCCAATCATCTATTCAATCCTACCAACCTCTCTTCTCACAATTTGATTTAACTCATGTTGCATCCAGGAGTATTCGCGGCAGTAGAGAAATATAAAGTTTGACGTCTTAGCAATGTACGAAAATCATGTACGCAATTAGATAAGAGAGAGGGTGTAACATTTATATGAGAAACCAATATTTTTACGTGGAAAACCCTTGAAAAGGGGGAAAAATCACGGGGCCTAGCCCAGTTTGAATGAATCCACTAGTATTTGTAGTTGATTACAAATGAGGCCCTTCCTTGGGGGGAAGGCCTTGGATCTATGTACATCATTTGCAGTACATTACATGATGAGAATACAAAGAGCTACTGTTGACGTGCTCATTTGGTCAGACGAACTGTAGTCGGTAGGCGATGTAAGTCAGAAGGACCGTAGTTGGTGTGCGATAGAGGCCGGAAGGACTGTAGTCGGTGGGCTACATAAGTCAGAAGGCCCATAGTCGGCGGGCGACGAAGGTCAGAAGGACAATAGTTGGTGGGCGACGTAAGTAAGAGGGACCGTAGTCGGTGGGCGATGAAGTTCAGAAGGACTGTAGTCGGTGGGCGACGTAAGTCAGGTTGACCGTAGTCGACGGGCGAAGGAGGTCGGAAGGATTGTTGCCGGCGGCCAGGGAGAACTCCCGCGTTAGATGGTATTCAGGCAAAACTCCAGAGTCACCTGGAGTTCGGACAGAATTCTGGCGTCTCGTGGAAGTCGGGCAGAATTCCGGCGTCACTTGGAAGTCGGGCAAAATTCTGGCATCCCTTGGAAGTTGGGCCGAATTCTGGCGTCACTTAGAAGTCGGACGAAATTCCGGCAGAATTCTGACGACGCTGGTCGATGAGAAGTTTCTTCCCTCCTAATCTTCTTCTTTTCTCTTCTCCTTCTTCTCCTCATATTCTTTCTTGGGTCCCCTCTCAAGAGAAATGAGGGGTCTATTTAAAGATATTCTCGAGTGGCATGACCTATAAATAGGTGAGAGATTGGGGGTAAATGGGGAGTGGTTGGATGGACGGCCGATATTGAATCCCTTGATCATGTACTATTCATCATACATTTAAAGGTCTTATTGATGCTGAAATTCAACGGTCTTGGGCTCGTTGGATTTGTCTCGTAGAGTTGCTCGATTCGACTATAAGCACGTCATATTTGAAAATCATTTGGTAACTTAAATTGTGGTTCGAACTTTCCAACAACAAGTCTTATTCCTGATTTGGACTCATTTGGGCTCAGATTGAGTTGAATTTGGTGTCGTTGGGTTTGTATTTTTGTGACGCTCAGTTTGACTATAAGTTTGCTGAAATAAGAGTTCAGGTAATCTTGGATTTAATTTTTGAAGTTTCCGACTTGATTTTGCCTCGAGATTCATGCCCGATCAAGATAATTTTTTGATGATATATCAACTCACATTCCTAAATACTTATCATGGAAGATTCAATTTCATGTCATCCTTAATGGGATTAAACACGAAGGATATATTTATCACAATCGATGAAAAATATGTCCCAATATTACCTTTAACATATTGATCTATCAAGATAAATTAACTTATAACAATGTTATTAGATCTCTCTCCACATTCCTCATCCATCTTGCCAACTATTTCACCACATTCTATGAAGTTTATAATATCCTAGCTAATACCCATTTCAAACTTATTAAAAGATACAATAAACAAATCAAGTATCAACAGAAGAATCTTAACTAGCAATCTCAAACAATCATCAAGTTTGTGCAACTTATCAAAACACATGCAAATTTACTTAATGTTCTAGAAAGGCATATAGATAAAAAAATTTCAATATAATCATTATTCATCAAAATTCATTTGTACTAGCCAGAATTTTAATCAATACATCAATCTATCTTCAAATACTCTTGACTACAAAAGAATAAAGTAAAAATAGTACACAAACATAAATCTAAAATCTTGAATTCAAATTAGTCTCACTCCAATGGATCCTTACTTTGACCTAAAACATTAAAACAATAAAGTGAGAATTGGAACTCATGAGCCTGATTTATTCCTCAAGTTTTGATAATGTCAAACATTATTGTGGTACTAATATTTCAGGTATGGTATAAGGACTCTAACACACACAACATATAAGAAGCCGTATAAAAAAGGAGGAACTCAAAAATTACTATTTTTAGAAAGGTTAAATATGTAATACGAGTCTATAGTTTTCTTTTCTTGAGTCTTTTTTGTATTCAGATGTATGTTTGGAAGACAATCAAGCATACACTCACGAGAGGGCTTAAAAATATGAACACTTGATTTCTATATTAAATCATACTATATGGAAAATATCATAATGTTCAATTAGTTATCACAAAAATTAAATTAAGTGTTTGATAAAATTAATAAAATTAAAATCCAGCATAACTAAGATTTGCTTATGTCTTGGGATGCCAAGGTGACGACTATAATTGAATATAAAGGTTTAGATGCTTACTTTGTTGATAACCTTCAAAGGAATGCAAATGCTTAGTAAAAAGAGAAGGAAAGGGAGAAGAAGAGGAGAGAGAAAGCTAGTTTTGGTTATTTTCATATATTATTTTAGTTAGAAAAAGTTTTCTAATAGTTGTAAGTAACTTGAATCTTATTATAATTTTCAATGATTTTGAATTTGATGAATTTAATCTCTTTAATCAAGAAAAAAATATATTTTCTCCTGATTTATTACACTTTTATCATGTAGCTTTCCATATATTATAAATATAGACTTTATGGATATTTTGATTGTAATATTATATAATTTCATCAGATAAAATGAATTTTATGATTTTCTAAAGCAATCAATTATTATATAGATTTTCCTATCTTAATGGATTTAAGTATTTCATGTATTGAAAAGAGATTAATATAATTGATATAATAAAAAATGTAGTATTTTCAAGTAAGCAAGGAAGGCTATCAGTTATTATTATAATTTGCATGGATTGGTTATTAAATATAATATCCTGTGCAAGAGGGTGGGTTGATAGGCTTGCCTTTAAAAATGGTTTGTGGTGCAGTTCTGATTATGTTTTGTAAGCTCATTACAGTGTGGTTAATTAAATCAACTTATTCTATTGTAGTCAGAAGTTATTGACATATTAGTGATTGTTAGTAATCTCCTCCACAACTAAAAGTATAATTTTGGTGAATGAACATAATAAAATATTTCAAAGTGTATGATATTTAATTTCCTATGTTGGATGTATTGATTTGTATTAATTTTTTTAAAGAAGCTCTAGTAAATTATTAAAAAAATAAAAAATTAAATTATTTCAATTTAAATCTTCGAATGTGACATATATTGACTACATAATTATCACAGGTGATGCTTACATCATTTCATAATCAAAGAAAATGCTGATTTAAATAAAAATTAACAAAGAAATTGTAGGAAATTCTAATTGTAGCTCTTCGGAGTAGTAGTGAGCTGGTGGGTCTTTCTAAGGATCTTGTAACCGATTTTTGAAATTAACACGTAGGCCCCTTTGTGGGTTTAAACTAAAAAAAAAAAATGTAGGAAATTCAAAAATGAAGTTTCACTACATTCTTTTCCTAAAACCACCACCTAAAATCATAATTAGGATACAAAAATTGAGAAATTATCTTTAGAATAAATATTTTCAAAAATTAAATTCTCCTTCTTACATTTAGAAATCTTTCTTATGTACTTTCAGGCTAAAATAACATGTTATTTATTATAAATAGTAAAAAATAAAGATACTTCCGAATAAAAATAAATTTTTTGGCTTAGCAAGCACATATTTCAATTTTTTTTTGGCAATCATGTCATGGACCTGAGGATGGATTTATTACCTTTCACCTATATTGAATTTTTTTTAATTTTTTAATAAAAAAGAATGTAACTAGTACAAAAATTAGAGTGAGACCTCTAAATAATTGAGTTTCCGTCTATTTTAACTTTATTTATTTTTAATTCTTTTTGCCATGCATTTTAATCTTTTTTATTTTCATTCTAAAACTAAATTCATTAGATATAGCCTAATATCTTTATATTGGATTCTTATTGAACAAAAACAATTATTATTTAGATTTTAATATTTTCCCTATGGATTTAATTTACACTTAACATACTTATGATTTTTTTGCCACCAATTACATGTTTTAATTGATGATTTAAAATTGAGAGGTGAATAACAAATTTATCTTTTTTGAAATATCTTGATTAATTAATTAATTATATATATATATATATATATATATATATATATATATATATATATATATATATAATCACATAATCTTTTAGGTCTCATATTTATCATCAATGAGATTTATCCCATTCTGTCAATTGCACCTGCCTGGCTATTTCAGCACCCTGTGTGTTTCAGCAGGCTCTCCGACAACCAAGGGCCCTTCTGCTGCCTCTCTTGTGGACTATTGAGTGTTGATCTTATGATCTCATTCTAGTTCATTCCGATTGGATCCTATTTCCTGAGTCCTCCCTCGAAATTTTGACCCTCATGTTTTTATGTTTTTTGTAGTTTTGTTACAGCTCTCTTTACTTTTTCTTGTATATGATGACAGGGTTGTTGTCATTCTTCTCTTTTATCAATGATAAGGGCTTTGCCCTAAATTTCCCCCCCCAAAAAAAAAAAAAGGATCCACCATAAACTACATATTATTTATTATTTTATGAAAATAATTTTAAATGCAAAGCAATGCTCAAGTAAACCCTTGTGTTGTATAAAACTTTTTGAGGTTATATGATTTAGTTTTGTATGATTTGGATGAAATTAGAATTGTGGTTTGGTAAGATGATCCCTTCATTTCGTGACTAATTATGATAAAGAATGGTATACATAAGTATCCTAACATAATTGTCAATATAATTTTTATTATAACTAATTAAGCACTACATTTACTATAAGAAAAAGATTTTCCCTAAAAAAGATTTTCCCTATACAATAGTTTTTATTATTTTATTTGCAAGTTTTATTTTCTTTATTTTTTTACAACATTTTTCTTTTGTGGGCATTTGATATGTGATATTTTAGTAGGTATTTTCCTAGTTAGGTCATTATATTTTTCATATTATTCACACTTAATGCTAAAAAAAGTGTTGCACTAATTCATATATTTTGTTGATATAGGAAAATGGAGTAATTTAATGCATAACATATTCGAACTCAATTTGAGGACATTTATAGTTGTTATGGCATCTAAATGTCAGAAACAAGATGCCTAAGCTCCTAGAGATAATGAACTGGCAGTTGACTTGGCAACAGGTTATGTAATGAAATTTTCTAGAGATAAAAAATAAACTTTGGGTTTATAGAGGGGGTTGAATCACTAATAAAAGTTTTGGGATGTTATTTGTGAAAATATTAGATGTTTAAAACTATCTTGGACAATGAAAGGAGATAACTAGTGCAAAGATAGAAGTAAGACCTCAAGAATCTATTTTTTTTTTCTTTGTTTTCCCATTAGTTATTTTTTGGTGTTTTTCATGTATTTTATTATTAATTTTCATTCAAGCATGGACTATATTCTCTTTGTAAGGATTAGATGATGTTAGAAAAGTATCAGTGGGATTATTTTTTAATTAAAATTAATTCTTTTTGTGCCTTTAAATTTGATGTATAGTTTCAATCTACATTTTAATATACTTATGATTAATCAGCCATAAATTGCATGTTTTAGATGTTACATGAAATTAATTAATATGTAAATAGTTAATTTGTAATGATTTAATTATCTCAAACTAACATAGCATAAACATATATGTATTGAAGTAATATAATCATTTAAACCCTCATTCATTTTCAAAGAGATTTGCCAGTATCGAATATGCATTATAGAAGTTAGTAAGTTATATTGGTGAATTTGCTGCCATAGATTTTGAGAGAATTCTATTGTACACTCTTGGATCTAATTAAAGCAAACTTATTACTTTTGATTAATTTGATTGGCAAGTAGTCAAACTATAAGCATCTTCGTGATCTCTTATCCCTAGCTAGAGTTTCAACCCTATTGCATTCAACCTTTAGTGTGCTCTTGTTTTATATAGTTAAGAAATACTTATGTTATTTGTGTGTAAATCTTATCTTATTTTCAATCTTCCTAACAAACTTAGGATTGATCCTATTTTCATATTTAATCCTTATAAATTATTTTGAAGATATCTTCACTTAATGCTTTATTATTTGTTTGACCATATACTCTAGCATAAATAGCTCAAGATACCACTTTGATGATTAATCTGACTAATCATAGAGTTATAATGGATGATGTATGATACATAGCTCTTAATTAAGCAAATCTTATTGTTACAATTAATAGCATGTTTTAGTTTAAGTCATCATATTCACTATAATCCAAGTAAACAATCAATATGTTTAATGTACAAAATTATTAATTGCAACCTTGTTCATCATTAGTTAATCTCTATTTCAAATCCATGCACTCTAACATGCAAATAAGAATATTTTGACATCCATAAGAGCATATATCATATTTGTTTGTTTGAACCGGATCTTAGAGTGCTATGATATTACATGCTTCATTCACTAAGGTTGGATATTATTCTATTATAGGTACTAAATTTATGCATTGTAGGGTATGCTCTTTACTAGTCAAACATAAATTCACGTTCCTCAATCCATGTTAATTTATAATGCCAATATGGGCGTTGCTTATCTCTGAGGAAGTCCTATTTATTGCTCCCGTATGAAATATGTTACCATTGATTCTTATTTTATTTGTGAATAACTTTGAATGATATTGTTTATGTGGGTCATCATGTATCATTTGGAAATCACCAACATCCACTCATTCTCTCTCCTGATTTTTCCTTTTGCTCTGGCGATTTTTTTTTCTCCTCTTTTTCTCTGCTTTCTTCGTGAGCAGTTTTAGGGTTTCCGCCGCCGCTATTTTGGGTGGTGCTTGGGGGGTTGGTGTCTAAGGCCTTTGTGGCCTTAGGCTTCTTTTTCTGCGATGGCGTCTTCGTCGAACCCTTGGGGTTCTCCTCCAGCTGCTTCTCCGAAAACTAATCCTGATTTTTTTGATCTTACTAATGGTGAGAAGCGTCCTTCTTCCCGATCTTTTAAAGATGTTCTTACTGGGCCTGCGGAGGCTAAGGGATCTGGTTTTGTGTTCAAAAAATCTACTGTTAAAGGGGTTCCTGCTATTTTGTTTTCTGAAGAAGATGTCGTTCGACTAGCTGCTCCTTATCAGTTCACGCTTGTGGGTAAATTTACTTTACGTCGTCCGAATTTGGATTTTATTCGTGGTTTCTTTCGCAATCTCAAACTTTATGGTAAATTTTCTATTGGATTGTTAGATTCGCGGCATGTTGCGATTCAGTTGTCTAATGATTTAGATTATAGTCGTATATTTTCTCGTAGATCGTATTATATTGTGAACTGTCAAATGCGATTGTTGAAATGGACTCCTTATTTCGATATTAAGGAGGAGTCGCCGATCGTGCCGATTTGGTTATCGTTTCCGAACATTCGTTTGCATTTTTTTAATCAGCATGTTTTGCATGCTATTGGCTCAGTTTTTGGGAGACCTCTGCAGTCTGATCAGGCTACGGCTGCGAGATCTCGGCCATTTGTAGTTAGGATTCTTGTTGAAATAGATATTACTAAAAATCATCCTAAAGAGGTTTGGTTAGGATCGGAAAATCAGGGTTATTTACAACAAGTTGAGTTTGAAAAGGTTCCAGATTACTGTAATCACTGTCGTATTCATGGGCATTCTTTCAGTGAATGTTATGTTGTGCATCCTCAGTTAAAAATTAAAAAAAGCAATGAAAAAACCGAGATGATAAATATGAAAGGTCCTAATAAGAAGATGGAGGTTTCTGAAAATGGGGATGATGGTGAATCTATTCCTAATCAGGTGGGAAAGAATACGGATAGGGAGGAAGCTATTAACATTAATGATAGGGAGGAACCTATTAAGGGGGATGAGAATGTTGGTAAGGAAATAGGAAGTTTGAGTAATGAGCCGGTTAGTGACGGGTTGGGTGATAAGGTGATTTTTTATGTGGATGAGGCTTTGGGGGACTCCATGGCTAACCAGAATATCATTAAGGATGCGGAACTAAGTATACTTACTGTTAATTTGGGGGATGATGATTTGACTAGGGAGGGTGTGGAGCAAGGCTGTACCTTATTGGTGAGGGATAAAAGTGTAGGTACTAAGAAGTTCGACGAGAATTTTAATGTTGATGTGGAGCATAATGTGATTGTTAATAGTGTTTGTAGAAATGAGGAGGTGGAAGAAGGAGAGCTTGTTCAGTCTAGTATTGGTATGGGTATATCTGAAGAGGAATGTCAAGAGAAAGTGTCTAAATCCTTTGCTGACATTGTTGGGGGCCCTTCTAATGGGAATAATGGTCTAGCTATTATTAATTCTAAAAAGAAAAGTAAAAATATTAAAGCTATTTTGGCAGCAGCTCCTCGAGTTGCTGTTTCTCCTAATCTTAATAAGAAAGTTTCTAATGTTTAGTACGCTTATTTGGAATATTAGAGGGGTGGGGGGTTCCCCTTCCAGGAATAGAGTGAGGAATTTGTGCAGGATTCATAATATTTCTATTTTAGTTTTATTAGAACCTCTTATTGATGCTAGTAATTTGGAAGCTACTCGTAAGTTTCTTAGTTTTAACAACGCTTTTGGTAATTGTAATAATAAAATTTGGATTTTTGGTATAATTCTATTAATTTGGATATCATTCAAGACAGTCAACAAATTGTTCATACTATGATTGAGTATCAAAATCTTTCCTGTTTTGGTTCTTTTGTTTATGCTGCTTGTAATCGTCATTGTAGATTGGCGCTTTGGGATAACTTGAGAATCTTTGCTGGGTCTATTGGGGATCCGTGGGTGATTGGGGGGGACTTTAATATTATTGCTAATTCGTCTGAAAGAATAGGTGGTGCTAACCCTAATTTTCAAGCTATGTGTGACTTTAATAGCATGTCTTCTGATTGTAATTTACATGATATTGGTTTCACTGGTAATTTATTTACTTGGAATAGAGGTACTATGTGGCAACGTCTGGATAGGTTGCTCTTTAATGATAAGTGGCTTTCCAAGTTTCCTCTTACTCATGTTGAGCATCTTTCTAAAAATTTATCTGATCATTCCCCTATTTTATTAAACATTAACTTAGCTAGTAATATTTTGCATGGCAATTTTAGGTTCCAAAACATGTGGTTATTGCATAACGATTTTCTTAATGTTGTTAGCTCTAATTGGTCTAGCCCGTTACATCCTAATGATGGTATTAGAGGTATGCATAGGCTTTGTATGAAGCTTAAGAGGTTGAAGCAAGTGTTGAGATGGTGGAACAAAACTGTTTTTAAAAATATTTTTAATAATATTCTGAAAGCCGAGAATGATTTGAATGGTTTTGAATTGGACTATATTTCTAATCACTCTAATGAGAATCTGTTGAAGCTTAATGAAGCGAAAGTTAATCTTTTTAAGCTTCAAAAGATGGAGAAGATTTATTGGAGGCAAAAAGCGGCTATTAAATTTACGTGTGAAGGTGACAGAAATACTAAGTACTTTCATGCTTTGGTTAATCATAAAAAGGTGGCTAGCCATATTCATAAAATGACTAAACCGAATGGTGAGATTTTACACTCTCCTAATCTTATTTATGAATATGGCATAGAGTTCTTTTATAAGCATTTTAATAAAGGTTTTGATTCTCATTTATTCTTTGATAATGATATCGTTCCTTGTATTGTTAATATTGATGACAATAATATGTTAACTTCTTTGCCTACTGAAAAAGAGATATGGGATACGTTGTGTAGTATGAACTCCGATTCGGTGGCGGGGGTGGACGGTTTCAATACCAAGTTTTTTCAAAAAACTTGGTGCATTATTAAGGAGGACTTGGTTGATGCTGTTATTGATTTCTTTAAGGGTAACCCTTATCCTAAGTTCTTTTCCTCGACTTCTATAGTTTTAATTCCTAAAAAAGATGGCATTAATTTTTGGGATGATTTTAGGCCTATCAGTCTTTGTTCTTTCTTTAATAAGCTTAATGCTAAGATTATTATGGGTAGATTGTCGTTATTGTTACATAAAATTATTTCCCCGACTCAAACTGGTTTTGTTAAAGGTCGGACGATTTTTGATAATATTTTGTTGGCCCAAGAATTAGTTCATGATATTCATAGGCCTATTACTGGAGGTAACATGATTATTAAAATTGATATTACTAAAGCCTACGATAATATTAATTGGGAATTCTTATATAAAATGTTGAATTGTTTGGGTTTTAGTGAGAATTTTATCAAGCTTATCAAGAATAGTATTAATAATTATTTTTTTTCTGTTATTATTAATGGTAGTTCTCACGAGTACTTCAAATCGTCTCACGGTTTGAGACAAGGTGATCCCATTTCTCCTGCTTTGTTTATCATTTCTATGGAGTATTTATCTAGAGCTTTGAATAAGATGTATGTGACGTACCCTTCGCTTAATTATGGTACTTATGGGGGTTTTCCTATTTCCCATCTGAGTTTTGCGGATGACTTTATCATCTTTACTAATGGTTCTATTAAGAAGTTGAAATTGCTTTTTAAATGTCTGGATAAGTTTCAGCTGTTAAGTGGTTTAACTATTAACAATAGTAAGAGTGGTTTCATTACTAGTAAGTTAATAAGTGCTAATAGTATTGCTAGGATTCATGAGATTTTTGGGATTTCTCATATGTCCTTACCTTTTACTTATTTGGGTACTCCCTTGTATAAAGGGAAGAAGAAGTCTTTTTTATTTGAAAATATTATTGATAAATTAGATAAAAAATTGAATAATTGGGCTTTTAATTTACTTTCTTATGGTGGTAGACTTATCCTTATTAAAAGTGTGCTTGCTGCTTTGCCTATCTATCTTCTTCATAGTCTTAATCCCACTATTGCTGTTTGTGATAAAATTGACAAAAGGTTGAATAAATTTTTTTGGGGTTCCAATCATGGTAAAGGTGTTATTCATTGGGGTTCTTGGAACAAGTGTTGTGGCTCTCTTATGGAAGGGGTTTTGGGCTGCAAGTCCATGGTCGATATGAGTAAGGTGTTTTCTTATAAGCTGTGGTTTAATTTCAGAACTAATAAAAGCCTGTGGGCTAAGTTCTTACACAGTAAGTACTGTGGGGGTTTGCATCCTTCCACTCAGTTTCTTAAAAGGGGTGACTCCCCTATTTGGAAGAGATTATGTAAAATGCAAGGGGATATGGAGAGTTTAATTCAGTGGGGTGTTGGCAAAGGGGACATTTTTTTCTGGCAAGATCAATGGTTGGGTAAGTTTTCTATTGACATGTTGCTTAATACTAGATCCATTTCAACTCTGCAAGTTAATCATTTTATTTATGATGGGTTGTGGAATATTAATCTTCTGAAAGAGCATGTTCCGGATTTTATTATTAATATGATTATTAAAATTCCTATTCAATGTGAGAATCCTGATACTATTCTCTTTACTAACTCTCACAATGGTTTATTTGAGGCTAAAGCAGCGTGGTATTGCATTAAGAAGGATAAGCCTCATAACCCGTTTTTTTCTGTTCTTTGGAATAAATCAATCCCTATCACCTATGCTATTTTGGTGTGGCGTGTGGTTTATAATTTTATCCCTGTGGATATGAATCTGATGAAAAAGGCATTCAATTAGTTTCTAAATGTCATTGCTGTCAACATATTGAAACAGTGAACCATGTGTTCGCTAATGGGCCTATTGCTGTTTCTGTTTGGTTGTATTTTGAAGAGCTGTTTAAATTTAAATTTTACCACAGTTTTAAGTCCATTATTGATATTTTTAAATGCTGGTTTTCTACTAGTAAAGGTCATGTTAGGAATTGCTTGGTTAGTATTATCATTTGGTTTCTTTGGAAGAGTAGAAATGAAGCGAAGCATGACGGTATTAGGATGACCGTCTCTCGTATCATTCGTTCTGTTTGTGATAAAATTCAGCTGCTCTTTTAGTCTGGTATGCTCAATTATAGTAATTTTAAAGGGTGCCGTCATGTGCTTCATGCTTTTAATATTATGAGTATTTCGGGTGTGCAGGAGAATAGGGTCTGCATTATTAGATGGGTTATGCTTGTTATTGGTTGGATTAAGCTTAACACTGATGGTTCTTATAATGGTAAGGTGGCTGGGTGTGGGGGCATTGCTAGGAATCACCTGGGTCAGGTGATTAAGGCTTTTGCGAGTCCGATTTTTGGTATCTCTGCTTGTGTTGCTGAGCTTCATGGGGTTATTTATGGTATCAAAATGTGTATTAATATGGGTTATGATAGAGTCTGGATTGAAGTTGATGCCATGAATATTTTGCATTATATTAATAGTAATTCTTTGTTTAATGCTGAGAATTATTATTTGATTAGGGAGCTAAAGTAGAATTTGGCTAACATCAATTTTAAGATTTCTCATATCCATCGTGAGGGTAATGGGTGTGCTGATGCTTTGGCGACTCTTGGTTGCCATTTACGGGAGTATGTGGAATTTAACAGTAATGGTATTCCTAGAATTGTCAATGGATTGGTTAGATTGGATCGCTCTGGCATGCCTTATATTAAGAAGTATCAAGGGCTTAAGTGATGTTTTTCTGTGGGAGTTTGTTTGTTGGATGTTTAGGCTGGGCTGCGTTGGGGTTTCTGGTTGCTGTGGGAGTTGTTTTTTGTCTGTTGTTACGGTCTCTGGGTTAGCCTCTAGTTGGTTGGTTGGCTGCTCACCGTGCTGTTTTATGGAGATTGGTTTGTTATCTGGGTTGTGTGGTGGCTATTGTTGCCTGTTTTTTCTCTTAGTATACTGGGTGGATGGAAGAGTTTTTATTGGTAAAAAAATTTATAAAGTTTACCTGAATTGGATTAATTGTATTTGCTGTTCTTGGAGCTATTTTTTGTTACAGTTTGGAGACAATTGTTATTGGAATTTTGTTGGAAGGGGGGAGGCCAGAGGTAAGATGCTGATGTCTCAGATGAGTGGGAGTATGTCTTGCAAGTTTCTTTCAATTTTGAAGTACAAGATCTTCTTTGAAATCAAGGTACTTTTTATTGTTTTCTTTTTTGGGTTTTGCTTTCTGTTTCTCCTTTTTTGCAGGAAGATGGTGCTGAACGTCTATTTGAAGATCTTCCTTTTTTGGGTGCCGTATACTTTCAGCCGTAGTATTTTATTTTGCATCTATTGTATTATTAGGATAAGGAACCACAGGCTCGTAGGTTTTTTTCTTTCCTTTTTGTTTGTAGCTCGTTCGAGCAGTAGAGAGCTAGTGGTTCCTTTTAAGGACCATGTAACTGCATTTTTTGATAGCAACACGTAGGCCCCTTTGTGGGTTTTAATTTAAAAAAAAAAAAATGTATCATTTTGAAATTAACTAATTATTGCTCTCACCAAGTTGCTTTTGTGCATTTACATTACTATCAAGATTGAATTGTGTGATCAAAACATCATCTTTATGGAGCATCTAAGGAAAAAGGTCAAGGGAAAGGTAATTGATTATTTAGTTTCATTTTTTTATCAATTTTTTTTTTAGGAATTATTTGATATGCATAGTTATGTATAATTAAAGTTGGGGCAGGAATTAGTAACTTGTTGATTTTTAATCTTATACCTATAATATACTTTTAACAATTAAGGAAAGAAAGTTGTGCATTTATTCACAAAGAAAATATATTGATTGCCACATCATTCTTTTGAGCCTCATTATATATATATATATATATATATATATATATATATATATATATATATATATATATATATATATATATATATATATATATATAATATGCATCCAAATCAATCTCATCACAGGTGTATAGTCTTATTATTATTATTTTGTATTAAAGCCAGCTAAATTCTATCTAACCTAATTATAAAATTAAATTTAGCTGATACTTTAGCTAGCATTGACTTGTTTGAATCAATTTGAGTTATAAGTAATAATAATAATAATAATATGATTGCTATATATTCTAAATATATATATTTATGTGTATAAAGTGATTTAAAAAATAAAAAAAATAATAATTTTGAGCAAACTCAATTTAAATTAAAGATAATTTAAAATCAAATGAATTAAATTTACATCCACTCCAAATTAAATCAATATATTGTACCCATCTTCAGTAGACACTGAACCTAATCAAAATAAAACAGTAGAAGATCTAAAAAATAGGATAGCAGAAAACAATAATATCAACAAAACCTAAGATGTGATTGGCCAAATTGTTGACAAATAAACCTCTAAGCGTCAATCCATCAATTCTCCTTTTGTCCCTTAGCTCGTAAAGATCACTTAGGATTGCCGCAGAACTAATGCCAGTTGTAGAAAGATCCATAATCCTAGTTCAGCACCGTTCAGGTGGGGCCATATGAGCAACCTTCATAAAACTTATTAAACAAGGAAGAAGATTATGTTATAGCCATGACTTGTGACAGCTTCTCTGCATCCTTTTCAGACCTTCCTTTCATGGAATATCCAATGAAGCGGCCGTCTGTGCCGACATTAATGAACACAACTGGCAGCACCGTCGTTGAAATAAATAAAGAAAGAAGCTTTTTTGTTTTTTTTTTGGGAAAACGAAAGAAGCTATGATACAATAGAAAAGAAAGCCAGGGTGAAAGGATAATAGTTTCACCAGTTAAAAGTATGGCCAATTGGTTCTTCAGAGGCAAACAGTTTCAGAAAGCAATCCTGAAATTGTCTAAAGAGCTGTTTGGTTAGAAGTACATTTGAAATTTCAAAGAATTTGTATATAATGTAAAATAAAATTATATTTTTAGATTGTTTTATTCGTGTAAAATAATTGTACGAGATTATTTTTTAATATTTAATTTATTCAGCAAGCAGTGTAATGTTGGTGATCGTAGGTTGGCGGTGATGGAGGCCAACTGTGACTGGTGGCGTTTGTTTGAGGTTGGCAACAATGATGACTTAAGAAGTATTTGTAAATCTATTATACCCAATAATTTTGAAATAAACATAAAATAAAATTGATGTGTTTCAAATTCCTCAAAAAATTACAATGAATTTTGTTTTGATGCTCCAATAAAAATTATAATGATTGAGTATTTAATATCTTAGTTTTTTACAAATATCCACATTAAAATTTTTTACATAAAAAAATCAAAGAGGAGAAAAAACACTATGCTTGGCCTAGTTGAATGAGGTCACTAAATAATGGAAGATGGAAGAATGCTCATTTTTTTCATAATTGAATATATGGTTATACATAGTGAGAATAATTGTTTAATTTTTGTTGAACAATTATGTATCATACAAAAAATAGGATCTTGACATATACTATTATCCAAGCAAGAAGAGTGTGGTGGTTGATGCCTTAAGTAGAAAATCTAGCGGGCATATAATTGGATCATAATTCAAGAAGAAATGCTATTAAAGATATGAAAGCCCTACAACTAGAGGTCATAATATAGAGTACTCATGATACAATATAGTATGTCAAATGACTATGTATATCATACATTGGAGGAAAGAATTATAGAGACCCAAAAGATTGATTCTAAATATCAGAAGCTTATTGATCAATGGTAAATAGGCAAAAGAATATATCTTAGCTTGGATGAGCATTGAGGAATCAGAAGAAACTTGCACTTATATATGAATATCAGAGGAATCAAATCTGATTCAAAAAATTTTATATGAGGCTCATAACTCAGGTTATTCAATTCATTCAAAAAGTACAAAGATGTATACATACTTAAAGTCATTATTTTGGTGGCTTGAAATGAAAAATGATGTTGCCGAGAATGTGACAAAATATAAAAAATATCTGGTTTTTAAATATGAACACTAAAAACCTAGTGATATGTTGTAATCATTATCAATACTAGAGTGGAAGTAAGAAGATGTAGCTAGAGATTTTGTTATAGGATTTTTAAATTCAGAGAAAGACATGACTGTATTTTGTGAGTGAAAAACTAATAAAATCTGCACACTTTTTGCCTATCTATCAGACTAATTATGGGAAAATTAGCTATGTTGTTTTTGAAAGAAATTATCATATTACATAGAATTCCTAAGGTTATTGTATTAGAAAAAGTTGGTCATCTTACATCTAGGATATCGAAGGGCATTCATGAAAGTTTGGTATAAAATTAAATTTTAGTATAGTATTTCATCTGCAGACTGATGGACAATCAGAAAGAGTTATTTAAGTGCCAGAATATCTACTGTGATTATATATTCTAGATTTTGGAGGTAGCTGGAATGATCATGTCCTATTGATAGAATAGTGTCTGTAATAATAGTTATTAGTCTAGCATCAAGATGATACCATATGAGGTGTTATATAGCAGAAAAAGCATAACTCCATTATGTTGGGTTGGAATTAGAGAAAGACAAGTGTTGGATATGTAGTTAGTTGATAAAGCCATATAAAAAATCATATTAATTAGAGAGATTAAAAGTTGCCCATGATCAACAATAGAAATACTATGACTCTAAGCATAAAATTGTAGAATTTGAAATGGGATAATTTGATTTTTTAAAAAGTTAGACTAATGAAGGGCATTTCTAAATTTGGTCAAGGTAGAAAGGTGAATCATATAATCATATATATATATATATATATATATATATATATATATATATATATATATATATATATATATATATATATATATATATATATATATATATATATATATATATATTGACCCATTTGAGATTATTAAAAGAGTGGGAAGGTTGCTTATAGATTAGTAAAACCTATATAAATATCTGATGTACATAATATTTTTCATATATATTTCAATGCTTAGGAAATGGATTATAGATGAAAATTAGAGAGTTTCAAAAAATAAAATTGAGTTACAGAATAACTTAATATATATGGAGGAGCTTGAAAAATATTAAAGTTTGATGCTCGTAAATTAAGAAGTAGAATAGTTACTTACATGAAAGTGAAATGGAAGCTCAGATCAATTAAAAAGGCTACATAAGAAAAAGAGTCAGATATGAGACAGAACTTCCCTGAGTTATTTGAAAATCCATGAAAAAAGGCAAAATTCATGGACAAAATTCTAATAAGGAAGAAAGAATTATAATACCCAAATTTCATATGTAAATATAAATTTTTTTAATTAAATTATACCCCGAAAATCCAACTTTCACGAAAATCACAAAAAAATTATTCCTTTGTGTTCTACTTATTAATTGGAGCAAATTTGTATATAAAAGGATTTGTTAATTTGTAAAGGTATTAAAGTTATTAAATTAGTTTTGATTTGTATTTTTGTTTCCTAATGTTTTAAATTTAATTACTATTCATATATTATAAACACTGTAGTAGGGAGCAGGAAATTTCATAATTTTAACTTAGCACATTATGTAGTGGTGGATGATGTGGGTACTATAGGTTTTATGCATATGGATTAAAATATATAGTAGCCTATTATTCTTGAATTGAACTTTACAGTATAGAAAGATAATTAAATATTGACAGATTTTATGGCAGTTATGGGACATCCGAAAATTCCTACAGTTAAGCTTACGGATTGATCGTATTATTAACTAGGGGTTTGGCCGCTATAAATTAATTCTTGTGATCTCAAAGATGCTAGAAAATTTGCTTGTTCCACCTATGTTGGACATCTTTACTAGTGGAATGACTGCCGATTCAAGTAAATTGTACCCGACGGCTGTGGTTGCTGAAAAATATCGTCGGTATTAGACCTATTTTGCTCGACCATTATTTCTTCCTCATTTTAATGTATATCTTTCCATCCCATAGAAATTTGAGACCCCCACTCCTCTTTTGTAGCTCCTACCAACCTTCTGCCCTAGCCAACGTCGGCCTTGAGCCTCATCTCCCCACCCGCAGCTGATCTCCTCTCTTTCCTTGTTCTTCTTTCTTTCCCTCCCCACTTTCTTCTTTTTCATTTTCTTCTTCTTCCTCCTCCTTTTATTTTTACCTTCTCCTTCTCATAATGGCACAGAGCTTTTCAGGAAGCCTCAACTGCTATCACTAGGAGGATCAATGCATTATAATTAGTGGAAAGCTTCTTTATTCATTTTGCTAATTTTATGTTTTTTTAGTTTTTGGTGCCACACAATGTTCAATACGGAAGAAATTACTTTCTTCGAACTTCCAATAACATTTCTTTCTAAGGCAGTTGTAGATGTGTATTTGAGCAAGAGTTGCTCTGGAACAAGCTTTAATTTTGGGATATAATAGAAAGTTGTTTTTTATAGATGAGAAAATATAAATGGTCAACGCTCTTCTTTTTTTTTTTTTTTTTTTTTGCACATCAATGATCTATGGCGTTAATATCTGTCATTGATTAGGCATCAAGGAGGGTAGGAAAATCTTCAATAGCTGGTGCTTACATGTTTTGTTATTAAGGTCTTAACTTGAGAGGGTAGGGAGAAAGTTCTATTTCTTTTTCTATGATAATTTTCAAAAGTTTCTTGAGCCTCTATTGCCTGAACTGCCGTGTAAAAAAAATGGCAAAAATTTTTGAATTTCTTTTTTGTGACAAATTTGCTTTATATATTCTCTCTATAGTCGTAAGGATCCAAACATATATTTTTGAATGTCATTGTGTTACTGTACGTGAAATCCTTTCATCTCAAGTTCTGGCTGCGTGCCTTCAATTTTGTTAGGATATGATGAATGATAAAATATTATTGAATGCATTATAATCATGCCTCATTTCAACCATACAATAGACTTATAGGACTTAGGAGGTCCCATTTATCAAAAATTTTGCCATTCCTCAGTACATTCTATAGTTTGATGTTGTATCTTTTGATTAAGAATTTGTGAGGGTGATGATGATGATGATTTATAATTTTGCTAATGATTGCACAAGGGTGTATCTTTTGAGTATGAATTTGTGAGGTAGATGATGATGGTGATTTAGAATTTAGCTACTATCAAATATCTCTATATTTTCTATGGGAATTTATGCATAGCTATTAGTAGAATGCTTCTACACTAGTCCTTTTTTGTGACTTCCAAAATCATCTAAATCCTTTTGGTATTCATGTATTAGTCTTTAATTGCTCTTTTCTTTCTCGAATGTAGTAGTCATTTTGGATTCTGGGTACTACACAATATGCAATATAATATGCAAGGCTCCTTCGCTTCTCTTATTTCATGGATTCTTCAATCATATGTTCCTTCTTATTCTTGATTTTTTTTTGTCCTATTCTCATCTCTTTATTGGAATGCCTCTCTATTGGCAATATTTTGGTTGGGGAAATTAAGCACAAAAGAAAAATTATTTACCTAATAGTTACATCTTACCCCAATTAAGTCCAGTTGTCTCTCTTTATAAATGCTACATTTCTTCTAAAATAGGTAATAGTCTATCACCTATGCAAGCTTGAGGGCCTTTGTATTCATTATAATTTTTATGCATGTGGGTGAAATTTTGAAATATTTTCACATGTAGTTCAAATAATAAAATAAATTAAAATTATATTATGGCAAAATATTCCAAATGCCTATAGTACTTTAGGCTAATTCATAAGCGGAAAAGATGTATATTTATAATAATAAATTAAATTTTTATAAATTGTAATACTGATATATATATATATATATATATATATATATATATATATATATATATATATATATATATATATATATATATATATATATATATATATATATATATATATATATATATATAATCAACTTGGTTATTAATAGATAGGTATGAAATGACTCTGTCTGAAAGATAAAGGGGAAAGTGAAGTAAGAATATGGGCTAATTCTAAAGATTTCTCATGGGCTTCTACGGACTCAATTGTATTTGATTTTCTCTAGACTTCTTACTCTTTGCTAGCATTATTGAACCTAGAGAGAGAATCTGACATATCTTAAGGCCCTAGAATCCAATATATATATATATATATATATATATATATATATATATATATATATATATATATATATATATATATATATATATATATATATATATATATATATATATATATATATATATATATATATAATTTTAGTCTTATTAATTTACCATCCACACGACTATCCAAAATAAAGATACTAGATGTATAATAGATTATTACATAAACAAAATAGATTGATAGATGAATTTATTGAGGGAGTTGAGATTTTTCACTACAGGAAAAACGTCATTTTTCGACAGACATTTTCGCGGGAAAATTGACCAAAATCCGTCGGAAATTAACATTTCCGGCGAATTTCCGGCGGAAATATTTCCGCCGGTTTGACGCGCGTCGTAAAAGGCCTTCCGGCGCAAAATAATACGCCGGAAACATTTCCGGCGGAATTTCCGTAGGAAAAATATTTCCGGCGGATGTTTTTTAGCCGGAATGTAAAAAAAAACACCCGCTTCCGTACAGGCCAGCCCAGCCAGAACCCGCTCGGGCTCAAACCGCCTAGAACTCCCCCGCTCGGCTTAGCCCCGCCTGGAACTCCCCCGCTCCGGCCCAGCCCAGGAGCCAGAACCAGCCCGGCGAACCCGACTTCGCGTGGAACCGGCCCCGCCCGAGCCCGCTTCGCCCAACCGAACCCGCGTGGACGTGACTTCAGCTGGGTTCGAACCTCGCACCTTCCCCCTCCGCGCTTCTAAGTAATCCCATCTGCCATCCAAGCCGTCAGCCAAAACCTGTTAAATCTGATATTTTTTTTTATTTAACTTAAAACACATAATTATTAAAAATAATAAATTTTTGTAAAGTAATTTTTTTAACAATGAATTCTTAAAGATAAAAAATATAATATAATTTAAAAAAGAATTATTATATTAGTTAATTTAATTTATTTAACTTAATTTAACAAAATAATTAATTATAAAATTTTACTATAATTTACGTTTTAATTTAAATCATTTAATTTTTTTATTAAATTATTAAATGATAATTTATTTTATTTTATTATAATTTAAGTTATTAAATTCTATAATTGAAGTTATTAGTAAATTATTTATTATATTAAAATTAATTATAATAAATTTTCAAATTATTTATTTTCATAAAATTTTAAATTCGCCGGAAATTCCGCCGAAAACTCTTCCAAAAAAAATCCGCAGAAAATCTGCCGGAAATTCTGTCGAAAAAATCAGTTGAAAAAATTTGACCTCTATCCGTCGGAAATGCGTCGGAAAAACCGCCGGAAACAATTTCGCCAGAACTCCGCCGGAAAATTCCGCCGGTAATAGACAGTTTTCCTGTAGTGTTTATTTAAGACACATGTTATATACCTTCGTTTAAGTCTAATAGAATGTTTAGATGTTCATGTTCGAAGTATGAAAATCAAGCTTTTCTTATGCTCGATGATGTTAAGGTTAATTTGTATCATAAAAGATTTGTTCCAGGATATTGGTTCTTGATCTCAGATGGAAAGTTTGAGCCACATAGAGATACTTATGTCGGTCCATCCACAGCTTCTAGAATAATATATGATGATTAAAAGAATAAGCCATATGAAGAACCTATTTTTGATGCAGCAGGTCCAAATTTAAGAGCAAATATGGAAGAAACACAAAACCTAATTTTTTTTTTTTTTTAATTATGACATGTTGCTCAAAAAATCAATTTTAGATGGTTAAACAGCTCATTCAAAATTATCAATTACTATTAGGATGCTTAGTATTAAAATTGAATATAATATTCCTTAGAAGTGCTTCAATAACTTCATTTGTCTTCTCAAGTAACAAATCCAGTGAACAATTTAATCTTCATAGATTTGTTTCAAACAAAAAAAATTAGTATTCAAGTTGGGTCTCACCTCTATAAAAATTTATTGTTGTATAAATAGTTGTATATTATACTACAAGGATGATAGAGCATCAGATTGTGGGGGTTTACGAAGATCTCTTTATATGAGTGGTTCAAAGCCTCATACTGAGTATAGAAGATGACTGATAAAAAATTATTTTAATTAGTTTCATAAATATATGTACATTATTTTTACTGTGCTCTCTATTTATAGAAAGAGTACCTTGGTTGAGAATTAACACTATTAGAGTTTCATGCAAGGACACACCAATATCAAGTTGACCATTAGTTGGTTAATGAGAAGGAAAGAAAAGCTAATGTAAGTTTCATTTTCTTGACAAATAATAAAAAATAATTAGAAATATATTTTAATGGATTTATTCTGATAGGATGATTTTATAGTACTTTGGGAGAGTCAGCAGTCTACTGGTTAGGGATCATCATTAGGATCAACCCAATACTCTAAGTAGTTATATTCTATTGGAGGAAGATGGAAAGGGAGGGTTTATTATTTATCTTTGCAGGGATATGTTATACATCTACCTCAACATTTTATGATGCTAATGGAGTTAAAAAATTCGTCAGCAAGAAGGTAGCTACTTTGACAAAAGAGATATATGAGATGAGAAAGATTCAGACTGAGATGCAGGAGGAGCTGCGAACATATCAAACAAAAAATCAGAAGAAAAAGGATTAGGAGCTTGTGCATGAATCACAAGGCAATAAGGAGATGGAAGATGATCATATTTAAGTTAATGTTGAAGTTATTGTTGGACTTTGAAGAACAAGCTTTCCTTTGAGAATATATTGATGTGAACTTTATATTGCAGTTGAACTTTATCTTTTAAATTTTTGTTTTGTTAAACTTTATGGTTTCCTATTATTAGACTTAAGCTTTATTATATTTTAGGTTTTTTTTTTTTTGAACTTTATGGTTCAAGTCTTTTAATATGTGTTGATTGTGAATATTACGTGTTAACGCATTTTATTTTATTTATATTATGCATTTATTACAGGTAAAAATTGTTGGGGAGTTTCTAGACAATTAAGAGGCCTAACCACTAAAATCTTTAATACAAGAAGATTTATAAGCTACTAGAATAAAAAATAAATCATAGATATATTCAACTATTTTCAGTGGCCCACCCACTGAAAATAATTGGCTATTAAACTGCTAGAAATAACTGACAGTCAAATCATCAGACATAACCAACGATCAAAACACCAAAAAATAAAGGAGGTCAAACTGCTAATAATGCCACCGAAAATCTCTGGTGACTATTATAAAGAAGTGGTTGCTCTAACTGTTGCAATCCTGGATTCAAAGATTATAATTTTGATGATAGCAAACATTTCTCACATTTATGTTTCTTTACTATTTCCCTGCCTACTAACGTTTCAGGTCCACAAGGTCAATTGCAAATCAATCCAGCTTAAAATTGGGTATATTAAAACTGAGTCAGTTTTTAAGTATAATTCTAGTATTTTTACCTTTTCTTGAGTCAAATATAATAATGTGGATCGTGATGCTATGTAACCTTGTATACATGCACTCAGGGGAACAAATTCTATAGGCTTAAGAGTTTTTCTTTTTTTAATCACATCATACAGGATGATCTAAAAATCTAAACGAGCTGTTAAAATCAAAAATCCTTATTAGGGAATATGTGTTAAGATAGCCGAATTAAGTAAACTATTTTAAACGATATTAACATTGTCCTGGATGATAGACTCAAATCAGAAAGAATCAGCCGCCAACTATTTTAGTAATATTATTATTTTTAGAAAGTGTATAGGGCGATCCTATATCACATCCTAGATGATTCATTACAATCATTCCAAAATTATTCAGGTGATTTAGGAAAACAATTAAGGTTTTATTAATCGATCATATCATCTTGGATGATAAGTTAAAAAAACCTTAATCTTCTCATGGATCACCCGCATGACCAAAATGATATGCTGGATGATCAGTAGAAATTCTCCATCATCTAGGTGTATCTCCTGGATGACAAGAATGATATGATGTATGATAATCCCTTATTTTAGACTAATCGTATGGGACTATTCAAGAATCATCCTGGACGATATGTTATGTTTCTTAATCGTCCAACATATAACTTCTAGATGACCAGAACGAAGTGCTGAATGATCCACTATAAAAGGAGAGTCACTATATTTTAGTGCAATACCTAAAGGAGAGGCTCCGGTGAGTGAACATAGGTCAAGCTTACCGATCCACTATAAAATCTAGTGTGTTATTTATTATTAAATTTATGCATTTTAATTTTCACACTTTATTTTCATTTGACTGATCTTATGGTTTAATGTTTTAAAATATTTCAAAAAGATCATACTTTTTGTATAAGAATTTTTAAAACTACTAATTCAACCCCCCTCCCCCTCCCGCATATTGGTTAGCCTTAGGCTAGTTCATAAGGGCTTAATAACCCTAAAAAACTTTTAAGTGGTATCCAAGCGAGATTCATAAAATTAAGTTTTAGATAACTTTTGAATTTTGATCCATAACTAACTTTGGGAATATAAATACCGTAGAAGATTATTCAATTACTAGACCACATCTTTTTGATAATATACCTTTTGATTTCTTGAAAATATGCATGTCCACTTTCTTACAATCTATTAATTATTGCATGTGAATATTTGTTAAAGAAGGTTATTCTGCACCATTAAGTGAAGTTAATGTCATCAAAATTGAACTTCTGTTTACTGATTGGACTCTAGAAGTTAGGGATGTAGCACAACTTAATGCTAAATATTTAAATTATTTTTTTTGTGCACTGAAATATGAAGATTACATACATGTCTCAACTTGTACTACCGCTAAAGTAATATGAGATAAATTATGTATTACTTATGAAGGCACAAGTGAAGTTAAGTAATCTAGGTTGAATATTTTACTTCATGTATATGAACTCTTTTACATGAAACTTAGTGAATCGATATATGAAATATATACTAAGTTTACAAAAATTGTCACCTCATGGCTTAGGAAGAAAGCTTACTAACTATGATAAAGTTAATAAAATTTTGAGATGTTTACCTCATACCTTTGATGCTAAGATAACTGCTATCATTGAATCTAAGGATTTAAATACTTATTTTATTGATAACTTACTTAGATCACTCATTGCTTTTGAGCAAAGAGTGAACCAAAGATAACTTGATGCAGGTGAGAAAAAGAAGGAGAAAACTGTGGCACTGAAGGCTAATGATATAGATACTAACTCTTCTAGGTCTAAAAGTGATGATATTGCTTCAATCATTAGGAAATTCAAAGGCTTTCTAAGTAAGAAATAAAAATACCAAAAAAAATGGAACAAAGGTAAGAGTAGCAAGAATTATAAATGTTCTTATGATATTATTTTCTTCGAATACATAGACATGTAAAAGTTGATTGTCCTAGAATTAAGGCTCGTCCAAGAAAGGAGAAGGGCAATGAGAAAACGAAGTTCAGGAAGGATAATAAGTGGATTCAAAAGGCTTTCTTGACAGATTCTTCATCTGACTCCTCTGAGACTAAAGCTAAAGAGGAGACTATAAACTTGTGCTTGATGGTAGATGAACATCTCAGTCATTCTGACCAAGAAGAGTTATGTGAACTAACCTATGATCAATTACTTAAAATTTTTGAGAAAATACATTCATTATATAGGAAATATAGGAAATTGCATGCTAGCTTAAAACTTAATTTTTTGAATTCACAAAAAGAGCATGTTGGTGGAATTTTGGAAAACAGGTTTTGAAAAATATTAGTTTTCTTTGGGGATTTTAAGATTAAGGCTGAGTTCTAATTCTAAGGTCGAATCAACTCGTTAGAAAGAGTATATCACCCCGAAGGACGAAAATAAACTTTCATAACGGTGTTCAGACTTAAAATTATGTAAACTCATCTTGAATGTTATGATCGGGTTCTAAGGAGAACTTTATATGGCCCCGAGGGGACAAAATATAGTTCAATTAAATACCCAATTACAACATTCAAGAAATACGATCGTCGCGTTCACATCCAAAGCCTTATCGAAGAAGGATGTATCTCCCCAAAGGGAAATGAGACCATTCTACGATAATCCTTCTAATGCAACTATGACGATCATTATTTAACTTTCCCCAAGGAAGTCTAATAAAATTTTGGAAATTAATTTTTTTTTTTTAAAATCAGGTGTATGTGGTTTCAAATTTCCTACGAGCGCAAGCCCTCGTAGTTAATTACATCGTAGGGAGACAAAAATCTCCTACGAAAACTCCCGATTAAAATGGTGGCAGAATTTTGTTAGAGTTTCTAGGAGTGATATCAAAATATGAATAGAGTTATTGGAAAATCAAAAGGGAATGGATCAAAATTGAACAGTTATTAACGGAGTTAAAGGAGGAGAGGTAGGGGACACTTTGAGATTCCAGAACCATCCGGAAGTGTCCCAATTTAATCTAAGTGTTGGGCTTTATGTTTTGGATTGAAATGATATTTAATTAGAGTTGAGCATTTTATTAGAAATTTGGGATTATATTCCGAAAGTTTGGGGTCTTATAATAAAAAATTTGCCCCGGATCCTAAATCTATTTTGGACACTGGACCACAGTCGTCCGATCCTAACTAATGCAGTGCAAGATCTGGACTTACCCCGGCCTGGATTGGGGAGCCAGCTAACCACCTAATCGATTTAAAATAGATGAATCCGGTCTTTTATGAAAGAGTGGTAGGGACGTTGTATTTAAGGTTTTGGAAAGTTGGGGCCGACATCTAGAGATTCTCCTATTTGGCCCCTTTGACTTATGTTGGGTGCTAAAATGCTAAGGACTATGAAATTAAAATTTTGACCCTTTAATTTGTATCTAATGCAATGCATGCTGGTTAACAACCTCCAATCAAATATGCTTGAAATTTTAAAAACAGGCTTATAAAATAGTTTTTTAGAAGACTGGACTTCCCCAGGTCCGGCACCTCGTCCTCATAGGTCAGACTATCCGGACTCTACCCGCAGGCGGGGAAGGCTCTAAAACAAGGAAAGAAGAATGCAAAAATATGCATGCGACCCCGGGGTCGATCCCCGGCTAATTCCCTAGATTCGTTATCTTTCTATGTTATTTAGACTCACTAAAATTTTAGACTTTTAAAATTATGAGTAGAAAACTTTCACACCCTCACGAGCCTCACGTATCCAGGCGAAAACAAAGAGCGGCATGCAATCGCCAAAAAACTAGTAAAAACAAGTAATCCTAAAGGCAATCAAATCATCATATCAAATATAAATTAATTAATAAATGTCCATAGGCAGAATTGCCTTGCTTATTACAAACCAGAATATCACAGAAAGTAAAGTGGCCGGGCACCACTGATAACAACCCGGATTCTAAACCTAGTAATGACGCAAGTTATTTTGAGTGTGATACTCTCAATCTTCAAATCTTCAAATCTTCAAATCTTCAATCTTGTTCTTCTTTGGACTCCTTTTCTTCAATCTTCTTGGAATCTTCGTAGTGGATTACCCAAATGGACAAGAGGGCACTTCCCTTTAAGGGGGAAGGCCACTCTTTCCTCTTTGGGTAAGGAAAAAGTATGATCCAAATTTGGATTTCCAAATGGAAAAGGAGTGTTCCCTAAATGGGTATCCTTTCCTCTTTGGAATCCAAGTTTTGGATCTATGCATCCCAACTCAAAATCAACTTTCACAACACTTGACACTTATATAAATTACATTGATATCAAAATAAAAATCTAGACTCACCTGCAGGGTTATCCTAAGCAATTAATATATAAAAAGCAGTTATTCCCAAGCAGTTGTATATGAGCAGAAAAGAAAGTAAACACACTGGCCACGCTCTTTTTATGATTTGGGGGCTTTAACAGCTGAAGCACCTGTGCAAAGAGTTTTATAATATTTATGCATTTTTTTTATTTGCCCCCCTTTTATATTGCCCTGCATGAGCGTGGCCACCTACAGAAAACTGTGTCAACATCCAGATCGTGCCTAACCTAAGGGTAATCTAGTCGCCAAACACATCAATCCATCCACAGAGTGCAGAAAAAGTAAGCAGACACAGCAAATCAATTTTATCCACAACATGCAGTGAAAACTATGAAAAATCTGGCACACAGCAGTAAAGTAAACACCGGCCTAACCTAGATCTAGAGTTGGTTGTCCTAGCACATCATCTAAAGTGTGTGAGAAAGGTCGTGTGGCTGGGATAGATCCTAAAGTAGGGTATTAGTTGAAATTGTCTAAAAGTTTGGATTTGTTAAGGCTTAGAAGGGGGTTTAGATTAGAATTTAAATATTAATGAATTAAGAATTTTAATTAAACATGTTTTAGAAGTTAATTGATTGCTACCTTTGTTTCACACCGAGGCCGTGAAGTTTATTTCACCTTCTTTGGGGCTAAGCTAATAGCCTCGTAGGCCTGGGTTACCCAGTAGCAATCGAGGTTGATTAAGTTATTTAAAATTGGTTAGAATTAAAAGAGTGGATTAATTATAAAAAAAAAAAGGTTAGTTACTGATTTTAAAGCTTAATTAATTTAAGTTTACCATTAATTGATTCGTGGCGTTGTGCCACCAGGCTCGAGGAACCAGTCTCCTTAGGACACTTAGCCCCGCAGCCCGGAGCAGTCCAGCCGATAAACCAAATTAATGTAATTGAATTAGAGATTTTAAAATGTTAAATAATTAAAAATTAATCTATTTTAAAATTTAACACCCCTTAGAATCCATTCGTGGCGTTGTGCCACCAGGCTCGAGGAACCAGCCTCCTTAGGACACTTAGCCCCGCAGCCCGGAGTAGTCCAGCCAATAAACTTCATCTTTGGGGTGGTTGTTGTGTTTTAAAGGGTTTGTTAAGTGTTTTTAAAAAAAAAACCAATATTTCTGAGTTTTAGAATGATTATGAGTTTTATGGATTTTTGGAATATTTTAATGATTTAATTAAGGGGTTGAAAGTTGACTTTTTATTAAGCTCAAATTATAGAATGTTTGTATTTTATTAAAATACTAGGCCTTACTACGATCAGTTAGAAGGTAAGTACGTTGAAATTGGATTTTTCTACATTTTATTACGAAGGTTTGAAGTTTTGAACTAGTTTTAACTACATTTTGACCAATTTGTTGACTTTTTGAAATATTACAGATTTCTGGAGTTTAACATTTTTAATAACTATTAGGGCTTATTAGGAATTGAATGCAAGTGAGTTTGGGTGATTTGGATTTTTCTGGAATTAGTTATGAATTTTGGAAGTTTGGAGGTTTATTGGAATTATTTAATTGTTTTAATTAAGGGCTCCCTTGATGATTTTGCTCCAAATGGTTTCCTAACTTCTTGAAAATACCTCCAAAGGTCAGAAATGACCTAAGGAGTGATTCCCAAGTGTTTGGGAAATTTTTGGGATTTTTAAATATTAATAATTATTAAATTCAATTAAAAGTTGGATTCCAGTTAAAATTAAACTGGGCATTAACCTGCTGTCAAATCAGCTGGGTTATAATTTTAATTAATAGAGAATCTAATTCTGGTCAGATAGAGGTATTATACATAATTTTTGGATTTAAAATGAATTTATTACATTTTTTTGAAGTTTTAAAGGCTTAATTAAGGGTTTAGACTTAGGAAATTTAATTAAGGGTCTTAATGATTTCCAAAGCTAATGAAATTTCTCCTAGTGGCTGTACATGTCCCTAAGTTCAAGTCCTTGAAGTTTCAACCCAAGGGGAAGTGAATCCTAATCGTTCAAATCCTTCTAAGTTTTCTACACATAAGCCCTTAATTATTGTCCTTAATTATGTCACTAATTTTTGAATAGGTTCAAATCAAAGTTCCTCTAACCCTTTGAGTAGACATGGCATACATACCCAATAGCAAGCAAACAAGTCCTTAGATCTAGGAGAGCCTAGGCTAGGTGGTGTGTGCACCTTAAGCATGCAATTAACTAACATAATCAACTTAACTTAAATCTTGATTAGTGAATAGTTGAAGCACAACTATGCACTAATTACCCCCCATCAATGTTATTCAATCAAGCTCAATCTAGGTTTAAAGTTTCAAAAGATCTCTCAATTATGTTAAAGGTTTAATATATATAGTTTTAAAATAATTTTCAAAATATAGGTATTTTCATATGTAAACATATAAAGATATTAATTTTAAAATAAGATAATTTAAAATAACATTAAAATAAAATTTTGAAACTTGAGAGATCCACTGATTTTCAAGGTTATGTGAAAATAATTTTTAATTTTCAAAATATTTAATATAATATTAATTAAATATTAAGGATTTTAAAATAATTCAAATAAATCAAAATAAATTGAGTTTTAAACTTTGAAAATAGTTTTAAATTAAAATATTTGAAATTCTAAAAATATTGATATATTATTCAAATTTTTATGAATTTACTTGATTTTAAAATGAATTTTTAAAGTTCAATGCTAATTAAAGCATTTCAATTGATTTAAAATTAATTGAATCTTAAGAAATAATACTAAATAATATTAAATTAATTCTTAGTTACTCTCTGGAAATTCAAAACAGACTAAAATAATTTTCTCTTAAAATTTAGAAATATTTTGGTTTATTTTAATCAAATAATAATTAAAATAACCTAATAGTTGATATTTAAAATTACTTAAAATATATAGAATATTTTGAAGAAATTTTATTTTTAAATTAAAGCCCTTGAAAATACGAACAGTTTAACATATTATATGGATTTTTTGAATTTGTATTTTATTTTTAACATTTTTTTGAAGTTTCTGGTAATTAAATGGTTTTAATTTTAATTAAAACCCTTTAATTAAACCGGCGGCTGCTAATGGGACAGGTGGCGCGTTTTGGTTCGGCCAGCCAAAACGCGGCGACGGCGGGATGCCACGTGGAAGGCGGCGGTCATCCATGCGTCGGCTGCAGAGCGCGGGACGCGGTTCACTTAACCACGTCAGCAGGCGCTGCGGGCCGTTCGATCGAATGCTTAAGTCGTTCAACGGCGGGGATCAGATCCCGCTGTCTGATCCGATTGAGCGAGATCCAACAGCGGAGATTTCATCCCGCGGTTTTGAACGGGCGGTCAGGATCGAGCCGGACCGCAGCTTGAGCCACGGGATCGAGTATACGCTTGATCAATGGGTGGAACGGCGCGATCAGATCCGTTGATCGATAGATCAACGGACCAGATAAGGCTCAGTTCATGCAGCCAGCGAACCGAACCCTAGAACCCATTCTTTGACTCGTTCTCTCGATCCAGTGAATCAAATGAGTTAAAATTTTAAACTTAGATTCCTTAAGTGAAGAGAATCAATGGGGAGTAATTTATTTTACTTAAAACGAGCTTAATAAAAAGCTAATTAAACTAGTGTCCCTAGAACTAGGGTTTGAGTTTTTCACCTTGATTTTGGACGGATTAGACCGTTTATGGATTTGTTGCACTTGTAGACTGTCCACGCTCCTTTTTGTAGAAGAGTCCACGGCTTGAAAGCTCCTGGATCGATTGCTAGCTTCCCTTGAACGGATTTAAGCTAGGATCGCCGGGATCTCGCCGGAAAAAGGCCTTTGACCGGAGGGATTTCGGTGGGAGAGTGTTGAGAGATGTCTGGGGAGCTCAATGGAACAGGAGACAGGGCTTGAGAGGGCTTGAGTAGAGAGAGAGGGTTAGGGTTAGAGTATATGGCATTAAGGCCTTTTCCCCCTATTCAAACGCCCCCAAGCCAAATGGATGGCTGGGATTGACTCACCAGGCCCTCAGATGTTGCCAAGTGTCCCTGGGACAGCCAGAAAGCTGACCCAAAGGCTGGGCACGCTTCACTCCTATTGGGCGGCTTTGGGATGAGTGGGAGGGAACATTGCCTAAATAGCCTAAGCCAAACCTTTGGAGCAGCTTAAGCAAGGATTAGTTAGGGAAATAAAGCAAAAGGAGGCTTTTAGGCATGTGATATAGGGAGGAAATAGGGCTTTGACCATGAAAAATAGAGTTTAAGGGGGGGATTGACCATTTTGACCGGTCAACTGGTCAATGGTTGCTGATGTGGCATAGGAGGGGTCAAGGCTACAGGTTGGAGAGGCTCCAAGCCTAGACCCATACTCTTTGAGGTCAAAATGGGGGGTTTGACCAATTCAAAGAGGTGCTTAAGGCATTGTTGACTTGGTTTGACCAGTCAACCCAATCAAGGGTTTATGGAATTACATCTAGGTAACTTAAATGGGCTGATTGGGTGGATTGGAAGGTGATTCCAAGAGTCATGTATGTCAATTGAATCAAGAATGCTTAATGGGCCCTTAATGGGCTTTTAGGCCAAAACTGGTTGACTTGGTCAACCAGTTGGGTTCAGGGGCTTGGAATGGATTCAAGATATTCAGACTGTAGTCTTGAGTCTATTGGATGTGGTCCCAGGGTTTGGAGGGGTCAATTTGGTCCAAATCACTATTTGAACCCTTAAGGGCCTGTTTGGTCAACCTAGGTTGACTTGGTCAACCAGGTTGACCCAGGGTCTGGGTTTGGGCTCAACAGGTTTGAAATGACATCTGAAGACCATTGAGGGTGGTTCCTAGGTCTGGGGAGGTCAAATTGATCAAAATCCCTATTTGAGCCCCTAAGGGCCTGTTTGGTCAACCTGGGTTGACTTGGTCAACCAGGTTGACCCAGGGTCTGGATTTGGGCTCAACAGGTTTGAAATGATATTTCAAGTCCAAAGGAAGTGGTTGGGTGGCCTAGAGAGGTCATTTGGGTCAAAACACATGTTTGGACCCTCAAAGGGCCTCTTGGGTCAAACCTGTTGACTTGGTCAACCAGGTTGACCCAAGGGTTGGGAATATGTTCAAAAGATTTGAAATGACATTTGAAACTTGTTAAAGGTGGTTGCACCCAATTTGGAGCTCATTTGGTTTGAAATCCCTATTTGAGCCCCATAGGGGTATTTTGGTCAATTTTGACCTATTTGTCAACTATGGTCAAAAATGGGTCTGGAAAATGCAGTTTACTGCTCAATGGGTTAAAATCAAGAGTCTGGAAGTGATAGGAGGCTTTGATAAGGATTCCAAGGTCAAGATCTCAAAGGAGTTAGGTTCAGTGGCATAGGTTGTAAATATTTGAAGGTTTTACAGCCTTTGGATTTTAATTCAGATTCTGGGGTTAAAGACCTCAAAATGAGCTCAAAGTTGGAGGGTAACCTTTAGAGACATGTCTTATCACTTTGCAAGTGATAGACCCTGAATCAAAGACCATTTGACTGAGTTTTAAAATGTTTGAAAAATCCCTAAAAAGGTCTTTAGGACAAGGCCTTAAGACTTAAGATTTGAGTCTGGATTTCTGGATTTGAAATGAATTTCAGGTTTGAATAATTGAAGTTAAAATATCCAAACCATTTACAACCATGTTGTGGTTGTTAATGGATGGATAGGGTCAAGGCTAGATTAAGGGTAGGATCAAAGTCTAGGTTGAAATTTGGATTCTCAAGTGGATTGAGTCAAAGCTTGGATATGTTTGAAATTTGAATTAATTTGGATTTGAATTGGAAGGAGTTTAAGATTTAAATTGATCAAAGGTAGGAATCAAATTGAAATTGGAGTGGATCAAATGTAGGAATTGATTTGAGGTTGAGGTTGATCAAGGGTGGAGATTGATTTGAAGTTGGAGTGGTCCTAAGATCTAGAGGAGTTCTAAGATCTAGGATTTAAGGGAATCCTAGGCTCTAGAGTAGGCTCTAAGGTCTTGGATCTAGAAGGATCCTAAGGTCTAGAGTGGATCCTAGGGTCTAGGATTAGATCTGGATTCTGGAAGGGTCTTAGTGACCTCATACAAAAATTAGGTCAACGGAGCATGAATTTTTGATGAAATATTATTCTACACTTGATAGTAATTATATGACATTACTTGATAAATTTGATGAGTTAAATAAAAAGCATTCTGATTTAATCTTTGAGCATGATTCATTGAAAGCATTGCATATTGAACTAGAAGCTGCATATAAGGATTTGAATACTCTTGCAACTAATTTGGATAATAAAGAGCATGCTTTGAAAAATAGAGATTTCAATTCTTAAAAATTCAAACAAGTTTTTAGAAGCTCAATTGATTGCTTTCAAACAAAATAAAAAACCATGCAAAATGCTTGAGTTTCACAATCAAACTGATCAACATATTTCATCCAAACCTAGGAAGATGCACTAACCCCAGTAGACTAATAAACCCTTTTTTAGTGTTACATGTTTTTTATATGGCATGCTATGACATATTTCTCATACATGTATTGTTCGTCATAGTACATATTAGGTGTGGAGACCCAAATTACATGATTCATAATATAACACACTTCCATAGCATTCTTTTTCCATAAGAAGGGACTCAAACTTATTTAGGTTCCTAAATCTAACATTTGATGACTTTGCAGGTGTGCTCTCACACAAGATCTCGTGAGAGCATGTGGTACTTGGATAGCAGATGCTTACACCACATGTCTTGAGATGCCAATCAATTTATTTTACTAGAGGCTAGGGCTGGAGACAAGGTCACTCTTGGAAATAACACCACCAGGAAAGTGGTGGGCACATGCATAATCGAAAACTCCAAGAACCTTTTGAATGAAATTTTTTTACTTGTTGATGACTTAAAACACAACTTACTCAGCATCAATCAGCTTTGTGATAAGGGATTTATTAAAAAAATTTTATCAAACAAATATATTATTAGCTTGAATAATAATACTATTTAGTAGTTAAAAAGGATTAACAATGTTAAATTTAAATAATATTGAATGTGTTGCTTCATTTTGCTTAAAAACTACTACTGATGAGTCTTGGATGTGGCATAGGAGGTTATATCATGTCAGCATGAAAATCCTTAGGAGAATAACCCAAAAGGACCTAGTTAGTGGTGTCACCAAGTTTAAGTTTACTAAGGACCACCTGTGCGATGCCTATCAACTAGGGAAAAAAATCCAATCCTTTTTCCATTCCAATATAGTCACTAGTATCTCTAGACCTTTAGAAGTCCTTCACAAAGATTTATTTGAACCCATTACTACTACCAACTTAGGGGAAAAAGTCTATGGATTTGTTATTATTGATGACTACTTGAGATTCACTTGGATTAGATTTCTATCACATAAAAGTGAGTTCTGATGAATTTAAATCTTTTTCCACTTGGATTAAAAAAAAAAACTATATTGTGAGATTTTGACCATTCATAGTGACCATGATGGAATGTTTGAAAAAAAAATATGAGATTTAGAACTTTCTATGAGAATCTAGGGATTAGTCGCAACTCCTCAACTCTTAGGGCCCCTCAGCAGAATGGGATAGCTTAAAGGAAGAATATGACCTTAGTTGAAGTTGTTAGAGCCATGCTTGCTAAGTATTCACTTCAAAAATACTTTTGACCTAAAGCTGTAAACCCAACTTATTATGTGTTGAATAAGATAAATATTAGATCCAAACTAAATGAGACATCCTATGAGATCATTAAGGATAGGACACCCAACCTTTCTCATCTCCTGTCTTTGGATATAAGATTTTCATTCTTAACAATAAGAAATCACTCTTAGAAAATTTTGACCCAAAATATGATAAAGGAGTGTTCTTAAGATATTCAAGTATTGAGAAATCCTTTAGAACCCACCAGCATTAATCAAGCCCTTTATGATGAGTTCTGGATCTTAGTTTTGCAAGAAGAACTTAATTAATTTATGAGGAATGATGTCTGGAGTTATTAGAAAAATATAAGAATTAAAGTATTGTAGGAATCAAATGGGTCATTAAGAATAAAATGAATGATTCTAGTGTGGTGGTTAGGAATAAGGCAAGATTGATGGCTAAGAGGTATAACCAAATAAAATGGATTGATTTTGAGGAGACCTTTGGCCCTGTAGCTAGATGTGAAGCCATTAGTATGCTACTAGCCTTTGCTTATTATAAAAGATCGAAGCTTTTTTAAATGGATGTGAAGAGTGCATTTTTAAATGGGGTAATAAAAGAAGATATGTTTGTAGAGCAACCCTCAGGTTTTGAGAGTTCCCAATTTCCAAATCATATTTACAAATTAAAAAGGGCCTTATATAGATTAAAATATGCACCTAGAGCTTGGTATGAGAGGTTTAGCACATTTCTACTAGAGAAGGAGTTTGTTAAGGGGAGCGTAGACTCTACTCTTTTTTTAAAGAAAAGTAGGAGATGAGTTACTCATTGTTCAAATCTATATTGATGATATACTTTTTGGATCTTTTGATAAAAAGTTAAGTGATGATTTTTCTAAAATAATAAGAAATTTGAGATGAGTATAATGAAAGAAATATCCTACTTTTTAGAGTTTAGCATAAGATAAATGAATGATGGAACTTTTTTTAATCAATCAAAATATATTAAGAACATCTTGAAAAAATATGAAATAGATAAAGCCAATCCAATAAAAATTCCCATGAGCTCCAATGACCAGTTAGATAAGGATTCAAATGAAAAATATATTGATCAAAAGAAATACATATAAATAATTGAATCACTGCTTTACTTGACTACTAACCTACCTGATGTAATATTTAGTGTTTGTCTATATACTAGATTTTAAGATGAACCTAAAGAATCCCACCTGACTGCTGTTAAGAGAATCCTTAGATATCTCTTAGGGATCCAAAACTTAGGAATCTAGTATCCTAGGCACATCACTTCTTTTACAATTATCGGATATTCTAATTCTGATTTTGTAGGGTGTAGGATGGATAGAAAGAGCATTTTTTAAACTTATTAATTTATAGGATAGTCCTTAGTCTCCTAGTCAAGTAGAAAATAAAATTTTGTTACTTTTCATAACTGAAGTTAACTACATTACCTTAGGAAGTTGTGTGGCCCAAGTCCTTTGGTTAAAATTATAAATGCTATATTTAGGATTACCTGTTGACACAATTTCAACTCAATATGATAACACCACTATCATCTGCATCTTTTAAAATTATATCCAACGTTCAGTAACAAAACACATTGACATAAAGCATCACTTTATTAGGTACCATATTACCAAAGGAGACACTGAGTTACACTATGTAGCAATTAAAAATCAACTGGCTGAAATCTTTACTAAACCACTGTCCTTTGATTTATTTAACATATTAAGAACCAGATTGGGTACGATTGACATAAATGCATGAACTAATGATTATTGAACTCTGAACTTTATCTTTTTTTATCTTTCTCTTTTTTTTATTTTCTGATTTTTCTTTTATTTCTGATCTTTCCTTTGTTTTTTATTTTGATTATTTGTTCATGTTTATTTGTTGGTTTTTTTCATGTCTTTAGTTTTATATTTTCTTTTTTCTTTTAACTTTCTTTTGGTCACTACTGAAATAATATTTTATGCCATGTTTTTAATTTAAAAAATTCATAATCATTGGTTTACATCCCTAAATCAGTTAAAGGAAAAAATACTATTGATTATTTCCCTTCCTCTAACTCCTTTAGAGGTGTAAGTTTCTTTTCAAAGTATTTTTTTTTTAAATAAAAATGAGACTTTAAAATTGAGATCTTTTCTATCTTCCTATAGTAATCTATCTCATATGAATAATATTCAAAGTTATTAAATCACTTTCAAGCTTTTATTGATCAAGTTGTTACATTTATCATATGAATATGATTCTGATTTATGATTTTTTCTTCCTTATATTAGAAAGTGAAATTTTTTTCTCTATTATTTAGAAGATACTCTTATAGCTTAGAATCATTAAACATTTTAAAAGAGAGCTAGATCATAAAAATAACAAAAGGCATAAAATGAGTCAAAAAAGTGAAAAAATATGTAATGATCGTTAAAAAAATTGAAAGATACACAAATTGTATTAAAAATTAAAATATACATAAAGTGCACCAAATAATTAACAAGTGTCATAAAATGAGCCCACAAAAATTGAGCTTCCTTCTCTTTCAAACCTTTAAATCTTAGAACAATTTATATGTCACTTGATATATTCAATCACTTAATTTTTGAAACCCTTGAATTTCACTAATTACTTTGGTACATTACTCTATCAGATATATTTTCTGGAATGAAGTGTTGAATAGATCACTTTTCTTGGCTAATTTTCATTTTGAGTTAGATTTTTGTTTTCAAAAGATCTTTAACTTGTAGGGAATATGAGTTGGGAATAATAGGTTTGTTTTACCACTATTTTTTAGATTTCAGTGATGTTAACTCATTTCTTACAAATTTTTAATTCAATCACTTAAAAAATTGATCATATTCTTGCTTTGATAAAAAAAATAGCAGCAGCACGACCAGGATATGTCTTACTTTGGGGAGTAGTTTGCTTCTATCTCCAATTTCTTTCATACACCACCACCTCCTTCATCCGATTAGGGCCCTTCGTACTTGTAGACAATTTTTTGAGATGTTTTTTTACTGGGGTTAGTTTCTATTTCATATTTTCTTCTTTATATTTCATTTTTATTGTTTCCTTCTTTTTATGATGTCAAAAGGGGGAGTAGTGGTAATGTTAGTGTGTTAGTGTTATTTCATTATATTGTAGTTTTCCGTACTACTATTATTTAGTGTTTGTACCACATGCTTATTAAAAATTTATATTGCTTGGTTCATATTATTCTCCTTTATTTTATGCTTCATTAATCAGCTTAAGTTGAATTTCTTGACAAATTTTTGCCATCATCAAAAAAGGAAAGATTATTGCGTACCTAGATTCAAGAATTATAATTTTGATGATAACAAATATTTCAACCATTTCTATTTCTATATTATTACCCTATCTATTAATATTTCATGTCCACAAAGTCAATTATAAATCAAGCCACCTCAAGATTAAGTAGATTAGGATTGAGTTAGTTTGTAAGTGTAATTCTAATATTTTTACCTTTTTTTAGTCAAATGTAATAATATGGATCTTGATGCTAAGTAACCTTGCATGCACACACTCAGGTTGATCAAATCCGTATAGAATAATTCAAAAATTGTCTTGGATGATCTGTTAAAATAAAAAACCCTAAGTAGGGCTTCTATGTTAAGTCATTAAATTAAGCAAATTATTTTGGATGATATTAACCTCGTCTTGGATGATAGGCTCAAATAAAAAAAAAACTAGCCACCAACTCTTTTAGGTATGTTACTATTTTTAAAAAAACATATAGGATGATCTCATATCGTCCTGGATGATTCATTAAAATCATGCATAAATTAGTTAAGTGATTTAGAAAAGTAATTAAGGTTTGATTAATCGATCATATAATCTTGGATGATCGTAGGATTATCTTAGAAGACCAGTTAAAAAACCTTAGTCTTCTTCTTGATCACATAAATGACCAGAACGATATGTTGGACAATCAGTAGAAATTCTTCAATGTCCAGGTGTATCTCTTGGATAACCAGAATGATGTGCTGGACTATTTTGAACTAAACGTTTGGGACGATTCAAAAATCATCATGGACGATATGTTATGTTTCTTCATCATCCAACATATATCTTCTGGATGAACAAAATGATGTGCTGGATGATATGTATGATTTTAAACTAATTGTAGAGGATGATGTCCACATCGTCCAGGATGATCAGAACAAATAAAGCTTCTAATCATCCAGCCCTCTCAGATCGTCATGACTAAAAGGTTTGAAAATACACTGATAGTACCTAGATGATCTTTAACGTCAAGTTGTAAATTAGGAAAAATTTTAAGCCCTTCTTTATAAGATCTCTAGTTATTATTGTTGAGATCTTTTACTGCTATCCTGACCTGAGAGAGAGAAGAGAAGGAGAGGGAGAACCTGGGAGAGAGAGAGAGAGAGAGAGAGAGAGAGAGAGAGAGAGAGAGAGAGAGAGAGAGAGAGAGAGAGAGGATCTGTTGCAAATCTATTTTCATGACTTATGTTTTGATGATTGACAAATACTATTGATTCTCTTGAACTACCTGTTACTTCTAACTTTTCAGGAATCGAAGATCGGATGAACAAACGAAGCCTGTTTAAGATTGCGTAGGTTTAGGGTTGAGTCAGTCTGTACTTTGTTTTTTTTTTCTCTTCCTGAGTCTATTTGTAATGTTCAAAGAGACTAATGCTAAGTAACCCTACACACACTTGAGAGACTTAGAATTTATGTTTTTACTCATATCGGCCAGGACGATATTTACATTATCCTGAACGATCGGGCTTAAAACAGAAATCTAAACAAGGATTCTTAATTAAGGTAGTCGTCATTAACAGATCATCCTGGATGATACGTGTATCGGCCAGGACGATAAGCTCCAAACAGAAAGAAGTTGCCGCCATAGACAATTAAGGTATTATGTATTTTTTAATAATCAGCCGGACGATCATTGATCGGCCTGGACGATATTCACAAATTATGCCTTAATTGATCAGGAAATCAAGGGAGTAATTAAGGATGATTGATACGATCATATCGTTCTGGACGATCGCAGGATCGGCCAGGACGATCTATTCAAAAACCTCAGTCACTTCTGGATGATAAATATCGGCCAGCGCAAATTCATGGCGATGCTCTAAACAATTTTCCTCTGATTTGAACTAATCGGCCGGGACGATCGTGAGATCAGACTGGACGATCAAGCCAATTTTAAATTGTCCAGTTTGTATTTAGGGCGATGCTCTGGCCGATCTTCTGAGATTTGTACTGATCGGCAAGGACGATGTCCATATCGGCCTGGACGATATTGTCGGCAACTTGTAATTAATGAGCTCCTTTGAAGCTCTTATATTTTAGATCTCTTGTTCAACGTTTTGAATAATCTTTTGCTGCTGCCTTGACCTGACAAGGCCTTGAGGAGAGAAAGAGAGAGAGGGAGAGAGAGAGGATCTTGTGAGGGGGAGCTTGTGAGGGGATTCATAAGGGTTGCTTCAAGGATCGCTCTGCTTCTTCTTCGTCTAGAGTTTCTCATCTGTGGAAGGGTCGGTAGAGGTAAGGAGTCAGCATCTGATTGAGGTTCTCTGCCAGCTTCAGGAGAAAGCAAAAGGAGATAGGTTCTCTGCCTTGCGGGGGTGGCAAAAAGAGGTTCTTTGTAAAAGCTTCTCCGCCTAGCTGTGGGGGCTAAAGGAGAGTCACGATTGTAGTGCAATACTCTGAGCGCACCTCCGGGGAGTGGACGTAGGTTGAGTTGACCTAACCACTATAAATTTCTGTGTTCTTATTTCTTGCTTCCGCACTTTAAATTTTCGCATTTATTTTTCTCGCGGTGTGATTTTGGTTTATGAGATTTTTTACTTCTTTGTGAAAAGAATTTTTAAAATACTAATTCACCCCCCCCCCCCCCTCTTGGTTAGCTTGGGCCAGTTCTATAGGGCTTAACATCCCTAACGAACTTTCAGGATCTTGAGAGGGGAAATTTGTGAGGGGTTCACAAAGGTTACTCCAATCAAGAATCCTAGTCATCTTCACCAAGCATCATCCCTGGTTCCTTGGAATCTCTAGGGAGGTCTTCTTCAGCAATTGATTAAGGTTCTCTGCCTATTTTAGGAGAAAGCACAAGAAGGTCAGGTTTTTTGCCTAATCGGGGTCGATGAAAAGGAGTTCGCGAAGGCTTCTCCATCTTGCTGTGGGAGAAAAATGAGAGTCACTGTATTTTAGTGCAATACCCGGAGGAGAGGCTTTGGGGTGTAGACGTAGGTCAAGTTGACCGAACCACTATAAAATCTATTGTGTTTCTTCTTATTACATTTCTACATTTTAATTTACGCACTTTATTTCCATGTGGATAATTATATGGTTTAATATTTTAAAATATTTCAAAAAATCATGCATTTTGTTTAAGAATTTTTAAAACTACCAATTCACTCCCCCCCCCCCCCCCCCCCCCCTTCTTGGTTAGTCTCAGTCTAGTTCATAAATGTTTAACAACCCTAACGAACTTAATCGCAACCTCAACAAAAATGGAAAATCATCAAAATGCCATAAAAAATAATTTTTCATGGAAAAAGTTCTGACACATTGAGTTTCTTATATGGCTATAACGATGAAAAACAATTCACCAAAAAACTGTCGGAACACTGAAATTCCACCATAAAAGTGTCTTTTTTATCAGTAATGAATGATTTTCAAGTAGTGCTATTTTTGTTGTTGCCACTCAGTTTGGAGATCAAAGGTTGCAGTTTAAGGTGGAGGGAGGGCAGGCTGAAATGCTAGAAGGAGAAAATGGTAGAAGAAGAAGATAGGGAAGAGAAAGAACAAGTAAGAAATTTAATTTTGTAGATTTTTACTTTTACTGAATTTTCTAAATTAATTAATACCTAATTATGATTTAGGATTCAAGTGGCATATGAGGAGAGAAAGTTTTGAGGTTAAAATATTATTTTAGAATATATGGTTTTATCCTAATGATTTAAAAAAATAAATTCTAAGAACAGTAAAAATTATAGCGATAGAGAAATTTAAATTATGTAGGTGATTTATAATTGTAAAAAGTTGTAAGGAGACATAATTAAGAAGTCAGTTCATCACAATGGTAAGAAATGCAAATTTAATTTAAAAAATAAATTCTTTAATGCATATACAATTGCATATGAGCAAACATAAGTGTGAAATGCATTAAAAATTGTTCGTATTGTTGAATATGTGTCTACAGTCGAATATTTAGCTGGAAACAATCACACAAGAACAGTCTACAGTCGAGTATTTATAGGAAAGAGGAAAGACAAGATTGAAGTTGAGTAAAATTAGGTTAATTAAAGCATATATATGATTATATAGCTATGCAAGTTGAGACTTTAGCAAAGGTATATGGGCTATTTGTTATGAACATATTATGGGGTTGTTAGTTGCTCTGTAATTATATACATATGTTATAAATATAATATCTTGAATACTTTTTCTATATAGTTGAATGTGCTGAAATGTAACATGAATATTTTTAGAATAGTTATGAGTTATGAATGTTAGGGAATTGTATTTTTTTCTTTGTTACACTCTACATTTATCGATATGGATTGACATAAAGTGGTATCAGATTAAGATTTATGATTATGAGAATTTATTTATGGAACTTTGATTGGAATTAGTATTAATAAGAAGATAAACATCAAATCTAACATAATTTTTTCTTTATAGTTGAATGTGCTTAAATGTAACATGAATATTTTTAGAATAGTTATGAGTTATGAATGTTAGGGAATTGTATTTTTTTCTTTGTTACACTCTACATTTATCGATATGGATTGACATAAAGTGGTATCAGATTAAGATTTATGATTATGAGAATTTATTTATGGAACTTTGATTGGAATTAGTATTAATAAGAAGATAAACATCAAATCTAACATAATTACTATAAAGTTTAGGTGGAGGTAATGTTCTTAAGTTGGTGGTGACTCTAACCCCCAACCCTGATTACAATTAGTATATTAGACTAAAAGTATAAATATATGCATATGATTCTATAAATACATATTTTATGATATAATATTTTAATATAAAATGGATGAATGAGCACATGAGGAGATTAATGGTCAGTCAGCTCATCCTTGTGGAACAACTCAATGTTATGAAAATATTACACTGAAAAAGGACAATACACTCAAAGTAGAAAAATATATCAATGGTGTTTGATCCTGCAAGAATGATTTCAGGGACCATGATGCAAACATAAATGATGAGAATGATATTGCAAATGATGGAAAAGATAAAATCTTTTTATAGAACCTACAACACCTAGCGTACCACTAGCAGTTATGCCAATCATAATTACATTTCTAAACAAAAAAGCAGGTATAGATGTAGGTTCCCATATCAATGTAGATTAGATAAGCACTTAAAACAATTCTGGAGTTTGAAGCCACCTTCTTTTAAGAAAGGGGTAGACAACAGAGCTATTATGATAATATAATTATATTTGAAAAGAAATTGAATTGGATAAAATATCCTAGTAATAGATGACTATATTTAGCTATTTTTATGTTGGAAGGTAAGGATAAATGGTGGTGGTGTTGACCTCATTTTTGCATGAGGTTAATCAGTTCAAATCAAACCCAAAACAAAAACAAAATCCAACATCTAAAACCAAAAATGAAGGCCAAAAGCCTATTATTTATAACCCTTTTTTTATTTATTTTTCAATCACCACTAAAAAAATTAAATGACCTCCAATTCATGAGACATCTCATTCCCCTCCCATTAATCAAACAAAAACTTCTCATAGCAACCCTAAACCAGCCTTAAAGTGGTAGCTCCTAAACGAAGCCCAAACATTGGCTAAACCAAATGAGGTAAAAAGAGGTCTCGTCCCCTCACATGAGATAAAACACATCATACTAATCCAAGCTTTCATTGCTCTAGCTTCGAACTGCCCTGGATAAGTGTCATTTACCTAAGCAAGAGGTCTAATCAATGCTAGCCATCGACTTAGACCTTATGGGTTCAAATGGCGTAAAAGATCCAAGAACTTGCCCTTGGAGTCTTCTAGAAAGTTGGAGGGGATTTATCCAAGAGCAAAACAAGCCAAAGAATACTCAAATGCATCCACTGGTTCGTAAGATATCATCACTTAAAGCTTAAATATTCATTTTGAAATTGCTCGAAATTTCTAATACATGGAACCACCAAACTTTAGGAATTTGATGCTTAAGATACTAAGAGCTTATGTTTTTAATTTCATTAAATTTAAATAAGTATTTGAAAATTTATGAGCGATTGAAAATTTTAGTTCATTTGAACTAAAACGGCCTTGATTGATCGAGATGTCTAATCGAATGTTCAGCTCGATCGGATGGCCTAGAATCAGCCATTTTATTCAAGCTAATGCCACGCATGGGCTACGAGCTTTGAATGCATGCCATTTGGTTGCTACGAGCCCACGTGGATCAAGTCGGGTCATCCACATTTTTTCGGTTTGATCCGAAGGAACTTGACCCACGCATGGGCTACGACCTTGAGAGGAATGCTATGCACATAATTCTAAGCCTTACAAAAATACTGCACCTGGACACTTGTCCCCCAAACCATCCAACTTTCAACCCCTTGACCTATTGTCTCAAACTCAACACTGATAGCTTCATTCAATGATATAAAGCTAGGCTGGTAGCTTATGGTCACTGTCAAGAAAACATTTTAAACTATATAGAAACATTTAGTCCAATATCCAAAATGCCATCTATTCGTGTTCTGCTTACACTAGATCTTATTAAACAATGCCTTGTACATCAATTAGATGTATCTAATGCTTCTCTTCATGGCCCCCCTCAGGGGACTATCTACAAATCCCAACCCAAACGATTTGAAGATCCATAATTTTCAAACCATGTATGTCTTTTCAACAAATCCATCTATGGCCTCAAACAAGCACCTCGACAATGGTTTCATATGTTCTCCAATCACTTATACTCTCTCAGTTTCATCAAAGTCAAGATGACCCATCACTACTTATTCCCAACTCTCAAGGTACTTTATTTCTCCTTATGCAAATTGATGATATTCTCCTCACTAGAAATTCTCCCACTAAACTACATCAAATCATTAAAAATCTCATAACTCGAATTTATATTCAACAACACCAAAAATCACTATTCTTAGCACAAGAATCCTATGCACTCTTCATACTTTAAATATAGGTTTCATCTCATGCAAATCTATAGGTAATCCTACACCTGCTAACCAACACCTCCTCCCAAGCCTTCTAGACTATCCTTTATGCCAGATGTCTATGCCATCTCACAAGCTCTCTTAAATATTTGAATATAGCACGTATAGACACTGCATATGTTGTGAATCAATATAATTCACTCCCAGAACACACTCAACTTCTTAAAAACTTACGCCGCTACATCAAAGGAACATTATCATATGGACTACCCATCACCCACGACTCACTTCAACTCACATCCTATTTGTGCTCAGAATAGGCTGGTGACCTCTCTACTCTTCAATCTACAACCAACTACTGGTCCTTTCTTGGTTCCACCCTCGTTTCATGGAATGTCTGAAAACAACCTACTCTAGCTCGATCTTCCAACAAAAATAAATATAAGGCTCTCGCATATGGCTATGACGACTTCTACAAAACTTTGACATAACAATCTCTCAGCCTAGAGGTCTTTACTGTGACAACATCTGTACAATAGCAATTGCTACCAACCCTATGTTTTATGATCGTACAAAACACATTGAGAAAAACTATCACTTCATCAGATAGCATGTTCAAGCTCGCCACATTCAACCAATACCAATTTCTTCTAACGACCAACTAGTGGACATCCTCACCAAATCGCTCCCAACACACCAGTTTCAACAACTTCACAACAAACTTGTTGTTCAACCCTCACCATCAATTTTAGGGAGGGATAATAATGACAGCTAATGAGTACAACTAATGGATCAGCATGAAGGCAAAGAAAACCACAAGATAACAACCAAAGCAATCTTCAACTTAGGTTTCATTTGTGACGGCTTCTTTATTGCTTCATAAAGCAGCTTTTTAGTACAAAATTAAAATTTATATACTACAAAACTACTTTAAGCAGCAGTAAGAAAACCGTCCCAAATGAAGCCTTACACTTGTAAAACAAACACTTTTACTGCACGCATAGTACATCACCTTTTATAACTCTCTACATACACCTCTTTTACATAGGAATAAGTATGTAGTTTGCTTCCAAAGCATAGCAATGTTAATACAGTTTCTTCAGCATCACTTAACAGTTCGACAAATCTAGCACATTCCTATTTGCTTCATTACCAATCAAACTTACCATCTCGCTACTTTTTCTTCCTCGATTTCACCATTACTCTCATTCTTCCAACACCCAGCTACAAGAGCAAGCTCCCGAGCCACTTCCTTTGTGGTCGGCTGCTTCTCCCCTCTCAACAGCAAGCACTTCCTTGCAAGCTCGGCAACCGCGCTCACCTGCTCGAAGTTCCCTTCTCTCATCACTTCCACGTCAATGAACTCCCCAAGATCCTTGCAGTTGAGAGAAGACAAAAAGTACATTGCCAGATTGCTATCTTCCTTCGATCTCTCAAACGAAACCGGCTTTTCACCCGTCAGAAGCTCAACTAGCACAACACCAAAGCTGTATACGCCGCTCTTCGAAGTCAACTGGCTCGTCTGAAAGTAGTCGGGATCCAAATACCCAAACGTCCCCTGCACCAAAATAGGCACCTTTGTCTGGTCCATAGGAACCAGTGTTGAGATACCGAAATCTGAGATCTTTGCAGTGAAGTTATCATCCAACAAAATATTCGACGAGTTAATATCTTGGTGGAAGATTGACATGGATGCGACCGAGTGAAGGTAAGCAAGCGCTTCTGCTGTCTCAATAGCAATCCTCACTCTATCCTTCCATTGCAGCCGTCTACCATAGTCCCTTTCATGCAGTTGCTTGTACAGAGTTCCATTGGCTACGAACTCGAAGATGAGCATTGGAACTTTAGTTTCAAGGCAGCAGCCGAGGAGCCTTACAACGTTTCTGTGGTTGATATGTGAGAGGATGACGACCTCGTTGATGAACTGATCGATCTGGGAGCGCTCCAGTGCCCGGGACTTCATTACGGAGACCGTCACTTGATCATCGAGGATGCCCTTATAGACTGTGCCATTGCTACCAGTGCCGATGATTCGGCTATCACTGTAACCTGCGGTGGCTCGCTGCAGCTCTTCCGAGGAGAAGATTCTGGTGTTGTAAGCAAAACCTTCTCGGGTGGAGATTTGCTGTTTCAGCAAAAGGCCACCATTCTGTCTGAAGTATTGTTCCCTTAGTTTGATGAGGGATCTCTGCTTTGATGAAAAGTAGATCCAGAGCCCAAAAACAAGTATCACTCCAATCAACAGAGCCGTTCCTACGAAAAAGAATGAGAAGAATTTATAAAAAAGCTGCAGTACCTCGCTAAAATATAGGATAAATTTTATGCACCTAGAATGGCTTCCACAATCGGAAAAATATTTCTGCAACCGGAACGATTATTCGTTCCATCGCCAGTTCTACCAAACGGGCAAGAACATTTGTACCCAGGTACCAAATTCTGGCATCGAGCTTCGGGTACGCATGGACTAGTATCAGGGTTGAGGCATTCATTTACATCTGCATGAAAGAATTAGGGGGATTTACATTCGCTTCAAATTAATGCAACCATTGTTTCCATAGCGCAATTCATACTGAAGAACAAGATAGTCTTGCGGTAGATTCTTGAATAGAAGAAAGAAGCAGAAAGAAGAAGACTATGCGAAAAGAGAAGAAGGAAATCGAGCCATTCACTTTTCAACTATTACAGAGAAACACCTAGCATATATAGAGAATGAGAGTGGCCCCTATACATAAGAACTAATGGATAAATGCCACCTCATTACATAAGCACATATATATTAACTAAAATAATAATATAGGTTTTTATACAGCTTTGCGCACTAGTAATCCCTTGCAAACTGGTGGGTCATGGATGTCAGTCAATTTTAGCTGAAGTTGGTGAAACCAAGGTGTAGATAACCACTTGGTGAAGATATCGGCCACTTAATCTATGGTGCTTATAGGAAGAAGACGTTTATTGTGGTTTTGTATGTGATCCCATATAAATTTCTGATCAATTTTGATGTGTTTCGTGCGAGCATGAAAGACAGTGTTATTAGCAAGTGCAATAGTAGAAGTATTGTCACAATACATTTTCGAAGGATAATCTTGAGGCATGCCAAAATATGTGAGAAGCCTACGAAGCCAGATAATGTCCGATGTAAGAGCTGCCAGTGCACTGTACTCGAATTATGTTGTTGATCTAGCAATCGTGTGTTGCTTTTTGACCGTCCAGGATATGATTGTCTCCCAGAAATGAACAATAGCCAGATGTAGACTTTCTAGAGATTGGATCTCCAGCCTAGTCGGCATCTGAAAAGGATTTAAGAACAATATTAGTTTTCATAATTAGTAAACTATAATCAAGCGTACCTTTGATGTAGCGTAGAAGCCGTTTGAGAAGGTAAATATATTGATGAAGAGGATTATGCATGTTCTGAAATAGTTAATTGACGTTATATGATATGTCAGGACGGTAAGCGTCAAGTATTGAAGAGAACTCATGATCAGACTTATGTAGATATGTGGATCAAATAGCACAAATTCAGTAGGAAATATCGTGGGAAGCTTCATACATGTAGGATTAGATAACGAATTGCATTAAGTTAGTTGAGCCTGTTTTGCTTTTGGGAGAGAAAATACGTTTGATCATGATGATCAATTTTGATGCCGAGAAAATCATGTGCTTCACCCAAGTGTTTCATAGAGAATTTGCTACCGAGTTTAGCATGTAATAATTATTGTAATGGCTTCTTGATTGTTATCGATTATAAGAATGTCGTCCACATACATGAGTATGAATATTTGAACTTGTAGTTGTCTGAATATTAGGAGAGAGGGATCTACGCTACCGTGAGCAAAGTCAAGACACACCAAATAGGACATGAACGTGTTGTACCACTATCTTGGGGCTTTTTTTAGTTTGCAGATGGCTTTGTGAAGATGACAGACATAGTGAGGATGAGAAGAGTCTTCAAAGCTTTTCGGCTGGGTCATACAGACTGTTTCTGAGAGACTGCCATGTAGAAAAGCATTCACTACATCGAGTTGTTGAACATGCCAGTTATTGTGAAGAGCTATGGCAAGAAGAATGCGAATTGAAAGTAACTTGGCTTCTGGCCTGAACGTCTCTGTGTAGTCTAAAGCATATTTTTTATGATTGCATTGAGAAACAAGCCTTGCCTTATATTTTTCTATTGAGCCATTAGCAAGAAGTTTGGTTCAATAGGTCCACTTACATTCTAAAACAGATGTGTCCGGAGGTGACTGAACTAGACTCCAGATTCCTTGCTGCTATAAAGCCAGGAATTCCGTAGCCATTGCTTTACGCCACTCAAAGTGTTTAATCGCATCGGCATATGTAGTAGGTACAGAAATAGAGTCTAACAAGTTATGATGGTGTAAGAGATTTAAACAAACTCGAGGTTTTAACGAGCCTGTATCTTTTCAAGTAACCATCGGGTGATTAGGTAATGTGGGTGAAGGTGAGGGCGAAGGCATGACATTTTGTAGCATCTGGTTAGTGGGATAGGAAATGATAGGAGATGGTTGATGCTGAACAATTTGTGAGGGCATATGAGTACTTATGTTATGGTGCCTGTGAGACTGGGTGAAGGTCGTCGCAAACATGGGAGTGATAATAAACAGTGAGAGAGGCACATCAAATTTATTGTTGGAGGAGGAGGCCTTGGTGAATGGAAAGGATTGTTCATCAAAAGTAGTGTGTTTGGATATGATAATTTTGTTGGTAGTCAGGTCCAGACACTTGTATCCTTTATAAGTGTCAGAGTAACCCAGGAAAACACACGATTTTGCTTTGGGTTGAAGTTTGTGACGAGTCGAGAGGATCTTCAAGATTTGCCGGATCTATATGCTCGCCTAGTTGGGATGTAGTCGAGTTTGCCATTGACAACAATCTATCAGACCCGCTTTGAGACCATGAAGAACAAGATAGTCGTGCAGTAAATTCTTGAATAAGGGAAGACGTTGAAAGAAGAATACTATGCAAAAAGAAAAGGAATTTGAGCCATTCAGTTGTTCACCTATTTCAGAGAAACACCTAGTATATATAAAGAATAAGAGTGGCCCCTATACATAATAACCAATGGATAGATGCCACCTCCTTACATAAGCACATATATATTAACTAAAATAATAATACAGATTTTTATACATCTATATGCACTAATACATACCTTGGCAGCCATAGGAACCATTTAGGTATGGGTTCCCCTTAAACCCCTGCAAACAATTACAGAGATACCCGCTTCCTCTCGGCGAAGGCACACAGTAGCCATTTTCCCCACATAGGTAAGCACTCGAGCACCCATCACCGTCGCCAACCGCCCAGTCCAGCCTCGTAGATATGCTCGCTCTACTGTTGAAATCCCTTAAATCCTCAACCTTAAACTGGTGCCCTCCGTTTTCCGACAGGAAGGAATAACTGCAATTCGAAAAAGGCGAGACATTGACGTAGCCAAAAATACTTCTTGCTGCAAGGCTGAGATGCCTTCTCCCATAGGGAACCGCAGCCTCACAGCATCCGACGCCTGAGCACTCCCCTGCTGCTGTGGCACCGACAATGCTCTCAGGGCCAGCGCAGAGCGACACACAGCCGCTGGTGAATGTGCCATCACCGTCCGAGATGACGGCGACGGTGTCGCAGCCGATGGCGATGAAGCGGTTCGAGGAGCCTGAAAAGGTGAATGGGCCGGTTCGAGGGAGAGTGAGATGGGGGAGGGTGCTATGGCCGCCAGCGCAGTGGGAGGCAATGAAACGGGAGGAATCTATGAGGATTTCTCCATTGGAGATGTCGAGGATGCGAAGTTTAGTGCCGGGGAGGGAGAGGATAGGAGGGAGAGGTGGTTGGCGGAGGTTGCAGGAGAGTTGGAAGCCGGGGAGGGAACAGTTGGGGCTGAGGCCGAAAGGGTAAGGGATTTTGACATGGCCGCAGAAGTGGGAGCAGGTTTGTGTTGTTGGTTGAGAAAAGACTGGGGTTTGGACGAGGAGGAAGAGAAGCCATGGGAGTGGCAGAGAGCGGGTTAATCTCATTAAGATGTTTGCTTCGTTCTGTCTTGTAACTGCCATCCCGAGTTCTGTTCTATTTCACTCTGCTACGAGATTCTCCCAAGCCCACGATCCCAGTTATATGATTGGGCCCTACTAGGGCTTTTCTTGCGCCAATGAGTTTCTAGAAACTGCAAATTGGAAAGAGTTCAAAAGAGCTATAAGCAACAAAAGAGGCAAAACTCATAGAAACCAAAAAATAAAATAAAATAAAATTCTGACAAAAAATTACTTTGGACTAAAAATGAGTAAAAATTATGCCTCAACAATCAAAATGATGTTGAATGAGAGTTGTTCTCTAATTGCCAGAAAGACCGTTAAGAGAAAAACAAGCTCATGAGTCATGAATGTAAACATTCATTCCTCCTAGTCCAGGGAGATGCCGAAATCCCATTGTAAGTAATAGAAGGGTTGAGCAAAGAAGTTGCAATAATCATGATTTTTAAATCGGATGGGACTGGACCAGTCAATTCGACCGTGAATAGGTCATATGTCAAATTTAGTCCTCATAAAAAATTGGTCCAGCATCAAATGATGATGATAAATTCAGCTAATTGTCGAACCGATCTCGGTTTTTAAAAACCGTCCAGTTCAATTCTTAATATATTTAAATATTTTAATTTAATATTATAGATTTTTTTAATATTAATATTAATTTTAAAATAATATATCTTATTTAGTAATATCAAAACATTTTAAATTATTATATATACTGAGCACAAACAAATTATATCCACATTGTTCGACCATCCTATGTGAGCTTTTGACCTATAAATACGAGAAAACGTATATAAACAATACAATACAATACAAATGGTGATTTTTTGGAAAATAACTAGTAGAAACTTCTTGGAAAAATTTCTTGGGACTAAACAACTAGAAGAAATTACTTGTGCAAGCATGGTGGAATGTTTCCATGAGAATTTTTTGAAATTTTTTTATACAAAATATTCAAATATAAAATTATTATAATAATTTATAAAGATCTTAAATTTATAATTATTTGTGTATTATAATTATCTTAAAATAAACTCAAAAAACTTTTAAGAAAAATTTTTAGTATAATTTTGATTATAATATACTAATAAACTTTTTTATCTAATTTCTTTTTAAATATCAAATTATTTGATAATAAAAAATATAAAAATCTAAAATAAATAATGTAGTATGAATTTAAATATAATTTTATAATATGAATTTTATATATAATTTAAAGGTGTAAAATATACTTAAATATATTACATAAATTAACAATTATTTATATTAAATTTATATATTTATATATAAACTAAGTTCCTATTAAATATGAATTAAAATCGAAGATTTGAGATATTTACATTTAAATTTAAAATAAGTAATCATTTATATTTAAATATATATATTATGAATTAGTAATTATTTATTTTTAACTTTAAATTTATTGAATATATTATTTATCTATGAATTTTATTTATTATTAGTCCAACAGTTATATAATTTCATAATTATTACAAAGTTTATCTTATTATTTAAAATCATTAAATATTATTAATATTATTCCGTCATCGAATTCGACCTAGTTAAACTATTGAACTTTGAAACCGTCTCTTTTCCAGTTCTATTTCTTGTCTGACGTTTATAACCTTGACAGTAATTATAAGGACAATGGCACCGAACTTCAAAATAAGAAAAAGGAAAATAGGCCCCCAAATAGAATCAGCAAGCAAAAGGCATTTTTGTCCCCTCAAATCTTTTCCACTTCAAAACCCTACTCTTACATCTTTAATTTGTAATATATTGTCATTACTATGTGTTGCGTGTTAGAAAATACGCGGCGGTAGAGCTTGTAAATTCGCGTCCGAGCGTTGCACGTAAGTTTAGCACACAAACCGAAAAGAGAAGTGAACACCAAGAGTTTTTACGTGGAAAACCCAAAATGGGAAAAAACCACGGGGCCTCGCCCAGTTGCAAAGTTCCACTAGTATTTTTGTAGATTACAAATGGCGGATTCGTCCCACAAGTTGGGATAATCCAAATACACTTTGTTTCTTCCAAGAAGTTTACAAAATTATGCAAATTCCCTGCGTTTCCCGAAAATCCGCAGAGTTCCGGCGTCTTCAGGCGGCAGGAAGAACTCCGGCGGTGGTCGAGGAGGTGAGGAATCTCCTTTTTCCCTTTCTCCTTCTTCTTCTCTTCTTCTTCTCTCTCTTCCCTTGAGCCCCTTTGGTGTAGAATGAGGGCTCTATTTATAGTTTTTTTTAGTGTGGCATAGCCTGTAAATAGGAGTGAGATCATGGGCGAATTAGGAGTGGTTTGAATGGACGGCCGATATCGAATCCTTTAATCATGCACCGTTCGTTGGGTATTTGAAGGCCTTAATGATGTCGGAATTTGGCGATCTTGGGCTCGTTGAATTTGTCTCGTAAAGCCGTTCGATTCGAGTATAAGATCATCAAAATCAGAGACAGTTTGGTAACTCAAATTGCGGTTTGAATCTTCTAACAGCGCTTTGAGCCCTTGATTCAGACTCATTTGGGCTCGGATTGGGTTGATCTTGGTGTCGTTGGGTTTGTATTTCCGAAACGCTCGGTTTGACTGTAAGCTCGCTGAAATAGGAGTTCATATGCTCCCGAAATTAATTTTTGAAGTTTCCGAACTGATTTTGCCTCGAGATTCATGCCCGATCAAGTTAATTTTGTGATTACGTATCAGTTGACCCTCTATTTTTGGACGTCGAAGCTCCAGAAGTCCAAAAATATATGTGTCGACAATTTGTTTTAGCCGAAACGCAAAAAATTGCATCCCAAAAATTAAATGTTTGCTCAAACGTAATCGTAGAGGCCCCGTTGAGTTCCAAAAGTGTCGAAATTGAGTCCGGAACGTCAAAAAACATATCCGGGGACCCCAAAAACATCCGATTTGAGGTTTTCGGGACGAAATTTGGTCCCGAATTGGATCGGGCGGTGGAAAATCGGCCGAACCGGCCGGCCGCCACCGCTGGCCGCCGGCGCCGCCTGCCGGCGGCAGAAAACGCGCGCTCGCTGGCTGCGCTTGGCGTGCCTGGCTCGCACTGCGGGCCGCGCCTGGCTCGCTCGCCTGCTTCGCAGGAAACACCTGGCCCGCTCGGGCTCACCTCGGGCCGCGCCAGACCCGCTTGGCCCTCTCCGCGGGCTGCATTTGACCCGCGACTGGCCCGCCTGGCCTGTTCCGCTGCAGCTGATGGCTGCTGCCGGCGGCCAGCCAAAGGCTGGCCGTGATCCTCGTGAAAAATCACGCGGATCAGTGCGCTGTCCTCGCAATTTTGAGGAGAGAGACGTGTCGGTTCGGCCCACCGACCTTGTGGGCCCCATATGCACGAAAATAGTAGTTTTTGGCTATTTTTGGGTCTAAAAAACTACGAAAAAGTCGCAAAAATCCCAAAAAAATTCGAAAAAAATCAGAAAAATTTAGAAAAAATAGAAAAATTTTTGAAAATTTCAATAACTTCCCCCTTCTTTCTCCAAAACCTATAAATAGGCCCCTAGGCCTTTAGAAATCTTGCACATTTTCTTTCTTTCTCCCTCTGGCTCTCTGGCGGCTGAGGCTTCCATTATTTTCGAGTGGGACACTTCCCCTGCTCGAATTAGCGCCCCTCCTCAAGCGCAGGAGTTACGGGATTTCTCCCTCTCCCTCCGGCTCTCTGGCGGATGAGGCTTCCGTTATTTTTGAGTGGGAAACTTCCCCTACTCGAATTAGCGCCCCTCCTCGCGCGCAGGAGTTACGGGATTTCTTTTCCTCCCCCACGGCTCTCTGGCGGCTGAGGCTTCCGCTATTTTTGAGTGGGAAACTTCCCCATCTCGAATTAGCGCCCCTCCTCGCGCGCAGGAGTTACGGGATTTCTCTTCCTTCCCCCACGGTTTTCTGGCGGTTGAGGCTTCTGCTATTTGCGAGCAGGAAATTTCCCCTGCTCGAATTAGTGCCCCACCTCTCGTGCAGGAGTTACGCGATTTTTAATGCCATTTGAGCGGAAGTTTACTGGCGATGGACGATCGAGTTGAAGCCCATTAGCAGTCAACGATCGAGTGTGGAGACAAAGGAGAGAGTTCGAGTGTGCGTTGCAAGTAACAGTCGAGGAGAAGCCGATGTCTAGTAGTAGTTCGTTGATAAGCAGAAGCCCGACGACAAGGAGAAGTCCTTTGTCGAGTAGAAGACCGACGACGAGTAGGAGTCTGCTGACGAGTAGAAGTCCGACATCGGGTAGAAGTTCAACATCGGGTGGAAGACCGACGAGAATTCGTCAACGAGCAGGAGTCTGACGACGAGTAGGAGTCCGCTGACGAGCAGAAGTCCGACGTCGGGTAGAAGTTCAACGTCGGGTAGAAGACCGACGAGAATTCGTCGATGAGCAGAAGTTTGACGATGAGTAGGAGTCCGCTAACGAGCAGAAGTCCGACGTCAGGTAGAAGTTCAACGTCGGGTAGAAGACCGACGAGAATTCGTCGACTAGCAGGAGTCTAACGACGAGTAGGAGTCCGCTGACAAGCAGAAGTCCTGACGTCGGGTAGAAGTTCAACGTCGGGTAGAAGACCGACGAGAATTCATCGACGAGCAGGAGTCTGACGACGAGTAGAAGTCTGACGTCGGGTAGAAGTTCAATGTCGGGTAGAAGACCGACGAGAATTCGTCGACGAGGAGGAGTCTGATGACGAGAAGGAGTCTGCTGACGAGCAGAAGTCCAACGAAAAGGAGAAGTCCTTCGTCGGGTAGAAGACCGACGATGAGTAGGAGTTTGCTGATGAGCAGAAGTCCAACGTAGGGTAGAAGTTCAACGTTGGGTAGAAGACCGACGAGAATTCATCGACGAGCAGGAGTCTGACGACAAGTAGGAGTCTGCTGACGAGCAGAAGTCTGACGTCGGGTAGAAGTTCAACATCGGGTAGAAGACCGACGAGAATTCATCGACGAGAAGGAGTCTGACGATGAGCAGAAGTCCGCTGACAAGCAGAAGTCCAACGTCGGGTAGATGTTCAACGTCGGGTAGAAGACCGACGAGAATTTGTCGATGAGCAAGAGTCTGATGACGAGTAGAAGTCTGCTGACAAGTAGAAGTCCTACGAAAAGGAGAAGTCCTTCGTCGGGATAGAAGACCGATGACGAGTAGGAGTCTGCTGACGAGCAGAAGTTCGATGTCGGGTAGAAGTTCAACATCGGGTAGAAGACCGACGAAAATTCGTCGACGAGCAGGAGTCTGACGACTAGTAGGAGTCCGGCTGACAAGCATAAGTCCGACGAAAAGGAGAAGTCCTTCGTCTGGTAGAAGACCGACGATGAGTAGGAGTCTGCTGACGAGCAGAATTCTGTCGTCGGGTAGAAGTTCAACGTCGGTGTAGAAGACCAACAAGAATTCGTCGACTGGCAGAATTCCGACGAAAGTCCTGTAAGGCAAAAATTCAGTGACAAGAGGAAATTCAACATCGGGTAGAAATTTAACTTTGTGGAGAAGTTAAATGGAAGTCCCTTGACGGCATTCTAGCAACGTTAACTAAGGATGTAAGACCTATCCGAGGTTGTATGATAGAACATTGGTTCAATGACATTAACCTGTGTGGAAAATGTCGAGAGAATCCACCAAGGATGTAAGACCTTTCCAAGGTTGTATGCCGGAGCCCTGCTCGACGATGTTAACCTATGTGGAAGAGGTCGGGAGAATCCACCAATGTATGTAAGATACCTTTCCGAGGTTGTATGCCGGAGCCCTTGCTCGACGACGTTAACCTGTGTGGAAGAGGTCGAGAGAATCCACCAAGGATGTGAGACCTTTCCGAGGTTGTACATCGGAACCCTGCTCGACGACGTTAACCTATATGAAAGAGGTCGGGAGAATCCACCAAGGATGTAGGACCTTTTCGAGGTTGTATGTCGGAGCCTTTGCTCTACGACGTTAACCTGTGTGGAAGAGGCCGAGAGAATCCACCAAAGATGTAAGACCTTTCCGAGGTTGTATGTCGGAGCCTTGCTCGACAATGTTAACCTATGTGGAAGAGGCCGAGAGAATCCACCAAGGATGTAAGACCTTTCCGAGGTTGTATGTCGGAGCCTTTGCTCGACGACGTTAACCTGTGTGGAAGAGGCCGAGAGAATCCACCAAGAATGTAAGACCTTTTCGAGGTTGTATGTCGGAGCCTTTGCTCAACGACATTAACTTGTGTGGAAGAGGTCGAGAAAATCCACCAAGGATGTGAGACCTATCTGAGGTTGTATGTCGGAGCCTTTGCTCGACGACGTTAACCTGTGTGGAAGAGGTCGAGAGAATCCACCAAGGATGTGAGACCTATCCGATGTTGTATGTCGGAGCCTTTGCTCGACGACGTTAACCTGTGTGGTAGAGGCTGAGAGAATCCACCAAAGATGTAAGACCTTTCCGAGGTTGTATGTCGGAGCCTTGCTCGACGATGTTAACCTGTGTGGAAGAGGCTGAGAGCATCCACCAAGGATGTAAGACCTTTCCGAGGTTATATGTCGGAGCCTTTGCTCGACGACGTTAACCTGTGTGGAAGAGGCCGAATCGGATCCCCCTGAGATCGATTTTACCTTGATTGGGAGGGGGCAAATGCCGCGTGTATCCCGAATCAAAGGTGAAGAATGGTCTATTTTTAGATCATTACTGCCTTTTTGAGGTCGAGGTTAAGACCTTGCTCGAGGAGTAGAAGTCCAACAATGGAATATATAAAGCTTGTAATTGATTTGAAGTATTCTTGCATTTGCTCGGATATTCCTGAAATATCAACTTGGTGTTGAAGGTATTAGAGGATCTATTTGACCATGGTTTGAGTCAAAGTTACCCCCCAGTCCGCATCTGATTCTTATGATATTGATGCTATGTGTGATCTTTTGAGATTGGAGCAAAAGTTGCCCCCCAGTCGGGAACCATGTTCCCACATACGACGCCAAACTGTTGCGTGTTAGAAAATACGCGGCGGTAGAGTTTGTAAATTCGCGTCCGAGTGTTGCACGTAAGTTTAACACACAAACAGAAAAGAGAAGTGAACACCAAGAGTTTTTACATGGAAAACCCAAAATGGGAAAAAACCACGGGGCCTCGCCTAGTTGCAAAGTTCCACTAGTGTTTTTGTAGATTACAAATGGCGGATTCGTCCCACAAGTTGGGATAATCTAAATACACTTTGTTTCTTCCAAGAAGTTTACAAAATTCTGCAAATTCCCTACATTTCCCGAAAATCCGGCAAAGCTCCGGCGTCTTTAGGCGGCAGGAAGAACTCCGGCGGTGGTCGAGGAGGTGAGGAATCTCCTTTTCCCCTTTCTCCTTCTTCTTCTCTTCTTCTTCTCTCTCTTCCCTTGAGCCCCTTTGGTGTAGAATGAGAGCTCTATTTATAGTTTTTCTGGAGTGGCATAGCCTGTAAATAGGCGTGAGATCATGGGCGAATTAGGAGTGGTTTGAATGGACGGCCGATATCGAATCCTTTGATCATGCACCGTTCGTTGGGTATTTTAAGGCCTTAATGATGTTGTAATTTGGAGATCTTGGGCTCATTGGATTTGTCTTCGTCGAGCCGTTTGATTCGAGTATAAGCTCGTCAAAATCGGAGACCATTTGCTAACTCAAATTGCGGTTTGAATCTTCCAACAGCGCTTTGAGCCCTTGATTCGGTCTCATTTTGGCTCGGATTGGGTTGATCTGAGGTGTCGTTGGGTTCGTATTTCCGAGACGCTCAGTTTGACTATAAACTCGCTGAAATCGGAGTTCATATGCTCCCGAAATTAATTTTTGAAGTTTCCGAACTGATTTTGCCTCGAGATTCGTGCCCGATCAATTGAATTTTGTGATGACGTATCACTATGTAATGTAGTATCTTATTTGGGATTATTTTTTATTTTCTTATAAGCATTTACTTTTTTTTTGTTTTTTATTATCATTTTTGTTTTTGAAATCAAATTATTTTCTTTGAAAATATTCAAAAGAACTTTTTTTATTTTTTATTTTAAGGAAAATTGTCTTGATCATCACTTGCATCCACTGATGATATTCTGAGTTTCTCTGTGCTCCATCGGATGACCCGTATTGATTCTCCCAATCATAGAGCTAGCATTTTTTAAGTGTTTAAGTGTCGTAATGATGTCGGGATTAAGTGATCTTGGAGTCATTTGTTTCGTCTCACAGAACTGCCCGATTTGATTATAAGCATGCGATATTTGGATATCATTTTTTCATATAAATACTTTAAATCTTCCGAATTTGCTTCAGACTCTTAATTCGGATCCATTTGGGCATGGATTGGACCTATTTTGGTGTTGTTGAGTTCGCTCTTCGATACATTAAGTTTGACTATAAGTTTGCTAAAATTAGAGTTTGTATTGTCCCAAATTTTATTTTGGAAGTTTACAATATTAATATTGATGCAGAGCATCTTAGCTAAATTGTTCCTTAAGCATATGTTAATTAGTTTGTTATGAGTTTGTTACAAGTCTTCTAGAACCTTCTAGGATTCTCTAGGTTGTCTCTATTTGAGTATTATATATACATGAAATATGTAAGAGGAAAGGATTATATGAATGAATATTATCTCTTTTATAAAGCTTTGAAGCTTTTGTTCCTCTTGTTCCCTGGATTGGGATTAAATCCTTCTTGCAGGTCGATTCTTCCGACGATCCACTACATCAGTTGGTTTTAGAGCCTGGAGCTTGTGAAGATCGATGGAATGCAGAAGAAGGTCGGCTGTTGACGGCGATCGAAGTCCGAAGAATAAGAATGGTGGTCGACGACGATCGACACCAACGAAGGGGAGCTATTGACGATGATGGAAGCCGAATTGCCTTATATCTAGATCGAATAGACAAAAACCTTCGGGCAATAAGGAGAATGCGAGTATCATTGGCAATCATATCGAGGTATTCATCTTGGCCTTTGTTCCTCTCCTCCGCTTCACACGATCGCAAAGGGTTCTGAAATCAATCGGTTGTTGTTGACGACTACCCTCCGCTCGAATCCCTCTCCGATGATGAGATCCGCTGCCGGAGTATCTGCCGCTCGAGCTTCCTCTTCGATGGCGCGAGCCCCCTCTGCTTCAATGCCAGATCCGTGATCTCGAACAACACCAACGTCCTCGGACATAGCTCGTCAATCCCCTTACCGAACCCGTGCCTCCACCTCCGTTCCTGCATACTCCTTTCCCCAAGCACCCCCTTCCGCTCTAGGTTGAGATTTCCTGACCAGATATATTCGCACTTAGCCGACCGCCTCCAGCACGCAAACATAATCGCAACTCCACGACTAGCATCAAGAGCGATTTCGCAGCTTGTGTCCAAAACGATCTCCCATGGCCCGAGTAGTCCTCCGCCACAGCTTCCTCCCAAAATCCAACGCAACTCCCGTCATCATCCGCGCATTTTGACTTTGAGATGTGAGATGCAGCACTCACATCTGCTGCTTCAATTTCATCTGACCACAGTGTGCCCATCCAGCTTCAGGGATTGCATGTAGTGCCCAAGGACTCCCTTCAATCTAATGCTATGCTTGAATCAGATAGCAATTCTTCAGAGGAAGACTCGATTTTTTTTTCTCATCCCTCTGACTCTAGGAAAAGGCAGAGGAGTTCTCCTACCACATCAAATCCTTTAACCACGCAGCTCGACAAGAATGAACCTATGCAGCCGATTGCGTCCGATAGCGAGTGCAGTTCCGAAGATGAAATGGAGCAATCAGAAACCCATACAAATTCAAATGCATATATGAATGATGACGAAGGGTGTGCCATTCGTTCCAATTCGGACCTACTAATTCCCGAGACAGATGCTGATCATGATCTGACACTGGACGAATACACTTCCTGGACTCCGTCTCTCAATCCGCACAACCTGATCTCGCTCATGACTGTCGAAGTCGTTGATGCTGCCTCTGAAGTTGGAGAATCTGCTGCAAATGCCTCTTATGTTGTTGAAACTGCTACTTCTTATGCTACGCTATCTTCCTCAACATCATCTTTGAAGAATCAAACTGTAGCTACCAGAACAGTGGGTAAGAAAACTCTTATGGACATGACAAAAGAAGATTGGTACATCTTTCGTGAAGACCGCAACATCATCTACACGGAGTCTCACGTCCCTCTACCTATGTGTAAATGGAGCGAAAGGGATCTTCCGGAGTTTGAAGTGTTTCAGCTATGGGAAAACTATTTTATTAGTAGTATGCTACAAGGACTACACATGGATGGCCTTCTCCAACCGCCAGATCTGTGCTTCGACCGACGCTCATCTCTATGCCGTATTCGAATGAGTGAAAACTGCTGCAATGGTTCCATCCCGAGAGACATATTTTTCCTTCCCAATATCACTGAGGTTGAACTACAGGATAACCTCCTTGTCGATGGATTCCTCGACTCCAGCAAATTCTGGATCTCATCTTATCTTGGCCAGATAACCTTATGGGACAATTGCGTGTGTGGTCCTCTCCATTCCTCTATCGATAAATTCTACGCTGCCCAAAAGCTGATAATTACTATTTACGTAAGTCTTGCAGCCACTTCGTAATCCAGATGTTTAACAAATGACAAAGCCGAATTGCCCTATTACTGTCATTTTTAATAACCTCATAAACAAGCTTTATAAGATGGCAGAGGAGAATGGAGAAAGCTAATTAATTATTTACTCATCAATGATTTATGGTTTGTGCAAGAATGATAAATTAGAAAAAGCTGTTGCATTTGGTGTTGCTGTACAAATAATAATTCTAAGTAGAGAAGGAGGCAGTGAGACCAAAGTTATTATCCTCAGGTTAACTTCTCAGCTTACAAACAAGTTGTTTTTTGTTGATGGTCAAACATATACAAAACAACAAGAAGCTCGTTTATCCACTAAGGGAAGGTTAAAGGTACTCGTGAAACTAACGAATAAGTTTATGGATATGCATCAAAGACGCAAAGTCTTCGACCCAGGAGGGTTGATCATAATTTCTACATTTATCCTTCTCCTGACGATGCGACTCGACGGAGTCGAGCCCTTTTTACGCAAGGGGAGAATGATGTAGAGCATCTTAGCAAAATTGTTCCTTAGGCATATGTTAATTAGTTTGCTATGAGTTTGTTACAAGTCTTCTAGAACCTTCTAGGATTCTCTAGGTTGTCTCTATTTGAGTATTATATATACATGAAATATGTAAGAGGAAAGGATTAAATGAATGAATATTATCTCTTTTATAAAGCTTTGAAGCTTTTGTTCCTCTTGTTCCCTGGATTGGGATTAAATCCTTCTTGCAGGTCGATTCTTCTGACGATCCACTACATCAGTTGCTATCAGAGTCTGGAGCTTATGAAGATCGATAGAATGCAGAAGAAGGCCGACTGTCGACGGCGATTGAAGTCGAAGAATAAGAATGGTGGTCGACGACGATCGACACCAACGAAGGGGAGCTATCGACGATGATGGAAGCCGTACTTTCCGACTATCTGGATCGAATAGAAAAAAACCTTCGGGCAATATGGAGAATGCAAGTATCGTCGGCAACCATACCGACGTATTCGTCTTGGCCCTCATTCCTCTCCTCCGCTTCATGCGATCGAAAGGGTTCTGAAATCAATCGGTTGTGGTTGACGACTACCCTCCGCTCGAACTCCCTCTCCGATGTTGCGATTCGTTGCCGGAGTATCTGCTGCTCGAGCTTCCTCTCCGATGGCACGACCCCCCTCCGCTTCAATGCCAGATTCTTGATCTCGAACAACTCCAACGTCCTTAGACACAGCTCATCAATCTCCTTATCAAACCCATGCCTTCACCTCCGCTCTTGCATACTCCTTTCCCCAAGCACCCCCTTTCGCTCCAGGTTGAGATTTCCTGACCAGATACATTCGCACTCGGCCGACCGCCTCCAGCACGCGAACATAATCACGACTCCATGACTAGCATCAAGAGCGATTCCGCAGCTTGTGTCCAAATTGATCTCCCACGGCCCGACTACTCTTCCGCCTCAACTTCCTCCCAAAATCCGACGCAACTCCCATCATCATCTGCTTCTTTTGACTTTGAGATGTGAGATGCAGTACTCGCATCTGTTGCTTCAATTTCATCTGACCACAGTGTGCCCATCCAGCTTCAGGGATTGCACGTAGTGCCCAAGGACTCCCTTCAATCTAATGCTATGCTATAATCAGATAGCAATTCTTCAGAGGAAGACTCGATTTCATTTTCTCATCCCTCTGACTGTAGGAAAAGGTGGAGGAGTTCTCCTACCACATCAAATCCTTTAACCATGCAGCTTGACAAGAATGAACCTATGCAATCGTCTGTCTCCGACAGCGCGTGCAGCTCCAAAGATGAAATAGAGCAATCAGAAACCCATATAGATTCAAATGCAGATATGAATGATGATGAAGTGCGCCATTCATTCCAATTCGGACCTACTAGATCGCGAGACAGATGCTGATCATGATCTGACACTAGACGAATACACTTCCTGGACTCCGTCTCTTAATCCACACAATTTGATCCCGCTCATGACTATCAAAGTTGTTGATGCTGCCTCTGAAGCTGGAGAATCTGCTGCAAATGCCTCTTATGTTGCTGAAACTGCTGCTTCTTATGCTACACTATCTTCCTCAGCATCATCTTTGAAGAATCAAACTGTAGCTACCAGAACAGTGGGTAAGAAGACTCTTAAGGACATGACAAAAGAATATTGGCGCATCTTTCGTGAAGACCACAACATCATCTACACGGAGTCTCACGTCCCTCTACCTATGTGTAAATGGAGCGAAAGGGATCTTCCAGAGTTTGAAGTGTTTCAGCTATGGGAAAACTATTTTATTAGTAGTATGCTGCAGCGACTACGCATGGATGGCCTTCTCCAACCGCCAGATATGTGCTTATACCAACGCTCATCTCTATGTCGTATTCAAATGAGTGAAAACTGCTGCAATGGTTCCATCCCGGGAGACCTATTTTGCCTTCCCAATATCACTCAGGTTGAACTACAGGACAACCTCCTTGTCGGTGGACTCCTCGACTCCAGCAAATTCCTGGATCTCATCTTATCTCGGCCAGATAACCTTATGGGACAATTGCATCTTTGGTCCTCTCCATTCCTCTATCGGTAAATTCTACACTGCCCAAAAGCTGATAATTAGCCATTTAGGTAAGTCTTGCATCCACTTCGTAATCTAGATGTTCGACAAATGACGAAGCCGGATTGCTCTATTACTGCCATTTTTAATAACCTCATAAACAGGCTTTATAAGATGGCAGAGGAGAATGGAGAAAGAAAATTAATTATTTACTCATCAATGATTGATGGTTTGCGCAAGAATGATAAATTAGATAAAGCTGTTACATTTGGTGTTGCTGTACAAATAATTATTCTAAGTAGAGAAGGAGGCAGTGAGACCAAAGTTATTATCCTCTGGTTAACATCTCAGCTTACAAACAAGTTGTTTTTTGTTGATGGTCAAACATATACAAAACAACAAGAAGCTCGTGTATCCACTAAGGGAAGGTCAAAGGTACTCATGAAACTAACGAATAAGTTTATGGATATGCATCAAAGATGCAAAGTCTTCGACCCAGGAGGGTTGATCATAATTTCTACATCTATCCTTCTCCTGACGATGCGACTCGACGGAGTCGAGCCCTTTTTACGCAAGGGGAGAATGATGTAGAGCATCTTAGCTAAATTGTTCCTTAGGCATATGTTAATTAGTTTGTTATGAGTTTGTTACAAGTCTTCTAGAACCTTCTAGGATTCTCTAGGTTGTCTCTATTTGAGTATTATATATACATGAAATATGTAAGAGGAAAGGATTATATGAATGAATATTATCTCTTTTATAAAGCTTTGAAGCTTTTGTTCCTCTTGCTTCTTGGATTAGGATTAAATACTTTTTGCAGGTCCATTCTTCCGACGATCCACCATCAGATATGCCTCGTAATTTGTGTCAGATCAAAATGATTTTTGGTGATGTATCAATATTAATGGCTCATGCCTAATGCTAATCTTATTTAAAAACATTTTCTATCGGTGATCATTAAAATATTAACTAAGCTTAAGCTCATGGGAATAAAAAACCATCGAGCCCATGCTACGGCATTTTTATACTCTATTTCCGTTTGCTAAAGCAACAATCTTACCTACCAAAAATCGGTGGTGAAGGATGACAAATTTAAATGAATTATAATATTTACTATTAGAAAATTATGTTTTACTTAAATTTTATATGATTATGAGACTATACATACATCTAATATTTAATAGTTTTGAAAATAAATTTTAATTAAATTTGATATAAACGAGATTTGAATCCAATATCTTTTTAAAAAAATTTAGCCACACACTCTTTTTTCTCATAACAGTTAATAACAATTAATTTAGTTTATTACAAAACGTCATATTTGAAAGAATAACTATCTTATTTTTAAGTTTATTATTATTATTATTATTATTATTATTATTATTATTGTTGCGTGCTAGAAAATACACGGCGATAGAGATTTAATTCTGCGTCTTAACTTTGTACGGATAACTAGCTCACACACAGAGAACACAAGATTTTTTACGTGGAAAACCCTTGAAAGGAGAAAAATCACGAGGCCTAGCCCAGTTGAAAATGATTCCGTTAGACTTTGAATCGGTTACAAAGGACTGAATCTTCTTTAAGGGCGATCAGATTTACAATTAGTAACTATTCGATAGGAGTCAGGTGTTAGACCCAGTGTCACTTATAAGTTCGGGTGTTGATAGTCAGGCCTTGAGCAGAACAAAGGGCCTTCAGCAGAACGTCGGGTCTTAAACAGGATGTTGGGTCTTCAGCAGGACGTCGGGTCTGAACGTTAGGCCTTAAGCAAAACGTCGGTTCTGAGCGTCGGGTCTGAACGTCGGGCCTTAACGTCGAGTCTGAGCGTCAGGTCTGAACGTCGGGCCTTAACGTCGGGCCTTAAGCAGAGCGTCGGGTCTGAGCGTCGTGCCTTAAGCAGAGCGTCGAGTCTGAACGTCGTGCCTGAACGTCGGGCCTTAAGCAGAACGTCGGGTCTGAACGTTGGGCCTGAACGTCGGGCCTTACGAAGAGCGTCGGGCCTGAACGTCGGGCCTTACGCAGAGCGTCGGGCCTTAAGCAGAGCGTCGGGCCTTAAGCAGAGCGTCGGGTCTAAACGTCGGGCCTGAACATCGGGCCTTAAGCAGAGCGTCGGGCCTTAAGACGGTGGTGCAATGAAACTCCGGCGGCGGTCCGGCGAAGCTCCTGTGGTGGTCCGACGGTGGTCCAGTGAGGCTCCTGCGGTGGTCTAGCGGTGGTCCGTTGAGGCTCCTACGGTGGTCCGACGGTGGTCGAGGAGGAGCTTCTTCCTTCTCTTCCTTCCCTTCTCTTCTTCTTCTCTCTCTTCCTTGCTTGGATCCTCTATTGTGAAGAATGAGGGATCTATTTATAGTTTTTCTGGAGTGACATGACTTGTAAATAGGTGTGAGATCACAGACGAATAGGGAGTGGTTTGAATGGACGGCCGATATTGAACCCTTTGATTGTGCACGGTTCATTGGACATTTGGAGGCCTTAATGATGTCAGAATTTGGCAATCTTAGGCTCGTTGGATTTGTCTCATCGAGTCGCTCGATTTGAGAAAAAGCTCGTTAAAATCAGAGATCGTTTGGTAACTCAAATTGCGGCTTCTAACAGCGCTTTGGGTCCTTGATTCGGACTCATTTGGGCTCAGATTGGGTTGATCTTGGTGTCGTTGGGTTTGTATTTCCAAGACGGTCAGTTTGACTATAAGCTCGCTGAAATCAGAGTTTGGATGCTCCTGAAATTAAATTTTGAAGTTTCCAACTAGCTTTTTGCCTCGAGATTTGTGCCCGATCAAGATAATTTTTGCATGATGTATCAGTTGCCCCCCTATTTTCAGACGTCGAAGCTCCAGGAGTCCGAAAATACTTGTTCTGAAATTTTATACCGGTCAAAACTCAAAATTTTGCATTCCAAAAATTAACAATTTGCTCGAACTTGATCATTAAGGCCCTGTTGAGCTCTGAAAGTATCAAAATTGAGTTCGGAACTTCGAAAAAAGTGTCTGGGACCTCAAAAATGTCAAATCTGGACTTTTCGGGACGAAAATTGGGCCCAAAATAGATTGGGCAGCCGGACCGGCCGAACCGGCCGACCCGCCGGCGGCGGCGGCGGCTTGGAACCGTGCGCCATGCCAGCGTTCGCGGCCCGCCCGCGTGAAGCGCTCGCTTGCTGTTTGCTTGCCTGGGCCCGCCTCCGGCCCGCCTGGGTCGCTCGGCCCGCTCTGCGGCCCGCGCTGGGCTTGCCTGGGCCCTCCTTCGGCCCGCCTGCAGACTGCCTTGGCTGCGCCTCTTGGCCGCGCCTCTTGGCACCCACCGCCTCATGAGGCGGTGGAATGAGGCGGTGGAATGAGCGGTTTAGCCTCTGAAGGCCCCGCCTTCCTTGAAAAATTTGACCTGGGCCGTTTGATCTCCCAAAAAATCCTAATTTTTTTTGAAAAAATCAGAAAATTAAGAAAATTAAAAAACTCTAGAAACTTCCTGTTCTCTTTCCAAAAAAGTATAAATAGGCCCTTAAAGCCTTTAGAAAAATTTTCCCTCTTCTCTCTTCTTCTCTTCTTCTCCCTATGTCCTTATAATTGAAGTATTTCCTTGGTCTTCCAAGGCCCCTCTCTCTGCAAGAAAGTCCAAAGATTTTCCCTTCTCTCTCTTCTCCCTCTGTCCTTACAATTGAGGTGTTTCCTTGGTCTTCTAAGGCCCCTCTCTCTGTAAGGAAGTCCGGAGATTTTTCCTTCTCTCTCTTCTCCCTCTGTCCTTACAATTGAGGTATTTTCTTGGTCTTCCAAGGCCCCTCTCTCTGCAAGGAAGTTAGGAGATTTTTCCTTCTCTCCTCCAAAACCCTTTAGGAGAGATGTTAGGTGTTCGCCTCCCACCGAGAGATCCTGTGATCCGGGGAGACCCCGTCTCATCGGATGATGGCGAGCAGAGGCTAAATAAGGAAGCGAGGGTGGACGAGACAGCGTCGACTGTTACAAATGATTTCTTGTTTATCTTTCGTAAGAATTATCATTTTCCGAATGATGTGAAGACGATGGTTCCCAAGAGGTCCGATCAGGCTAGTCATCCTCCTCCTGGGTATCTGACCGTTTTTTAGAACCACTTGCGGGCCGGGTTACGCTTTCCACCTTCTGCCGAGTTGATTGAAATTTTATAATGATGTGGGGTGAATATGTTCCAGTTTTCATTCAGAGCGATGTCGGTGGCTATGGGATTGATCGCTCTCGTTAGGGATCGAGGAGCTACTTTGACACCAGAGCACCTTTCACGGATGGATCGATTTACCAGCGACACACATAGGCATGTAACCTTTAGATTCAAATGGTTGGATGTGCGTACCCATGATCCTTCAAAGAACTGGCTCAGTGCTTTCTTTTTTGTGAAGAATGATTGGAGCTTGATAGAGAAGTGGGGAAAGATGAAGGATCTGCCTCCCCCTTTGCATGTTGGGGAAGAAGACATAATGAGGATTTTAAAAGTTTTTGATCTTGATCATCTTCTATTTGAGATTCGTCACATGAGTATATACACCGAAGAAGAGTTATTGTTCAAGGTTGGGGATACGTTCCATACTGGAAGGTCTGATGCGAGGATGTTGAAGCCAACATCCAGGGTTCCTGAGCCTCCTGCTCCTACTTCAAAAGTGGCTCCCAAACGACCGGGAAGAGGCGAAGATCCTCAGGTTTTGAAAAAGAAGAGGGTGGAAAGGACTGCAATAAATACTGACAAAACTCTACCTGACTCTTCCCCAGCTAAGTTGCGTATCCCTGAGGATGTTTTGAGCCACCAGTGTATTAGACACAATAAAAGTAGTAATTTGGTGAGTAGCATGTTTCAATGCTTTTATCTCCTTTTCTTTTAGGGTGACTTCTAATAAACTTTTCTTTTTTATTTCAGCTGTCATGCTTTGGGATCGAGATTAATGACTGGAACAGTGAATTTGTTAAGATCAAGTATCTTCAGGGAGAGCTCAAGCGAAAGTATGATCAGAAGGTCAAGGAGATAAAGGTGCTTGAAGAAGAGTTGAGTGAGTGCAGGACTGAGTTGGCCAATACAATACACTCCGTATCTCTCCAAAATCGGCAGGTAGATCGACATCAAATAGATCTGGAGAAGGCTCAAGCAATAATTACCAGACTTTTAAAGGATCATAAGGCTTCTAAAGAGAATATAGCATCACTTGAGGCAAAGGATAAGAAGTACCAGGTTCTTATAGCTGAGATGGAGGCCGCTTTGTCTAGCTTAGAACCTTCAAGTGTTATTGAAGATTTTAATAAGTCCATAGCTTTCAAGACTATCATTCAAGATCACGTTGAGGAGGCTCGAGATCATATCTATGATATAGAAGTGAAGGGTTTGGATCAGCAGTGTACTGAAGATGGATTCATTCGAGGCTTCTTTAAGGGGGTTCGCCTGATGAAGCAAAAGACTGGAGTTCCAGTCGAAGGGGTGACCCCTAGCCAGGCTTCAGATGACTTTTCTTCAGGTTCTGATGGTGATGAGGTAGAGAGTGATCTTCGGAAGGTCCTGGATCTTGATGTGGATGATGAGATTGTAGATGTTGAGTAGGATTTCTAGTTTCTGCTGTTTGTATTACTTTTTCTTTTTTAGTGATTGTGATGTACTTGATATTTCTATTATTGTGGGATGTCTACTTTGATTTAGTAGTGGATTGTTGATCTGTTTTTATATGACTTAAATATTCTAGTGTCTTTATTCATCCTGAGTGAATTTTATTTATGTTTGCTTAAGGTACTCGCATTCCAATTTGTATGGAGGAGTTTAGGAGGATCCACCAGGGATGAGTGACCTCCTCGAGGTTGCATGCTAAAGCCATGCTCGATGATGCCAACCTGTGTGAAAGAGGTTAGAAGAATCCATAGGGCCTCCTGAGGTACCGTTCATTACAATCTCTCTTCGTTTCGTTCTATTAGTTAGGATCGAAGGTTGGTTGTAATGTGTGTGCACCGGAAAGAGGTTTCTAATATGCTATTCTTTGGTGACCTGATCAGTTACCGAGTGAATATGGTGGATCGAAAGTACTGTTAACCACTTGAGTGGTTTGAGTTGACGTAAAAATGAAATGTCTCTAGATTGAACTCATTTCAGGTTCTCTAAGAAAGAAGGGTTCTTTCTGACGAGAAGAAAGACCCAGCATCTTTCATATTAGGCAGACTGCCCAAGAAAGTAAAGTAAAAAAGGCACTAGTCATAAAAAAAAGAAACAAGTATGATGGGAGGAGGGCTAGTAAGAGAGAAGTGAATCGTGAAGATATATATAGAAATTTCCAATCTTTTTCAATAGTGAACTAATGACAAGATAGATAGGTCCAGTTCCCGGTGATCAGTTTTCCTTTCCCCCTCATATCCCTAACATGTTCTTGATGCAAAAGGCAAAAGAAAATACATTTCTGACAGCCACCTTAAGCTACTGAGCCAAGACTTCTCAGGCAAACCTATAGTTTGGTAATGACTCCCAAGCTGGAATCCCTTGAGAAGAGACGGCAGCAAGTGCTTAAGAAAGAAAAGACCCACTAGCTTCAGTTTGGAGGCTTCATAAGTATGCAATTGGATCCGATAGCAAGGTCAAGACGCACCTTGATCCAAACTTGAATGTGAACATACCAATACGACGTATTCGCGAGCGCACCTAACGATGACTTTCATTAGTAGTGTGAACTAGGACTAGAAACTGGCCCCTTAAGAGGAACCATTTCCCATAAGTGATTTCACGAAAGCCAGTCCCCAATAGGCTAATGCATGACTTTAAGACCTCGACCAGTTTAGCTTTTCAATTGGAACTTTATGCCACTCCGCTAGCAATGCGAGCAGAGCGAGAGAACGAAGTTGACTATTGTTATGACTGAATTAGCACCTTTTTGGATCTATCTAGTGATCATGTGGCAGGCTGCTTTTATGGTTTTTCTAAGGATGTAGGACCTATCTGAGGTTATATGTCAGAGCCATGCTCGATGACGTTAACCTGTGTGGAAGACGTCGAGAGAATCCATCAAGGATGTAGGACCTATCCGAGGTTGTATGTCGGAGCCTATGTTCGACGACGTTAACCTATGTGGAAGAGATCGAGAGAATCCACAAAGGATGTAAGACCTATCCGAGGTTGTATGTCGGAGCCTATGCTCGATGATGTTAACCTATGTGGAAGAGGTCGAGAGAATCCACCAATGATGTAAGACCTTTCTGAGGTTGTATGTCAGAGCCTTTTCTCGATGACGTTAACCTGTATAGAAGAGGTCGAGAGAATCCACCAAGGATGTAAGATCTTTCTGAGGTTGTATGTCAGAGCCTTTGCTCGACGACGTTAGCCTGTATGGAAGAGGTCGAGATAAACCACCAAGGATGTAAGACCTTTCCGAGGTTGTATATTAGAGCCTTTGCTCGATGACATTAACCTATGTGAAAGAGGTCGAGATAATCCACCAGGGATGTGAGACCTTTCCTAGGTTGTATGTCGAAGCCTTTGCTCGACGACGTTAACCTGTGTGGAAGAGGTCGGGAGAATCCACCAAGGATGTGAGACCTTTCCTAGGTTGTATGTCGAAGCCTTTGCTCGACGACATTAACCTGTGTGGAAGAGGTCGGGAGAATCCACCAAGGATGTGAAACCTTTCCGAGGTTGTATGTCAGAGCCTTTGCTCGACGACGTTAACCTGTGTGGAAGAGGTTGGGAGAATCCACCAAGGATGTGAGACCTTTCCGAGGTTGTATGTCGGAGCCTTTGCTCGACGACGTTAACCTGTGTGGAAGAGGTTGAGAGAATCCACCAAGGATGTAAGACCTTTCCAAGGTTATATGTCAGAGCCTTTGTTCGACGACGTTAACCTATGTGGAAGAAGTCGAAAAAATCCACCTAGGATGTAAGACCTATCCGAGGTTGTATGTCGGAGCCTTTGCTTGACGACGTTAACCAGTGTGGAAGAGGTCAAATCGGATCCCCCTAGGATCGATTTTGCCTTGATTGGGAGAGGGCGAATGCCGCGTGTATCCCGAATCAAAGATAATGAAGGGTCTATCTTTAGACCGTTACTACCTTTTTGAGGTCGAGATCAAGACCTTGCCCAAGAAGTATGAGTCTTGTAGGGGACTGTATGAAACTTATAAGTGATAGAAAGTATCCTTGCATTTGCTTGAATTTTTCTAGAATATCATCTTGATGTTGGAAGTATTGGAGGGTCTTTTTGACTATACTCGGTGTCATGGTTGCCCCCCAATCCAGATCTATTCCAATGAAATTGGTGAAGTAATGACTGATGTCAGTAAGTGGACATGAACTTCTTGATGAGGTTGGAACAAAAATTTGCCCCCAGTCGGGAATCACTTTCCCACAAACGACGCCAAACTATTGCGGGCTAGAAAATACGCGGTGATAGAGATTTAATTCTGCGTCTTAACGTTGTACGGATAAATAGCTCACACACAAAGAACACAAGATTTTTTACATGGAAAACCCTTGAAAGGGGAAAAACCACGAGCCCGAGCCCAGTTGAAAATGATTCCACTAGACTTTGAATCGGCTACAAATGACTGAATCTCCTCTAAGGGCGATCAGATTTACAATTAGTAACTATTCGATATGAGTTAGGTGTTAGACCCAGTGTCACTTGGAAGTTCAGGTGTTGACGTCTGGCCTTGAGCAGAACAAAGGGCCTTCAGCAGAACGTCGGGTCTTAAACAGGATGTTGGGTCTTCAGCAGGACGTCGGGTCTGAACGTCAGGCCTAAAGCAGAACGTCAGGTCTGAGCGTCGGGTCTGAACATCGAGCCTTAACGTCGGGCCTTAAGCAGAGCGTCAGGTCTTAGTGTCGGGCCTGAACGTCGGGCCTTAAGCAGAGCGTCGGGTCTGAGCGTCGGGTCTGAACGTCGAGCCTGAACGTCTGGCCTTAAGCAGAACGTTGGGTCTGAACATTGGGCCTGAACGTCGGGCCTTAAGCAGAGCGTCGGGCTTGAACGTCGGGCCTTAAGCAGAGCATCGGGTCTGAGCGTCGGGCCTTAAGCAGATTGTCGGGTTTGAACGTCGGGCCTTAAGCAGAACGTCGGGTCTGAACGTCGGGCCTGAACGTCGGGCCTTAAGACGGTGGTGCAATGAAACTTCTGCGGCGGTCTGGCGAAGCTCCTGCAGTGGTCCGGCGGTGGTCCGGCGAGGCTCCTGCGGTGGTCTGGCAGTGGTCCGACGAGGCTCCTGCGGTGGTCCGGCGGTGGTCGAGGAGGAGCTTCTTCCTTCTCTTTCTTCCCTTCTCTTCTTATTCTCTCTCTTCCTTGCTTGGATCATCTATTGTGAAGAATGAGGGTTCTATTTATAGTTTTTCTGGAGGGGCATGGCTTTTAAATATGTGTGAGATCACGGGCGAATAGGGAGTGGTTTGAATGGACGGCCGATATTGAACCCTTCGATCGTGCACCATTCATTGGACATTTGGAGGCCTTAATGAAGTCGGAATTTGGCGATCTTGGACTCTTTAGATTCGTCTCGTCGAGCCGCTCGATTCGAGTATAAGTTCGTTATAATCGGAGATTGTTTGGTAACTCAATTTGCGGTTTGAACCTTCCAACAATGCTTCGGGTCCTTGATTCAGACTCATTTGGGCTCGGATTGGGTTGATCTTGGTGTCATTGGGTTCATATTTCCGAGATTCTCAGTTTGACTATAAGCTCGCTGAAATCGAAGTTCGGATGCTCCCGAAATTAAATTTTGAAGTTTCCAACTAGTTTTTTGCCTCGAGATTCGTGCCCGATCAAGATAATTTTTGCATGATGTATCAATTATTATTTATTATTATTATTATTATTATTATTATTATTATTATTATTATTATTATTGAAATAATGATTGGAAAATCCCGAATGATTGAAGTAATCAAATGGCCATATTAAACTAACCTTAGAACTTAAATTTATTTTGAATATTAAGACATAAATTTAGTATAAGAAAAAATCGATTCGAAATATTACTAATAAATTTTAAAATTTTGATTCACATTTAATTATTTTTCTCAATACAATAAAGGGTAAATATAGAAACCATTCATTTTTTATAATTCATAGATACTTTTCCCAGTTCTTTGCTTAAAAGGGTTATAAATACGGTACTACAGTTGAAGACATTCACAATTATTAAGTTCTTTTTTTTCCTTTACAGTGCCATAAAGAAAAAGAAGCAATGACATGTTAAATCGTGTGACCTTCACTCTCATATATGTTTATTTGGAATTATCTCTATTGTGGGCTAGAACATACGCGGCGATAGAGTTAGAAAATTTTCGTCTCAGCATTGTACGGATATCCAGCACACAAACAGAAGAAAAATGCAACACCAGAATTTTTACGTAGAAATCATAGAAAAGAAAAAAAATCACGGGGTCATGCCTAGTTGAAAGGATTCCACTTGTGTTTGTTAAGGTTACAAGTGACTGACTCGTCCCTGAATCTGAGAACAATCAGATTACAATAATATCAAATTGAAGTTTAGTTACAAATAGAGATTTGAAATCCGACGACGTTGAGTGCTCGGGCGAAAATCCGACATCAGGTAACGGTCGAGTAGAATTCCGACTTCAGCCGGTTATTGGGTAGAACTCCAGCGCTAGTCAACAGTTGGGTATAATTTTGACGTCAGTTGATAGTTGGGTGGAAATTCGACTGTTGTCGAGGTGGAGCCTCTTCCTTCTCTTCTTTTTCTACCGTCTCTTCTTGCTTCCTTAATTCTGACGTCGGTTGGTTGCCAGGTAAAAGTTCGGTGGTGATCGAGGAGGAGTCTATTCCTTCTTTTCTTACTTGGCCTCCTCCCTCAAGGGAAATGAGGGTTCTATTTATAGTTTTATGAGAGTGGCATGACCAGTAAATAGGTGGAAGATCTAGGGTAAATTCGGAGTGATGTGAATGGATGGCCGATGTTGAATCCATTGATCATGGACCGTTTATTAAGTATTTGAATATCTTAATGATACCAAAAATTAGTGATCTTGGTCTCGCTGGATTCATCTAGTCGAGCCGCTCGATCCAATTATAAGCACGCTATATTTGAAAACTATTTGGTAATCAAAATTATGGATTGAACATTCCAAATGTTCTTCGGGTCTTTGATTTGGACTCATTTGTGCTCAGATTGAGTTGAATTTGGTGTCATTGGGTTTGTATTTCTGAGACGTTCAGTTCGACTATAAGTTTACTGAAATCAAAGTTCAGATGGTCCCGGATTTAATTTTTGAAGTTTTCAAAATTGATTTTTTTCCTCAAGATTCGTGCCTGATCAAGATAATTTTTCGATGATATATTAGTTTCCCTCCTATTTTTGATCGTCAAAGCTCTAGAAGTCAAAAACTTTATGTCACAACACTCCAAATTGATCGAATGTCGGAAAAATCCATTTTAAAAATGTAATTTTGCTCAAACTTGCTCTTAGAAGTTCCGTTGAGCACCAAAAGTAACAAAATTTGATCCAAACTATCAAAAAATGGTTTTCGAGACCCCAAAAACCTCTGATTTGTATTGTTCGGGCCCGAATCAGAGCCTGAATGCGTTTAGGCGGTCTAACTGGCCAGCCGACTGGCTGGCCGCCACTCGCCTCTGCCAGCACTAAAACGGTGCACCCTTTGGGGCACTCGGTCAAGGTAACAGGTTAATAACCGACTGCATTTTATTTTATTGTGTTTGTGGGGCCCACTTTTTTTTAGGGGAATGGCGGCCATAGCCGCTCCCTTATAATGTTTTTTTCGATTTTTTTTTAATTCCGAAAATTGTCACATTTGGGGGCCCACAAATTTTTGAAAATTTTTTAGAAACATTTTCAAAAAAATTTAAACAAAATGGGAGGGAAATTTCCTTTTTTTTTCAAATAATTTCTACGCTTTCCATCTTATAAATACCCCCTGGGGTAATGAAAAATTTGCCCCATTATATTCTTATCCCTTCTCCCTCTAAATTTCTTTCAGTTGAGACATTCCTTTGTTTTTGGTAGGCGACATCCCCTCCTAAAATTCAGGGTCCCTCTCCTTACTCAGAAGTTAGAATTTTTGTAGCCTTTCCTTTTCTTTCTCCTCACTCATTCTAACTTTCTTACAATTGAGGCTTTTTCCTATCTTTGGTAGGTGGCATCACCTACTCAAATTCAGGACCCCTCTTAATGTGTAGAAGTTAAAATTTTTACAGTCTTTCCTTTCTTTCTCCCCCACTTTCGTTCTTACTATAAAGGCATTCCACTACTTTTGGTAGGTGGTATCCCCTACTCAAATTCTGTGCCCATCTTTAATATAAAAGTTTAAATGGGTGATGTAACCTCCACCAAAATCCCCCCAACCAAAGGAGATTGCTCTGCTATCTGATTTAAGGGTTTGAAGAAGACTCAGAAAGTGGTCAAGGCTGATGATGTCGTATCCACCATAATAGGTCATACCTTTATTATTTTTAGAAAGAAATTTCACTTCCCTAATGATATTGTGATGAAAGTGCCTAAAAGATCCGCTCGTGCATGTTCCCCTCCCTAAGGATTTTTGACGGTATACGAGTTTTATTTGTGAGCGAGGCTATGATTTCCCCCTCCTCTAGAGTTGATTGACATTTTAATGACATATGGAGTAAGCTTGTCCCAACTTTTTTATAGATCCATGTCAATCATAATTGGATTGATCGTATTTTTTAGAGATTGTGGAGCAGTATTATCTACAGAGTGCGTTTCTCAGATGGGTGGACTTATGGGTGATATGCAGGGCCGTATCTCTTTTAGATCAAAGTAGTTAGATATTCACACTCAAGACCTATCAAAATGTTGGGTTAGTAATTTTTTTTATGCAGAATGATTGGAATCTCCATGAAAATGGGGAAAATTGAATGATTTGCCCATTCTCTTACACATTGGAGTAGAATACTTAGATACTCAATCTCCCTAATATTTACACCCTCCATTATAAGGTATGATATTTGAGTAGATATGTGGATCAATAATATTTATTCAAGGTGAGACTATCTACTCAGGCAGGGAAATCGCAGGCTCGTATGCTAAATAAGTCGACCAAAGTTCTAGAGGTAGTTATCCAACCTTCAAAGGCTCCTCCTAAATGATTAGGGAATGAGGGTACTTTGCAGACATCCAAGAAGAAAAAAGTGGAGGATATTTTAACAATTGCTAGTAAAAGTCACTATCTCTCTTCATCCAAGTCACATATTCTGGAAGATGTTATGAAGCATTAATGTGTTGGTCTTTGACGGGCTGAGAAGTTAGTAAGTTTCTAGTCTCTTTTTTGCTTTTTCTTTTGATGCTCTCGTAAGAATATATCCCTTATGAAACTTTTTTTTTATTATTTCAATTGGTGAAATGTTTGGATCTTGAAATTGAAATGACCAAGGCTTTAAATGACTGGAATAATGAGTTTATGAAGGTTAAGCACCTCTATAGACAGTATAAGAGCAAGTATTATAGCAAAATTAAGGAGCTGAAGGTTGTGGAGCAGCAGCTAGCAAAGTGCAGGACAAAATTGACTACTATGAAAACTTTGTTGAGATAGTTACTACTTAGTTCTTGCCTGTTTGATATTCTTACAATTTGTATATTTTTTATGATTCTAAATATTATTGCCTTGATTATTATTTTTCTAACATATTTTGGAAGAATTATTTTTCTCTTTTGCGTACTAACATTTCAGAAAAAATCATACTCCAGATTGTTTAAGACTTCAAATCAAGATTAGTTTAGAGTTTGTTGTAATTGAAGTTTGTATTTTTCATTTTCTTGAGTATGAGAGTATGATTATAATTGAGTAACTGAGCAAACACACACGGGGGGAGAGTTTTAAAATTCATAATTTTTAAACTGATTGTACAATACGATATCAGTTCATACGAGACACTCTGATTAGTTATTTTCCCCCGATGAGCAGTGAAACAAATAGGGAGATGAAAATTCTTTTAAGTACTAATCGTATTGTATGATCACAGTTCATACATGCCTTCCATAGTACGAAATGGATGAGTTGCTTCTCACTCTAAAATATTTTTTCTAAGTATTAATCGTACTGTACGATCATAGTTCGTACATGTCATCCAGAATACAAAATGGACGAGTTTCTTCTCTCTCAAAAGTATTTTTTTCTAAGTACTAATCATACCGTACGATCACAGTTCATACATGCCTTTCAGAGTATGAAATTTTGAGGTCCCTTTTCATCCCGACTTTTCGTTCAGGCAAATTTTAAATTTTTTATAATTGATCGTACCGGATAATGATGTCATCGTATGTACGCCATACATGGTATGAAATTATGGGGTTCCTTTTCATCTCGACGAACATGAAAAATTTTCTAACTATTTATACTGGATGAACATGGTTTGTACCGGACGATGATTGTTTACGAAATGATTTTGTATCGATTCACAACAGGTTCATATTCAATAGTGTTTAAACTGTTCATACATATAAAATTCGATCGTACTATACAATCATGGATGCTCAAAATTGAAAATATTAGTTTTATGGATGATTTTTCATGTCTTTTATATAAACGGTCAACAAAAAACTGATGTGAGAAAAGTTTTATTTTCATGAATTTTCAAAGGCAATTGAAAGAGATAGTGTGAGAGAGTGTTTGAGAGAGATTTCTTGCAAGTAGAGTGTGAAGGGTTCACAAGGTTACTCAAAGGTAAGGATCTCTTTATAATTTTTATTATCACTCTTCTTATTGTCTTTCTAGATTGGTCGTGTGAAGATCTTTGAAGAAGATCTGGACTCTGCCGATACTTGGAGGGTGTGAAAGAACGAAGGTTCTCTGTCTACACTTAGAGGGTGTGAAAGGATGACGGTTCTCTGCCTACACTTGGAGGGTGTGAAAGGATGAAGGTACTCTGCCTAGACTTGGAGGGTGTGAAAGGATGATAGTTCTCTGTCGAAACTTATAGAGTATAAATGGACGATGATTTTTGACCGCATCGGGGATTGGTGGAAGAGAGATTTTTGTAAAGCCTTCTTCACTTTGCTGTGGGGGCAAAAGGAAAGTCACTTTGGTAATAGTGTAATACCTGAACAAAGAGTCTTTAGGGAGTGGATGTAGGTTGTGCTTGATCAAACCACTATAAATCTTTATGTATTTTAAATTTCTATATTTACTTACTACAAGTTATATATTATGTGGTTGAAAAGTTATTTTGAAACTTTAATTAACTTGCTTCAAGAATCATCAGCTTTCAATTTTTAAATCCAAGAAAATTTTTTAAATTACAAATTCACCCCCTTCTTGGTTAGCCTTGGTTCATTAGTTTAGGTTTAACAACTTTATTCAATAAACTTCAGCCTCTTTACAGAATCTGCAGATGGACCATCTGCATATTAAGTTGGTGGATGCATAGGAAGTAATCAACTAGTTTGTTAAAGATCAGTAGGTCACTGAAGAGAAGATTGTAGCCATTGAGAATGAAGTGAAGGGACGCCAGAGTTTATTGTTTGAGAAGAAAGCCAGGTCTAAGTTAGAATAGTAACCTTCTAGAGTCATAGAAGAATTCAAGAAGTTTGTTGCCTTAAAGATGATCTTCCAGGACCAGATTCATGAAGCTCATGATCACATATATGATGTGGAGGTAAAGGCCTTGGAGTTAGAGTGCATGGAGGAAGTCTTCATCAGAGGTTTTTTTAAGGGTGTCTATTTAGTGCAGCATAAAATTAGAGTGGAGATCAATGGGTTGACACCTAGACTGACTTATGGTGACCCTTCTTTAGATTATGATGGTGATGAGATAGAGAGTGTGTTACAGAAGGTCTTTGCCCTTGAGGAGGAGGATGATGATATTGAGATTCTATAATATAATTCTATTATTGGTTGTAACACTTTATGTATATTAGTAATGATTCTATATATTTGGTGTTGATGTTTTCATATGATGTATATAATATTCAGTGATATATTAATAAGTTATTGGTGTTCTTTTCTTTTCTTTTTCTCATATGTATATAAAATTTACTTACTTTTACTTCAATTTAGATGATGAGAAATATTTTAGTGGACTCTTTTAACTTAAGTGAATGTGAGAAATATCCTCCTTGGATATTTTGACCTATCAGAGATTATTAATCAAAATATTTGATTGATGATATTTAACACGTGTGGAAGAGGTCAGATCAAATCCTCTTTGGATAGATCATCTAATAATTTGAAATTTAAGACATCCTCTTAGGATGTTTGAACTATATGAAATTGTTAGTCATAGCATTTACTTGATGACATTAACCTATATAGAAGATATATAATCAAATCCTCCTTGGATTGATCATTTAGTGATTGAGATATAATATAAATTATATATTTCTTGAATCATAGATAAAGATGTTAAATTCTTTGTAGTTTTTTATCCTTTATAGGAGGAGATAATATCATAATAAAGTGAACATCATATTACTGAATTATATAAGACAGTAAAATAGTTCCCTAGTATAACTTAAGAATTCACGAGTTAAAAAAGTTTTACCATAATCAACACACAAGCGATGTATATGAGGTTAACATCATAATACTAGAGGGATACATACAAGGACAACATAATGACTTGAGAGAAAATACATAACATAAGACAAATAATACTATCAACACCTACTGATAATACTTTCAAAGGTTGACAACATTCTAAGTTTGAGTGAGCATCTTCCTATTATTATCTTTCAGTTTAAAGGTGCCAGGCTTGACCATAGCTTCCACCAAATAAGGACCATTTCAGAGGGGAGAGAGCTTGATATGCTGAGGGCCCTTTCCAGCTGCTTCGATGTTACATAGAACTAAGTCCCCAATAGAGATAGATCAAGGTTTCATCCTCTGATTGTAGTGATGGGTGACCCTTTGGTCGTATGTATTGGTCCTGAGTGAGACTACATCTCCTACTTCTAAGAGAAGATCTAAGTTGTTTTTGAGCTTCTCCTCATTGTAATTAAAGTCTAATGTCTAAACTATATTACTAGGGACTCCAATATAAACTAGTATGATTGATTCCATATTAAAGAAAAGATTGTATGGGGTTTCTTTAGTAGGAGTTCTAGTGGTAGTCTGATAAGACTAGAGGATATTTAAGAGTTCTTTAGCCCATTGCCTCATAACTTTCCCTAGGCGTGACTTCAATCCTTTCAGAATTGCCTGGCTTGTAACCTACATTTGCCCATTTTCTTGGGGATGGATGATAGTGGTGGAGACTAGCTGAATATAAAAATCCTTACAAAATGATATAAAGATTTTCTAATAAATTGGTCTCGTTGTTAGTGATGATCCTTGCAGAAATATCAAAATAATATATTATATTCTTTTATAGGAATTGTTGGGCATTGGCTTTAGTAATCTTTGCCATAGGTTCTGCCTCCACCCATTTGGTGAAGTAATATACAACAAGAATGATGAATTTTTGCTATCTAGTGGTTATAGGAAAGGGTCCCATTATATCAATCCTCCATTGGGAGAAAGGCCAGGGGTTCTGAAGTGATGCAAGCTGCATAGTAGGTGTATAAGTGAGATTAGAATGCAATTGGTAATTTTTGCACTTTTAAGTAAACTCAAGTGGATCCTATTTCATTGTAGGTTGATCAAATCCCTACCTTATGATCTTGTAGGCTAATGCTCTTCCTTCTAAATGTTCTCCATATATTCCTGAATAGACTTCTTGGAGAGTGTAATCAGCTTCTAAAGGCGGGAGACATTTAAGACATGGTCTGGTGAAGGCTCATTTATATAACTCGCCATCAATAATAGTAAAATTTTTTGCTTGTCTCTGAAGTTTTGTTGGAGACATGGGCTCTTCAGGAAGTACTCCATCTTGTAAAAAGGATAAGATGAGATCAATCTAAGAAGCCTTTCTTGGTTTTTCTATTGACTGTATAACCCACGAACCTTAGATATTTGGAAAGTGGATCTCCTTGATACACTTTCTCATGTAAACACCTCTTGTCATTGATGTAACAAGTTTAGAAAGAGCAACGGCTCATGCATTTTGCTCTTAGAGAATATGAATGATCTTATATTATTTTATATGGGTTAAGAGCAACTTTATGATGTTATAATACTAGGCTAGTTGTGGGTTGTGAATGTCAAACTTCCCCTCTTCCTGAGAGGTAACCAATTGCGAATCAGTATGACCACCAAGTTCTTTACCTCTCAATCAATCTCTAGCCTCAGTATGATAATAAGGGCCTCATACTCTGTTGCATTATTCATTACAAGAAATTTAAATATGAGCTCACACTTTAGGGTAACTTATTGTGGAGAGATCAACAGAATTCTAGCCCCGATGCTAGAACTTCTAGAAGCTCCATCAATATACAATGCCTAGTATGAGGGAGAAGGAGAAGTACTTAGTGGCTCATTGGTTATAAGGATGATACATTCAACCACAAAATTTATACGTGTCTGAGATTTGATATCGGGTCTAGGCATGTTGTGGATGTCAAACTCTCCAAATTTTACAAACCACCTGATGAGCCTGCTAGACACTTCTGGCTTTTACAAGATACTTCTGAGTGACAAATTTGTGTAAGCTCCTATTATATGGGCTTGAAAGTAAGGGCGTAGTTTCCTGACAAAGTAAATTAATGCCAAAGCTATTTTATCCACTAGAGGATAAGGTCCTTCTTTTTCAAAAAAAAATCTTACTTACATAGTAGATGAGATGCTATGCAATATTTTCTTCTTGAACTAAGACCAAACTGATTTCCTAGGCAAAAATAGCTAATTACAAATACAACTTTACTCCAAGTATTGGTTTTGAAAGTAGTGGTAGAGATGCAAAATACTTTCGTACACAATTGAAGGCTTCTTGGTATTCATTAATCCATTAGTAACCTGAGTTACGAGCACCTCTAAGTATCTTGAAGAAGGACATATATTTGTCTCATAAATGGGCCATGAAATAAGACAATGCTGTAATCCTTCCATTTAGTCTATGAACTTCCTCGATATTCTTTGGGGGCACCATATCCGGTAGTCCTTTATTTTTCTTAAGATTTGCCTCAATTCCTTGATGGGCTACCATAAATCATAAGAACTTTCCAGAGGTGACTCCAAAAGGGAACTTGGCAGGATTGAGTCGCATGTTGTAGCATCGTAGTAGGTGAAAAACTATTCCAGGTCAAATATATGTTGAGATTTTTCAAGAATTCTCACCAGCATATCATCAAAATATACTTCCATAGAGCATCCAATAAGGTCTTTAAAAACGTTATTCATAAGGCCTAGATATGTGGCACAAGTATTTTTGATCCCAAACGACATCCCCAAATAATAATATAACCCTTTGTTTGTTCGAAAAGCTATTGCCTCATCATCTACTAGATCCATCTTTATTTGATTGTAGCCAGAGTCAGCATCTATAAAGCTCAACATCTGATGTCCAATGGTGGTATCGACCAACTGATCAATACGAGGAAGCAGAAAGCTATCTTTTGGTAGGCTTTGTTAAGATCTATATAGTCTACACACATTCTTCAAGCTCTACGTGCCTTCCATACCATGATGACATTCAACAACGAAGTGGGGTAGTGCACTTCCTATATAAATCCAGCTTCTAAAAGCTTATCCACTTCCTGCTCGGTTAATTACTAATGGTCTGATGCAAAATTTTATTTATTCTGGATTACTAGCTTTCATGTCGGGTTAGCTTTAAGGGAGTGCATGATCACTTCAGAGTCGATTCCAACCATATATGCCAGACTCTATACAAAAACATCTTGAATCTTACATAGAAAATCTACATATTTTTTTCTCCTTGTTTGAGAGAAGGGATCCAATCTGTACGGTCCTCTAAGGATATTCTTTTGATATATATATATGAAAGTGAGGTCTTATACAGGAGAAGCCCTCTGAGGGATATCCTGGCTCTAAAGATCAAAATCATCGATGCTCAAGATAATTATTGAACGTGGTTCAACTTTCTTAAGATACCATGTTTGAGATATTTGTTGATCTCCATATACTACAGTAACTCCTATCGAGGCAAGGAACTTCATCTTAAGGTGAGGGATAGAGGCAATAATCCTAAAGAGTGACGATAGTAGCCTTCAAAATATAGGATTATAAGTCAATTCTAACTTGACTACAATGAATTGGATGGAGTGTGTAGTATGTCGGGGAAATTCTCTAAGTACAAATAAGAGACTGACTGTCCCTTCTATTCATACAGGTCGACTGTCAAACCCATACAGTTAACTTGTAGCAGGCTGAAGCTTTTCTTTGGTGAGACCCATATTAAGAAAATTAAAGTAGAATAGGACATCCATATAGCTTATATTATCTATAATAATTCTTTTGACATTGTAATATGGGTCACCTATTTCCATATTAATCACAAGTGGATCTTGATGAGGGCTTTTTACTCCCTCAAAATTATAATTGTCAAAAGTGATAGAATGATCAATACGAGCCTTCTTTGGTGTCAAATTTTCATATACAACCAAAAAGTCTTGATCAAATAATAAGGGACCTCCTTCAATGGTCTCAATCTCACCAACTGATTGATGATTATTTGGCTGATGTTACTACTATTATTGATTTTGACCCTAGTGGGAAGAGCAAACTCTCAAGCAGGTGGATCTCAAATAGACCATCAAAGTTAACTTTGGAAAATAAGTCTTTTAATTTCCTCCTTAAGCCATTTATAGGCTTCGATAGTGTGGTCACGACTATGATCAAAATGGTAGTATTGATCTTGATTCACTGTATTCAACTTCAAAGGATTATACTTCTTCTTCTTTTGATCTCAAATGGCCATCAGTAGTGTATACTTCTTCTTCTATTGAGGTCCCTGTCATGGTTTTGGAGGCCTAGGAGGCAGATTATTCTTCCCTTATTTCTTTCATTATGAGAACAAATTATCCATCCAAGGTGCACTTTTGTGCTTTCTGTTTGTTTGCATAAATTACTTTTTGTGAGAATTTATGGCTTCATCTACAGAGATTTTTGCCTCCATGTGATGGATCAGGTCAGTGTACGAATGAACTGTGTCTCAAATGAGTGCCAAATAAAAGGGGCTGAGATAGAGGCCTCCCTGAAAGACTCCTCTGAGTAATTCTGTATTCACTCCTAAAATTTTCCAAGTCTTAGTGGAAATTCATTGAAAATACTCCTTCATCAATTCTCCTTCATTTTGACAGATCCTAGCAATGTGAGAAAAATCCTTAGCAATTCATTAATTGGCAATGAATTGTTTGACGAACACTTTGGCCAATTTGATAAATATTGGGATCGTTCCAGTTAGAAGTGAATAAAACCTCGTTCGAGCTTGTTCTTCAAGGGTAGAAGGAAAAACCTATTAAAGGAGTGCGTCCGAGGCTCATTGGATATGCATGGTGGATCTATAATGATTGCTATGCTTGCACGGGTAGGATGTCCCATCATAAGAATTAATGCTCGGTAGTTTGAATCTTTCCATAATGGGGTGCTAAAGAATAGCTTTAGTTATGGGTAATGATTCCTAGAAGTCCCACTAACAAAGAGGTTTCCTTACACCTCATACGAGGAACTCTTCTCAGACCAATCTTCATAGTTCATGACGTAGGGCATTGTGAGGGAGCTCAACAATATGCGGTTTGGCTAATTCTATATGGAGGTCTAAAGGAATGCGAGGTTGCCGATCTATGTGTTAAGGATGGGTCAACTTACTTTGTTAGAAAATTCATTATCTTGATGTGATTGTGGATGTCTCCTTGGTAGATAAAAAGGAATCTCAGCTTGAGGATGCTCGAGTTGAACACCTTCGGCCAGTACTGGATCTTGAGGGAGAAAAATCTCCTCCGCCGGTTGTCGAGTCACTCACAAGAGTTGAAAGATCTCATTTTGAGATTCTTCCATCTTCCGGATACGTTCTTCTAGGGAATGTCCTAAAGTTTCTTCTCCAACATCATTTTCCCCCATAGGATAAAAAGAGGTAGATACTTGGTGTCCATGATTTATAAACTGATTCCTAGATTGATGGGTGTTGGAGTTGGAGGCTCCCAAGATACGATTTATATGCATGTTGGCCATCAAAGCAACACTTAAAATTATGGGATAGTGTTCCCCACAGATGGTACCAAACTTTTACGGGCTAAAATATATGCGATGATAAAGTTAAAAAATTGTTGTCTCAGCATTGTACGGATATCTAGCCCACAAAAAGAAGAAAAGTGCAACACCAAAATTTTTACGTGGGAACCCTAGAAAAGAGAAAAACCATGGGGCCACAAAAAAAGTTGAAAGGATTTCACTAGTAATTGCTTAGGTTACAAGTGGCTGACTCATCCCTAAAACTGAGGATGATCAGATTATAATAATCTTGAATTGAATTTCAATTATAAACATAGATTTAAAATCCAACAATGTTGAGTGGTTGGGTGAAAATATGACGTCAAGTGACAGTCGAGCAGAAATTCTGCTTCAGTCAACTATCGGGTAAAACTCTGGCGCTAGTTGATAGTTAGGCAGAATTCTGACATATCTTGTTAGTCAGGGTAGAAGTCTGGTGGTGGTCAAGGAGGACTCTCTTCCTTTTCTTCTTTTTCTTCCTTCTCTTCTTACTTTCTTGCTTAATTCCGGTGTCGGTGTTGGTGGAATTTTGAAAAACATATTTTGAAAATATTGGTTTTCTTTGGGAGTTAAAGTTAAATTCTAATTCTAAAATTGAATCATCCTGTTAGAAAGAATATATCACCTCGAAAGATGAAAATAAAATTTCATAACGGCGTTCAGATTTAGAATTATGAAATTCATCTTGAATATTGTGAACGGATGCTAAAGAGGAATTCATATGACCCCGAAGGGTCAAAATGAGGTTCAATTGAATATCCAGCTACTATATTCAAGAAGTGTGATCGTTAGGTTCACATCCAAAGCCTTATCAAAGAAAGATATATCTCCCCGAAGGGAGAAAATATCATTCGATGATAATTCTTTGAAAATGATAATAATGATCACTAATATTTTAAGTTTTCCCAAAGAAATCCAATTGAGTTTTGAAAAATCAATTTTTAAAATCAGGTGTGTGTGGTTCTAAATCTCCTACTAGCGCAAGCCCTCGTAGTTAATTACATCGTAGGGAGATAAAATCCCCTACGAAAACTCTCGATTAAAATAGTGGCAAAATTTTATTAGATTATCTAGGAGTGATATCAAAAAAAGATGAATTTTAGAAACTCAAAAGGGAATGGATCAAAATTGAGCAGTTATTAACGGAGTTAAAGGAGGAGAGGTAGGGGACACTTTGAGATTCCAGAACCATCCGGAAGTGTCCCAACTTAATCTAAGTGTTGGGCTTTATGTTTTGGATTTGAAATGGTATTTAATTAGAGTTGAGCATTTTATTAGAAATTTGGGATTAGATTCCTGAAGTTTGGGGTCTTATAATCAAAGATCTGCCCCGGAACCTAAATCTATTTTGGACACTGGACCACAGTCGTCCGATCCTAACTAATGCAGTGCAAGGTCTGGACTTACCCCGGCCTGGATTGGGGAGCCAGCTAATCACCTAATCGATTTAAAATACATGAATCCGGTCTTTTTATGAAAGAGTGGTAGGGACGTTATAATTAAAGTTTTGGGGAGGCGGGGCCGACATCTAGAGATTCTCCTAATTGGCCCCTTTGACTTATGTTGGGTGCAAAAATGCTAAGGACTATGAAATTAAAATTTTGACTCTTTTAATTTGTATCTAATGCAATGCATGCTGGTTAACAACCTCAAATCAGATATGCTTGAAATTTTTAAAAACAGGCTTATAAAATAATTTTTAGAAGACTGGACTTCCCCAGGTCCGGCACCTCGTCCTCATAGGTCAGACTATCCGGACTCTACCCGCAGGCGGGGAAGGGTCTAAAGCAAGGAAAGAGTAATGCAAAAATATGCATGCGACCCCGGGGTCGATCCCCGGCTAATTCCCTAGATTCGTTATCTTTCTATGTTATTTAGACTCACTAAAATTTTAGACTTTTAAAATTATGAATAAAAAAACTTTCACACCCTCACGAGTCTCACGTATCCAGGCGAAAACAAAGAGCGGCATGCAATCGCCAAAAAAAACTAGTAAAAACAAGTAATCCTAAAGGCAATCAAATCATCACATCAAATATAAATTAATTAATAAATGTCCATAGGCAGAATTGCCTTGCTTATTACAAACCAGAATATTACAGAAAGTAAAGTGGCCGGGCACCACTGACAACAACCCGGATTCTAAACCTAGTAATGACGCAGGTTCTTTTGAGTGGGATACTCTCAATCTTCAAATCTTCAAATCTTCAATCTCATTCTTCTTTTGACTCCTTTTCTTCAATCTTCTTGGAATCTTCGTAGTGGATTACCCAAATGGACAAGAGGGCACTTCCCTCTAAGGGGGAGGCCACTCTTTCCTCTTTGGGTAAGGAAGAGGTATGATCCAAATTTGGATTTCCAAATGGAAAAGGAATATTCCTTAAAGGGGTATCCTTTCCTCTTTGGAATCCAAGCTTTGGGTCTATGTATCCCAACTCAAAATCAACTTTCACAATACTTTACACTTACACAAATTACATTGGTATCAAAATAAAAATCTAGACTCACCTGCAGGGTTATCCTAAGCAATTAATATATAAAAATCAGTTATTCCCAAGCAGTTGTATATGAGCATAAAAGAAAGTAAACACATTGGCCACGCTCTTTTTATGATTTGGGGGCTTTAGCAGCTAAAGCACCTGTGCAAAGAATTTATAATATTTATGCATTTTTTGATTTGCCCCCTTTTTTATATTGCCCTGCATGAGCGTGGCCACCTGCAGAAAACTGTGTCAACATCCAGATCGTACCTAACCTTAGGGTAATCTAATCGCCAAACACATTAATCCATCCACAGAGTACAGAAAAAGTAAGCAAACACAGCAAAGCAATTTCATCCACAACATGCAGTGAAAACTACGAAAAATCTGGCACACAGCAGTAAAGTAAACACCGGCCTAACCTAGATCTAGAGTTGGTTGTCCTAGCACATCATTTAAAGTGTGTGAGAAAGGTCGTGTGGCTGGGGTAGATCCTAAAGTGGGTTGTTAATTGGAGTTGTCTAAAAGTGTGGATTTGTTAAAGCTTAGGAGGGAATTTAGATTAAAATTTAAGTATTAATGAATTAAGAATTCTAATTAGGCATATTTTAAAAGTTAATTGATTGCTACCTTTGTTTCACACCGAGGCCGTGAAGTTTATTTCACCTTCCTTGGGGCTAAGCTAATAGCCTCGTAGGCCTGGGTTACCCAGTATCAATCGGGGTTAATTAAGTTATTTAAATTGGTTATAATTAAAAAAAAAGTGGATTAATATAAAGAAATGAGTTAATTACTGACTTTAAAAGCTTGATTAATTTAAGTTTGTCATTAATTGATTCGTGGTGTTGTGCCACCAGGCTCGAGGAACCAGCCTCCTTAGGACACGTAGCCCCGCAGCCCGGAGTAGTCCAGCCGATAAACCAAATTAATGTAGTTAAATTAGAAGTTTTAAAATGTTAGATAATTAATGGTTAATCTATTTTTAAGGTTTAACACCCCTTGGAATCCATTCGTGGCGTTGTGCCACCAGGCTCGAGGAACCAGCCTCCTTAGGACACTTAGCCCCGCAGCCCGGAGTAGTCTAGCCAATAAACTTCATCTTTAGGATGGTTGTTGTGTTTTAAAAGGTTTGTTGAATGTTTTAAATATTAAATTAACATTTTCTGGAGTTTTAGAATAATTTGAAATTTATGAATTTTGAATATTTTAATCATTTAATTAAAGGGTTGAAAATTGAGTTTTTGATTAAGTTCAAATTCTGGAATGTTTGTATTTTATTAAAATACTAGACCTTACCACGATCAGTTAGAAGGTAAGTACGTTGAAATCGGATTTTTCTGCATTTTATTACAAAGGTTTGAAGTTTTGAACTAGTTTTGACTTAAAGTTGACCGGTTTGTTGACTTTTTGAAATATTGCAGATTTCTGGAGTTTAACATTTTTAATAAATATTAGACCTTATTAGGAATTGAATGCAAGTGAATTTGGGTGATTTGGATTTTTTCTGGAATTAGTTATGAAGGTTTGAAGTTTTGACTTCTTAATGAATTTTTGGGAATTTCTTAATTAGAGGGCATTTTTATGATTTTCCTCCAAATGAATCCCAAACTCCTTGAAATCAACTCCAAAGGTCAGAAATGACCTAAGGAGAGATTTCCAAGTGTTTGGGAAATTTTTGGAATTTTTAATATCTTTTAATTAATTAAATTAATTAAATATTGATTCTCACTTAAAATTAGATTAAGGTTCCAATTGCTGTCAAATAATTTTGGTTTTAATTTTCATGGGTTAAGGGTTTAATTATGGTCAGTTATGAAAGTTCGATGGGATGTTAAGCCCTATGAACTTAGTCCCAAACTAACCAAGAGGGGGGGTGAATTGGTATTTTAAAAACTTCGTTTTTAAACAAAGAAATAAAGTAACATAAAACCAAATCACACCACGAAAATAATGCGGAATTAAACGTGCGGAAGCAAGAAAAGAAACACAGAGATTTATAGTGGTTCGGTCGACTCGACCTACGTCCACTCCTTGGAGGCACCCTCCAAGTATTGCACTACACAAAAAGTGACTCTCCTTTAGCCCCCCACGGCTAGGTGGAGAAACCCTCACAAGAACCTCCTTTTTGCCACCCCGGCAAGGCAGAGAACCTATCTCCTTTTGCTTCCTCCTGAAGCCGGCAGAGAACCAGAACCAACGGCACAACTCCTTACCTCTACCGACCCTTCCACGGACGAGAAACTCTAGACGAAGACGACGCAGAGAGATCCTTGAAGCAACCCTTGTGAAACCCCTCACAAGCTCCCCCTCACAAGATCCTCTCTCTCTCTTCTCTCTCTCTTTCTCTCCTCAAGGTCTTCTCAGGTCAAGGCAGCAGCCAAAGGTCTATAAAAACGTTGAACAAGAGCTCTTTAAATAGAAGAGCTTCAAAAGAGCTCATTAATTGCAAGTTGCCGACTTTATCGTCCAGGCCGATCTGGACATCGGCCTGGCCGATCAGTACAAATCAATGAAGATCGGCCAGAGCATAGCCCTGGATGCCAGATTGGACGATTGAAAATTAGCTTGATCGTCCAGGCCGATCTTACGATCGTCCTGGCCGATCAGTTCAAATCAGACGAAAATCGTCCTGACAATAGCCCTGAATATGGGCTGGCCGATATTGATCGTCCTGAAGTAACTTAAGGTTTTGACTAGATCGGCCTGGCCGATCTTGCGATCGTCCAGGACGATATGATCGTATCAATCATCCTTAATTACTTCCTTGATTTCCTGAACAATTATGGCATAATCTGTTAATATCGTCCAGGCCGATCCGAGGATCGTCCTGGCCGATAATTTAAAGATATGCTATACCATACTTGTCTATGGCGGCTACTTCTTTCTGTTTTGAGCTTATCGTCCTGGCCGATACACGTATCGTCCAGGCCGATCGGTTAACGTTGGCTGCCTTAATCAAGAATCCTTAATTAGACTTTCTGTTTTAAGCTGATCGTCCAGGCCGATCCAATATATCGTCCTGGCCGATATGAGTAAAAACAGAATTTCTAATTTTCTCAAGTGTGTGTGTGAAGGGTTACAAAGTATCAGTCTTTTTGGTTATTACAAGTGGACTCAAAAGGTAAAAATAAAAGTACAGACTGACTCAACCCTAACCCTACGCATTCCTGAACTTGGCTCCTTTTTGATTGTCCGATCGTCGATTCCTGAAAAGTTAGAAGCAACAAGCTATCCAAGAAAAGCAGTGTTTGTCAATCATCAAAACATAAGACATCAAAAATAGATTTGCAACAATCTCCCCCTTTTTGATGATGGCAAAACATATTAAAGGGATTTAATCACAACCATGAAAAAACTAACCTCATAACCTTATTATAAACTTCTCCCCCTTTTGACATATCAAAAAGGAGGGTACATGAAAGCATAGTAAAAGAAATTCCCCTTTTTTTTTTTTTTTTTTTTTTTTTTTTTTTTTTTTTTTTTTTTTTTTTTTTTTTTGAGCATATCAATGATATAGTATTCCATGTGATTGTTTTAAAAATTTGTGAGTTAATGTGTTACCAATCACATTTAATCCATAGAATAGGAGAATATCCGTTCATGGTTTACCCTTAGCCAAAACATTGTCTTAGGGTAGAATCGTCTTTTGAGATCAATAACCTAACTCAAATAATTTATTGAATATGAGAAAAAGAATCTACCCACCACTTGGCATAAGGAAAATATCTCCATAAAACAATGAGGTAGATTTGTCACAATCGAACGATAATCGAGATCAAGCCTTTGAGAATCAAAACTTCTAAGTTCTAAAAGATATAAAAAGAGAGAATAGCTTGCTTTTGAGTGGGCTCATTTTATGCCTCTTGTCAATGTTGTGGCGCTTTGCGCATCCTTTTATAGATTTTTCAATTTTTTGGCGTCTTTGCGCTTCTTTTGTTGGCATCATTGGCCAAATTTTTTTTTATTTTTGCAAGCTAGATTCCCTTTTAGACTCTTTTAAAAAACTTAGTTGTGAATATATCTTCTCAGATATTAGAGAATAGGAGCTCTCTCTCTAACATAGGGAAGAATTACCACAAGCAGGATTAATAATTGAAGACAAGAATAACGAGGGATCATGAGGTGACAAAAAAACTTTTAATCATTGTAAATATAAGATAGATTTGCCTAAGCAAGCTTTAGAAGGAATCTTAGTTTCATAAGCAATCTTTTATTTTGAGATAGACTTTTGATTAGAAAAGAAAATTATGCCACTAATACTAAGTTAGGTAAAGAGACACAATCACAAGATATTCATACTATCTAGGGATTAAATGGATGAAAACATATTAACTACAAATTGTTAAAGACAAGACAAGAGATATCATATCAGTGAAGATCTAAAACTAAGGTACATGAAAAGAAAAACAAAAGACAACAAGAAGAATAAAAAAAAGTTTTCATGCATTTATGTCAATCACACCCAATCTGGTCCTTAAAGAGCTGAAAGTGTCGAAGGCCAGTGGTTTAGTAAAAATGTCTGCCAGTTGGTTTTCAGTTGTCACATGGTGTAACTCAATGTCTCCCTTAGTCACATGATCTCTAATAAAGTGATGCCTAATGTCAATGTGTTTAGTTCTTGAATGTTGGATAGGATTTTTAGAGATGCATATGGCACTAGTGTTGTCACAAAAAATTGAGATGGTGCTTACATGTATTCCTAGATCCAATACCTGTTGTTTCAACCAAAGAACTTGGGCCACACAACTTCCAAGAGCAATGTATTCAGCTTCAGCAGTGGACAGTGCAACAGAATTTTGCTTTCTACTAGACCAAGAGACCAAGGATTGTCCAATGAATTGACAAGTTCCAGAGGTGCTCTTTCTATCCACCTTGCATCCTGCAAAATCAGAGTCAGAAAAACCAATAATCTCAAAAGAAGTGCTATGTCTAGGGTACCAAATCCCTAATCCTTGTGTCCCCAAAAGGTATCTAAAAATCCTTTTAATAGCAGTCATGTGGGATTCCTTAGGGTCGGCTTGAAACCTAGCACAAAGACAAACACTAAACATAATGTCAGGTCGGCTTGCAGTTAAGTAAAGTAAAGATCCAATCATGCCTCTATACTTCTTTTGATCAACAGACTTACCACTTGGGTCCTTATCCAACGGAGCACTAGAAGTCATGGGAGTGTTAATTGGCTTGGCTTTGTCCATCTCATATTTCTTCAAAATGTCTTTTATGTATTTTGTTTGATTTAGAAAAGTGCCATCTTCCAATTGTTTTATGCTAAACCCCAAAAAGTAAGACAATTCTCCCATTAAACTCATTTCAAACTCTCTACTCATTGTTTTAGAAAAGTCATCACACAAATTTTTATTTGAAGATCCAAAGAGTATATCATCAACATAAATCTGAACAATGAGTAAATCATCTCCAACTTTTTTAAGAAAAAGGGTGGTGTCTACGCTCCCCTTGACAAACTCCCTCTTTAGTAAGAATGTGCTAAGCCTCTCATACCAAGCTCTAGGTGCTTGTTTTAAACCATACAAAGCCTTTTTTAATTTAAACACATGATTTGGAAATTGAGAACTCTCAAAACCTGGAGGTTGTTCTACAAACACATCTTCTTTTATCTCCCCATTTAAAAAGGCACTCTTGACATCCATTTGAAAAAGCTTAAATCCTTTATAACAAGCAAAGGCTAATAGCACTCTAATGGCTTCCAATCTAGCTACAGGGGCAAAAGTCTCCTCAAAGTCTATCCCTTCTATTTGATTGTACCCCTTAGCCACTAATCTTGCTTTATTCCTTATCACCACTCCTGAATCATTCACTTTGTTCTTAAATACCCACTTTGTTCCAACTACACTTTGTCCCTTAGGTCTTTCCACAAGTTCCCAAACATCATTCCTAACAAATTGATTCAACTCTTCTTGCATTGCTAACATCCAAAACTCATCAGAGAGGGCTTGGTTAATGGTGGTGGGTTCAGTCATAGAGATAAAGGCAGAGTGGTTCACCTCCTTCCTAAGTCCATGTCTAGTCTTAACTCCACTAGAAAGGTCTCCTAAGATCAAATCCTTGGGGTGACTAGTAGAGTATCTCCAATCCTTAGGCAAAGTGTGTGAAATTTCTCCCCTTTCATCAAAAGTTTCTATTCCTTGGGTGACTCCTTCTACTCCTCCATTGCTTAGGTGCTCATTCCCCTTCCCCAAATTTTCTACTCCACTTGTAATCTCTCCAACATCATCATCATCTACTCCATGCTTCTTATGATCAGACTCATAAAAAACAACATGGGTTGTCTCTTCCACCATCAAGGTTCTTTTGTTAAACACTCTAAAAGATTTCCCAACACTAGAATATCCTAAGAATACTCCTTCATCAGATTTAGGATCAAATTTTCCCAAGTGAGACTTTCCATTATTGTGAATGAAAACTTTACAACCAAAGACATGAAGGTGGGAAAGATTAGGTGTTCTACCCTTAAGGATCTCATAGGGTGTCTTTTCTAACTTGACTCTCACATTCACCCTATTCAACACATAACAAGCTGTGTTAACCGCTTCAGCCCAAAAGTATTTTGGAAGTGAATACTCAGCAAGCATGGCTCTAGCGGCTTCCACCAAAGTCCGGTTCTTCCTTTCAGCTACTCCATTCTGCTGAGGAGTCCTAGGAGCTGAAAAATTGTGGCTAATCCCCTTCTCCTCACAAAAATCTCCAAATCTTTCATTTTCAAACTCTCCCCCATGATCACTATGGATGGTCAAAATCTCACATCCTAGCTTCTTCTGAATCCAAGTAGAAAAAGTTTTAAACTCATCAAAAGACTCATTTTTATGAGAAAGAAATCTAGTCCAAGTGAACCTCGAGTAGTCATCAACAATCACAAAACCATAGACTTTCCCTCCCAAACTTGCTATGCTAATGGGTCCAAACAAATCCATGTGAAGGACTTCTAAAGGTCTAGAGGTGCTAATGTCCTTTATGGGGTGAAAAGAGGAGTGAATTTGCTTTCCTAGTTGACAGGCATCACAAAGGTGGTCTTTTGTAAACTTAAGTTTGGGGACACCTCTAACTAGGTCCTTTTGGGTCACTTTCCTAAGGGTTTTCATACTTGCATGGCAAAGCCTCCTGTGCCACAGCCAAGAATCATCAATGACAGTTTTTAAGCAAAAAGAAGCAGCACATTCAATGCTATTTAAATCAAGCATATAGACGTTGTTTACCCTCTTTCCCTGCAAAATGGTGTTATTGCTTAAACTTACAATGCATGAATTTGTGAAGAATTGTACGATGAAGCCTTTGTCACAGAATTGACTGATGCTGAGCAAGTTGTGCTTCAATCCATCTACAAGCAAAACATTTTCAATCATAAGGTTCTTGGAATTACCGATTATACCTGCTCCTACCACCTTCCGGGTGGTGTTGTCTCCAAGAGTAACCTTGCCTCCAGTCCTGGATTCTAGTACAACAAACTGGCTAGCATCACCAGTCATATGTCGAGAGCATCCACTGTCCAGGTACCACATACTCTCACGAGGTCTTTTGTGAGAGGCTTCCTGCAAAATTATCAAATGTTAGTTTTAGGAACCCAAGCAGGTTTGGGTTCCTTCTTATGAAGAGAGGAATGCAATGCATGTGTGGTATGCTGTGGAACATGCATCTTAGGTCTCCACACCCAATGTGAACTATTATGAATTGTGCAAGTGTGTGAGATATGTCCTAGCATGCCACAAGAAAAACATCTAACTCCAGGAAAGGGATTTCTTAAATGATTTGAGTTATAATGCCTCTCTCTAGGTTTTGGCAATTGATTAAAAGTAGATATCCTCCTAGATTCTTTACATGCTTCTAAATCATTTTGAATCTTCAAGTTTGTGTTTTCTAAAACTTTATTTTCAATCCTCAAATCTTTTTCTATTTCTTTTGACTTCTTAAAATCAGATTCAAGAGATGTGTGTGATATTTTCAATGCATCATGCTCTTCAATTAACTTGCCATAATTTTTATTTAACTCATCAAATTCATCAAGTAAAGTCATGTGATTTGAATCAATTGTTTGATGGTCCTTAATCAAAATTTCATGCTCTTTTTGTAGATTTAAAAGTTCTAATTTCAAGCTAGCATGAGTTTTCTTTAATTTTCTATATGATGCATGAATTTTTTCTGAAACTTCAAGAAGTTGATCATATGAAAGTTCACATACCTCTTCTTGATCACTTTGATCTTTTCCCATGAAACACAAGTTTGTAGTTTCTTCCTCTGGTTCAGTCTCAGAAGAATCAGTACCAGATTCTGCCCAAAAGCTCCTTTGATTTTTCTTTTTGTCCTTCCTAGACTTTGCTTTCTCATCACCTTTTCCTTTGCTCGATTGATCTTGAAGTGTAGGACAATCAGATCTTACATGTCCAGGTTTCCTGCATTCAAAACAAACAACATCAGAAGATCCTTTAGTATGTTTATGATCTTTACCTTTTCTCCAATTTTGATGATGCTTTTGTTTCTTCCTTAGAAAGCTTTTGAATTGCCTTGTGATGAAGGCAACTCCATCGCTTTCAGACCCGGAAGATTCAGAATCCGATTTGTGTGCCTTCAATGCAATGGTTTTCTCCTTTTTCTTTTCACCTACATCAAGATTTCTTTGATTCACCCCTTGCTCGTAAGCAATGAGTGAGCCAAGCAAGTTATCAATAGAATAGGTGTTTAAATCTTTAGATTCAGTAATTGCAGTAATTTTTGCATCATAGGACGAAGGCAAGCATCTCAAAATCTTGTTAACTTTTTCATAGTTTGAAAGTTCTTTTCCTAGTGCATGCAATGAGGTAGCAATCTGAGTAAACCTAGTGTACATGTCAGAAATTGATTCATGAGGTTTCATACGAAAAAGTTCGTAGTCATGCAAGAGAATGTTTAAACGGGATTGTTTAACTTCATTAGTGCCTTCATAGGTAATGCATAGTTTATCCCAAATTTCTTTACCAGTTTTGCAAGTTGAAACACGCATGTAATCCTCAGATTTTAATGCACAGAAAAAACAATTCAAACATTTAGCATTTAGTTGAGCTAAATCTCGTTCATCAAAAGTCCATTCGGTAAAAGCAACTTCCGTTTTAAAACCGTTAATTTCACGAGAAGGTGGAGAATAACCTTCTTGAATAAGCATCCACATGCGATAATCAGTAGATTGTAAAAAAGTTGACATGCGAGTTTTCCAGAAATCAAAAGGTAGGTTATCGAACAGAGGAGGTCGGGTAATAGAATACCCTTCCGTAGTGTTGCGATTCCCAAAGTTAGACATGGATCAAATTCAAAAAGTTTTTAAACTTTAATTTTCGAAACAGGCTCTGATACCACTTGAAAGTTCGATGGGATGTTAAGCCCTATGAACTTAGTCCCAAACTAACCAAGAGGGGGGGTGAATTGGTATTTTAAAAACTTCGTTTTTAAACAAAGAAATAAAGTAACATAAAACCAAATCACACCACGAAAATAATGCGGAATTAAACGTGCGGAAGCAAGAAAAGAAACACAGAGATTTATAGTGGTTCGGTCGACTCGACCTACGTCCACTCCTTGGAGGCACCCTCCAAGTATTGCACTACACAAAAAGTGACTCTCCTTTAGCCCCCCACGGCTAGGTGGAGAAACCCTCACAAGAACCTCCTTTTTGCCACCCCGGCAAGGCAGAGAACCTATCTCCTTTTGCTTCCTCCTGAAGCCGGCAGAGAACCAGAACCAACGGCACAACTCCTTACCTCTACCGACCCTTCCACGGACGAGAAACTCTAGACGAAGACGACGCAGAGAGATCCTTGAAGCAACCCTTGTGAAACCCCTCACAAGCTCCCCCTCACAAGATCCTCTCTCTCTCTTCTCTCTCTCTTTCTCTCCTCAAGGTCTTCTCAGGTCAAGGCAGCAGCCAAAGGTCTATAAAAACGTTGAACAAGAGCTCTTTAAATAGAAGAGCTTCAAAAGAGCTCATTAATTGCAAGTTGCCGACTTTATCGTCCAGGCCGATCTGGACATCGGCCTGGCCGATCAGTACAAATCAATGAAGATCGGCCAGAGCATAGCCCTGGATGCCAGATTGGACGATTGAAAATTAGCTTGATCGTCCAGGCCGATCTTACGATCGTCCTGGCCGATCAGTTCAAATCAGACGAAAATCGTCCTGACAATAGCCCTGAATATGGGCTGGCCGATATTGATCGTCCTGAAGTAACTTAAGGTTTTGACTAGATCGGCCTGGCCGATCTTGCGATCGTCCAGGACGATATGATCGTATCAATCATCCTTAATTACTTCCTTGATTTCCTGAACAATTATGGCATAATCTGTTAATATCGTCCAGGCCGATCCGAGGATCGTCCTGGCCGATAATTTAAAGATATGCTATACCATACTTGTCTATGGCGGCTACTTCTTTCTGTTTTGAGCTTATCGTCCTGGCCGATACACGTATCGTCCAGGCCGATCGGTTAACGTTGGCTGCCTTAATCAAGAATCCTTAATTAGACTTTCTGTTTTAAGCTGATCGTCCAGGCCGATCCAATATATCGTCCTGGCCGATATGAGTAAAAACAGAATTTCTAATTTTCTCAAGTGTGTGTGTGAAGGGTTACAAAGTATCAGTCTTTTTGGTTATTACAAGTGGACTCAAAAGGTAAAAATAAAAGTACAGACTGACTCAACCCTAACCCTACGCATTCCTGAACTTGGCTCCTTTTTGATTGTCCGATCGTCGATTCCTGAAAAGTTAGAAGCAACAAGCTATCCAAGAAAAGCAGTGTTTGTCAATCATCAAAACATAAGACATCAAAAATAGATTTGCAACAAGTTAGAGGGGTTAAACATAATTTTTGGATTTAAAATGGATTTATTAGAATTTCGGGAAGGTTTAAAGGCTTAATTAAGGCTTAAACTTAGGAAAATTAATTAGGGATCTTAATGACTTCTAAATTCAGTGAAAATTTTCCTAGTGGCTGTGAGTGTCACTATGTTTGAGATGTTCAAAGTTCAAGTTCAAATGAAGTGTATCCTAATTATAATGAATTTTCAAAGTTCTCTAATCAAAGTCCTTAATTTTTGTCCTTAATTATGTCACTAGGTTTGATAGGTTTGAATCAAGGTTTCTCTAACCCTTAACTTAACATGACATAAGCACATAGAAACAATCAAATCCTAAAGCTAGGAGAGCCTAGGCTAAGTGCATGTGTGTGTACAACCTAAGCATGTAAATACTAACATAATCAACTTAACTTAAATCTTGATTAGTGGATAGTTGAAGCACAACTATGCACTAATCACTCCCCATCAATGTTATCCAATCAAGCTCAATCTAGGTTTATATATATAATTTTAAGATAATTTTCAAAATATAGGTATTTTTATATATAAATCTATGAGGATATTAATTTTAAAATAAGATAATTTAAAAATAGCATTAAAATAAAATTTTGAAACTTGAGAGATCCACTGGTTTTCAAGGTTATGTGAAAATAATAATTTTTTTTTTAATTTTCAAAATATTTAATATAATATTAATTAAATATTAAGGGTTTTAAAATAATTCAAATAAATCAAAATAAATTGAGTTTTAAACTTTGAAAATAGTTTCAAATTAAAATATTTGAAATTCTAAAAATATTGATATATTATTCAAATTTTTATGAATTTACTTGATTTTAAAATGAATTTTTAAAGTTCAATGCTAATTAAAGCATTTCAATTGATTTAAAATTAAATGAATCTTAAGAATTAATACTAAATAATATTAAATTAATTCTTAGTTACTCTCTGGAAATTCAAAACAGACTAAAATAATTTTCTTTTAAAATTTAAAAATATTTTGGTTTATTTTAATCAAATAATAATTAAAATAACCTACTAGTTAATATTTAAAATTACTTAAAATATATAAAACATTTTGAAGAAATTTTATTTTTAAATTAAAGCCCTTGAAAATACGAATAGTTTGATATATTACATGGATTTTTTGGATTTGTATTTCATTTTTAACATTTTTTTGAAGTTTCTGGTAATTAAATGGTTTTAATTTTAATTAAAACCCTTTAATTAAACCGGCGGCCAATCATTAGGACAGGTGGCGGGCACGGGATCGAACGCGTGGCGGCGGCGCAGGGTTCACGCGTTTTCCACTTAACCACGTCAGCGCGTGGTCAAGGCCGTCCGATCGTCCGCGCACCCGATCTGACGGTCCAGATCGAATCCCGCATTTTGATCTCGTGAGAAGAGATCGGACGGCTGATCTCTGATCGCGCGGTTTCGAACGGACGCTGGAGATCTCGCCAGCTCGTGATCCATACAAACATTTGATACACGCAATTGTATGGACCGCGGGATAACGAGATTCGAGCCGTTGATCATCAAATCAACGGCTCACAAAACGTACACCTGCAGCAGCCTACCGAGACGCCCTAGAAAACATTTTTTGCCTCGTTCTTTTGATCGGATCGATCATTTTCAATGAAATTTTAAATTAAGATTGAAGACATGAACAGAAATCGTGGGGAAGGGTTCATTTAACCTAAAACATCCTATACGAAGAGCTAAATAACCCTATCTAATGTGTACTAAATCTAGAGTTTTAAGGGATTATACCGCTGGATCTTCGATATTTCTGGATTGATGAGCTTGTAGACTGTCCAAGTGAAGATCCCCAACACAAACCCGAGCTCGAACACGTCTAGATCGACTGCTATAGGCTTGGGACGGACTAGGTGGTGGACTCGCCGGAGAACTCGCCGCCGGTGACGTGCAACCACTTGGATTTTGTAGTGGGGAGGTAGAGGAGGCTCTGGAGATCCAAACCGAACTAAGAACTCGCTCTGGGAGGCTAGGGTTAGTGAGAGAAGGTGTTTTTGATTCAATGCTTCAAAAGTCACCTTTTTCCCTATTCAAGCGGCCTGGGCTGGATTGGATGGCTGGGATCGACTCCTGGACTCTCTAGATGATGCCACCTGTCCCTGGGAAAGCTGGAAGGCTGCCACAAGGGCCGGACAAGCCTCATTCCCATTGGGTGGACTTGGGATGAGTGGAGGGGAGCATTGCCACTTATGGCTAAACAGGGGGTGGAGCTCAGTTAGGGAGCCTATTAGAGAGCTTTAGGGCACTAATAGGCTGGCCTTGGGGAGTTAAATCAGGGAAAAAGGTGTAAAAGGCTGATTAATACCTTTTAAAAGGGTCTAAACCCTTGGTTTGACTAAATTGACCAGTCAACTGGTCAATGGGGCTGATGTGGCATCCAAGCAGGTCATGGAGCCTTTCCAAATGGCTGGATGGGTGTGGCTTGAGCTAGGTTCAATGGGTTGAAGGGTTTGACCATACAAATGGTTCCTTAAGCTTTGAGTTGACTGGTTGACCAGTCAACCCCATCAAGGGTTATGGAATTTGCACCTAGGTAATTCAAATGGGCTGATTAGGTGGATTGGAGGGTGATTCCAAGAGTCATGTTTGTCAATTGAAATAAGAAAGCTTAATGGGCCCTTAATGGGCTTTTAGGCTAAAACTAGTTGATTTGGTCAACCAGTTGGGTTCAGGGACTAGAAATAGATTCAACAAATTCAGAATGTCATCCTGAGTCTACTGGATGTGGTCCCAGGGTTTGGAGGGGTCAATTTGGTCAAAATCACTATTTGAACCCTTAAGGGCTTGTTTGGTCAACCTAGGTTGACTTGGTCAATCAGGTTGACCCAGGGTCTGGGTTTGGGCTCAACAGGTTTGAAGTGATATTTTAAGGTTAATGGAAGTGGTTGGATGACTTAGAGAGGTCATTTGGGTCAAAACACATGTTTGGACCCTTAAAGGGCCTCTTGGGTCAAACCAGTTGACTTGGTCAACCAGGTTGACTCAAGGGTTGGAAATAGGTTCAAAAGATTTGAAATGATATTTGAAATTTGTCAAAGGTGGTTGCATCCAATTTGGAGCTCATTTGGTTTAAAATCTCTAATTGAGCCCCATAGGGGTATTTTGGTCAATTTTGACCTATTGGTCAACTATGGTAAAAAATGGGTCTGGAAAATGCAGTTTACTGCTCAATGGGTTAAAATCAAGGGTCTGGAGGTGATTGGAGGGTTTGATGAGGATTCCAGGGTCAAGATCTCAAAGGGGTTAGGTTCAGTGGCATAGGCTGTAAATATTTGAAGGTTTTACAGCCTTTGAATTTTAATTCAGATTCTGGGGTTAGAGACCTCAGAATGAGCTCAAAGTTGGAGGGTAACCTCTAGAGACATGTCTTATCACTTTGCAAGTGATAGACCCTGAATCAGAGGCCATTTGACTGGGTTTTGAAATGTTTGAAAAATCTCTGAAAAGGGTGTTTAGGACAGGGCCTCTAGAGTTTGGATTTGAGTCTGAATTCTGGGTTTGGATTTGATTTGAAGTTTGAATGATTAATATTGAAGTATCCAAACCATTTACAATCATGTGGTGATTGTTAATGGGTGGATAAGGTCACAACTAGATTGAAGTTTGGATTGTCAAATTGATTGGATCAAGGTTTGGATATGTTTGAAATTTGGATTAATTTGGATTTGAATTGGATGGAGTTTAAGATTCAAATTGATCACAGGTAGGAATCAAATTGAAATTGGAGTGGATCAAATATAGGAATTGATTTAAAAAAAAAATTGAAGTTGATCAAGGGTAGAGATTGATTTGAAGTTGGAGTGATCCTAAGATTTGGAAGAATTCTAATATCTAGGATTTAAGGGAATCCTAGGCTCTAGAATAGGCTCTAAGGTCTTAGATCTAGGAGGATCCTAAGGTCTAGAGTGGATCCTAGGGTCTAGGATTAAATCTGGCTTCTGGAAGGGTCTTAGTGACCTCATACAAAAATGAGGTCAACAAATGGACCCCCAATACATGTAGTAGAAGGAACTTCTGCTGCACACATTGGCGTTGACCGAATAGAAATTTTGAATAGAATTTTAGGAATGTAAGGAAGGGCATAACCCAACCTTATGTCTATAGGATGCTGATAGAAGGCTTACACCCATTAGACAGATAACTGGGAAACCAAGGTAGGGAATACCTAACCTTGGGTCTAAGGAAGGGCATCACCCAACCTTAGGCCTATAGGATGCTGATATAAGACTTACTCCAAATAGGCAAATTAACTGGGAACCAAAGTAGGGAATACCTAGCTTTTGGTCTAAGGAAGGGCATCACCCAACCTTAGGTCTACAGGATGCTGATAGAAGACTTACTCCTAGTAGATGGATCAACTGGAAACCAAGGTAGGGAATACCTAGCCTTGGGTCTAAGGAGGGGCATCACCCAACCTTAGGCCTATAGGATGCTGATAGAAGACTTACTCCAAATAGGCAGATTAACTGGAAACCAAAGTAGGGAATACCTAACTTTGGGTCTAAGGAAGGGCATCACCCAACCTTAGGTCTATAGGATGCTGATAGAAGACTTACTCCAAGTAGACGGATCAACTGGAAACCAAGGTAGGGAATACCTAGCCTTGGGTCTAAGGATGGGCATCACCAAACCTTAGGCCTATAGGATGCTGATAGAAGACTTACTCCAAATAGGCAGATTAACTGGAAACCAAAGTAGGGAATACCTAACTTTGGGTCTAAGGAAGGGCATCACCCAACCTTAGGTCTACAGGATGCTGATAGAAGACTTACTCCTAGTAGACGGATCAACTGGAAACCAAGGTAGGGAATACCTAGCCTTGGGTCTAATGAGGGGCATCACCCAACCTTAGGCCTATAGGATGCTGATAGAAGACTTACTCTAAATAGGCAGATTAACTGGAAACCAAAGTAGGGAATACCTAACTTTGGGTCTAAGGAAGGGCATCACCCAACCTTAGGTCTATAGGATGCTGATAGAAGACTTACTCCTAGTAGACGGATCAACTGAAAACCAAGGTAGGGAATACCTAACCTTGGGTCTAAGGAAGGGCATCACCCAACCTTAGGCCTATAGGATGCTGATAGAAGATTTACTCCAAATAGGCAGATCAACTGGCAAACTAGGATGGTGCCACGAAGGGCGTACTCCATCACTAGCAGGTCTAATCCTAAGGGAAGGAGAAACCTAACCTTAAGGAGAAGGCGAAGAGTGTTAAAAAGTAAAAAAAAAAACTTAAAAAGAAAAAGGTAGAATCAAGTTGTAAATCAAGAAAAGGAAGTTTTATTAATTGATAAAATGAGCTACATCAAGCATAGTATTTCTTAAGGAAACGCCCATTGACAGGTAGCATTGGATGGTTCCCTTTGCAATCTACTAACTGATACGAGCCTCCTTCGTAGACAGTCTCTATATCGAAGGGTCCTTCCCATGTAGGTTCAAATTTGCCTCCCAGCTTCCGATGGGCCAAGATAGGCCTCCGAAGGACCAATACCAAGTCTCCCGCTTGGAAGGTCCTAGGTCGCACTAACTTATCATGGGCTTGAACCATACGGGATTTATACAACTCTAAACTTTGTTGAGCTTGGAGACGTCGCTCTTCAAGGCCTTCGAGTTCTTCCAATCGTAGTTTTGCATTTTGTTCATTGGTAATTTGATTTTGAACTGCAATTCTGAGCGAAGGGATTTGTATTTCCAAGGGTAAAACAGCCTCAGATCCGTACACTAATGCAAACGGGGTGGATTTGGTCGGGGTTCTATAAGTGGTACGATAAGCCCACAAAGCTTCCACCAACCGCTCATCCCACTGCCGTTTGTTATCATCGAGGGTCTTTTTGAGAATTTTCACCAAGGTTTTGTTGAAGGCCTCGGCCAATCCATTCGCCCGAGGGTAATAGATCATCGAATATCTCCAATCAATATTATGGCACCTTACAAAACTATTGATTTTTGTAGACTTGAATGCGGACCCATTATCGGATATGATTCTGCGAGGTACGCCGAATCGATATACAATGTGGTCACAAACGAATTTTAAGACATGGTGTGATGTTACGTTTCGTAGGGGAATTGCTTCCGCCCACTTTGAAAAGTAATCAGTCGCTGCTAATATGAAACGATGACCTCTCGCGGAGGGAGGGTCAATCGGCCCAATGATATCCGTGCCCCAACTCTCGAAGGGCCACGAGGCTATCGTAGGGTGTAATACATTAGGCGGCTGATGTAAAATTACACCATGGACCTGACATTGATGACAGTGCTTTACAGTATTCATGCAATCGTCAATCATTGTAGGCCAAAAGTATCCAAGTCTTTTAATCTTTAATTTCATTTTTGGACCCGATTGATGAGCACCGTACAGTCCTGAATGAACTTCATTAACAGTCTTCTGGGCTTCTCGCTTGTTCAAACAGCGCAGCCACATGTGATCAAAGGACCGACGGTACAACAGATCGTTAACTAGTGCATATGATAGGGCACGTTTCTTAATCTGGTTGGAGAGTGATTTATCCTGGGGAAGCTTCCCTTCTTTAAGGTAATCGACTAGGGGTCGTCTCCAATCGCCTTCTTCGTCAGTTGTCGAAGAGGCAGAAAGGATCTGAAGGGGAGTCTTACTAATGTGTTCCAAATCTATAAGGGAGAGGGTCTTACGACCCTGTATCTCTATAGGGATGGAATCCTCCTCAGGACATGCAAATTCCTTTGCAAGTTTTGCTAAGGCATCCGCCGCAGAATTGCTTCCACGGGGAACCCTATACAAAGTAGCAATAGGGATTTGTTCCAACAAGTGAAGTGTATACTGGTGATATCTTAGGAGATTCGGATTCAAGACTTTATAAGTTCCGGCGACTCGGTTAATAACCAGTTGGGAATCTCCAAAGATCTTAATCTCCTTAATCTCCATTAGAATTGCAAGTTCCAAACCAGTTATCAGAGCTTCGTATTCAGCTTCGTTGTTTGTGCAAGGCTCCGACAAGTGGTAGGAAAAATGCATCATTCCTTTTTCTGGTGTAATAAAAATTAGACCGACTCCAGCCTTTCCAGGAATTACAGATTGTTGAGTCGCAATCCTACGAGAGGATGCTGCCCCATCAAAATATAATTCCCAGATGGCCTCTCCAGATTCCCCCAAACTCATGATTTGTTCGTCGGGTAAGTCATCATTCAGAGGAGAATCTGCTGGCAGCGGGTGTGCTGCCAGAAAGTTGGCAACAACCTGTCCCTTCACAGCACGAAGGGGAGTGAAAGTAATCTCAAATTGCAACAATATCATAGACCAACGAGCTAAACGTCCTGACAACGTAGGTCGGGTCATAAGATATTGCAAAGGATTAACTCTCGAAATCAGACTAATTGAGTGAGAGAGCATGTAATGCCTCAGTTTCTGAGCTGCAAAAACCAGAGCAAGACAATGCTTCTCAATCGACGGGTATCGAATTTCAGTAGGAAGGAGTCTTCGACTAAGGTAGTAGAGGGCATTCTCTTTTCCTTCGTCGTTAACTTGAGCCAACAAGGCACCTAAAGACTCATCTAGAGCTACGGTGTAGAGGATTAATGGCTTTCCCGGAATCAGAGCTGCCAAGACTGGCGGGTTAGAAAGGTATTGTTTGATATCGTTAAAAGCATTCTGACACTTCTCGCCCCATACGAATTTAGTATCCTTTTTCGCAAGGACAGAAAAGGGTTGACATCTCCCGGAAAGATTAGAAATAAACCTCCTTATATATGCCAATCTACCTTGTAGAGACCTTAACTGAGTAAGACTCTTAGGGGATGGCATATCTAAGATGGCTTCAATTTTAGCAGGGTCTATCTCGATTCCGCGGTGCCTCACTACGAATCCTACGAATTTTCCCGAGGCGACGCCAAAGGCGCACTTCAAAGGGTTCATTTTTAAATCGTAGCGGCGCAACCGTTCGAAAACAACTCTTAAGTCATACAAGTGAGCCTCTTTAACCTTGCTCTTGACAACTAAATCATCAATATAACATTCAACTTGATTATGAATTAAGTCGTCAAAGATACGGGTCATGGCCCGTTGGTAGGTTGCTCCGGCATTCTTTAAGCCGAATGGCATTACCTTATAACAAAAGATTCCAATAGGGGTTCTGAACGCCGTATTCCTCTCATCTTCAGAGGCCATCTTGATTTGGTTATAACCCGACGAGCCATCCATGAATGAGAAAATAGCATGTGAGGATGCAATGTCCACCATGAGTTCTGGTATTGGTAGAGGGAACTCATCCTTAGGGCATGCCTTATTCAGATCCCTATAGTCGACACAAATCCGAATCTGACCATTTTTCTTTCAAACTGGCACGACGCTGGCCACCCAAGAGGGGTATTGTTCCTCTCGAATGAATCCGGCTTCTGCCAATTTCTTAACTTCAGAAATGACTTGTCGCTCAATCTCTAAGCGCATGCGTCGAGGAGCTTGTTTAACAGGGATGGCATCATGCCGAACTCCAAGTTTGTGAACTGCTACCTCAGCAGGCAAACCTGGCATTTCGTCATATGTCCAGGCAAAGCAATCTCTGAACTTGAATAACAACTGGATTAGGTCTTGGGTTTCACCCTCGCTCAACAAAGCACTTATAAAAATCGGACAAGGGTCATCATCGTTTCCCAAGTTAATTTCTCTCAACTCATCGACTGTCGACTTAATTTCCTCTTCAAATTCAGGGGGTGCATCCCGAACTTGAAGATCATCGGGATCGTCTAAAGTCTCCAAACAGAGTCCATCTAGAGGACAAGGAGGATCTGTAGGGACATTTGGAGAATCGAGATGGTAAGTTATCATTAGGCAATACTCATCATCATCGAATGAACTAACTGTTCCAAAGCCAATACCACTTGTTGGATTTTTATTTATTTTTGTTCGCCAAATATTCTCGTGGTATCTAGCTTGACCCTTAGTCCATCGGTATGGTATAGAACCTTTAGAAAAAGTATTTTTTACACAAACAGGGAAGTAGCCGAAAGGTAATTCCATTAATTCATTAAAATCTGCCTCCTCAAGGGTTACATCACCTTCGTCCCTTGCGGAGGAGGAGCCAGGAAAGAATTTCTGGACTTTCTTAACTTCACCATCCAAGTTGGGGGCCACTTTGACTTCCAACCCTACAACCCTGCCTGCCGACAGTGGGGTCAGAGAAAGGGCCTCAATCCTTCTAGTGAGCTTTTCATACATTGTTAATTCGGGCTCGTCACTTTTAACTTTTGAAATATCTACCTCAGGGTCACTGTCCTGGTCTAAGGTGAGATCAAATTTTGGAGGAGTATTTATGTTTTGATAATCGAGAGAGAAGGCAGCACCTTGACTTTCTAGTTCACCATCGGAATCTGATTCCAAATCAATGTACACAGGTGCTGCTCTCCTATCTAATGAAGTGCGGCCTCGACCTCGTGCCCTTAAAGCCATCCTCCCACCTCTTTGAGGTAATGTGCTTGGAGGTCTAAGGACAACGATATCAGAGTCGTCTTCACTACTCGATTGAATCATTTCTTGATTGATATCCTTATCTTTTTCTTTCTTTTGGTTGAATTTTTGTCCAACCATTTTCTCCTCAAATTTGATCTCTAATTTAGAACGGGACGAGGACCCTTTTGGTATGAAATATGCAGCATCTTCGTAGATTCCGATTTCTTGAATCGAGAATGGTTGCAAATCACCCTTAATCACATGTTCAATGCCGTCTCGTTGATACTTAACGCATTGGTGCAGGGTAGATGGAATCATTCTATATTCGTGAATCCAAGGTCTACCTAGAAGTGCGTTAAAGGACGTAGTCGAATCAATTATATGAAATTTAGCTTCAGTTTTTAAACCTCCTATTTCCAGGAGTAGAGTGATTGAACCTAAAGCTCTCTCGCCCTTCTCGTTGAACCCACGAAGCACTAACCTGTCGGTTGAAAGCTTGCTAGTATCAACTCTGAGATAAGCAAGAGTCTTTATGTTCATTACGTTGACCGATGCACCCGGATCAACAAGGACTCTTGATAACTTGAAGTTTCCCACATCTACAGTGATATAGAGGGGACGATTGTGGTCAGCAGTTCTCAAGAGTAAATCTTCGTCTGAAAAGGTAACCCCAGGGACCTCTTTGAAGTAGAGAGCCTCACCTTCTGAAGTTGCAGCCAATTGTGTTAAGCAAATCTCGGGATCGAGAAGTGCTTTAATTAGAGACTCCCTCATTTCTTTGGAAAGAAGGAGGGCGTCATAAATACTTAATTTTGCTGGCAACTTCCTAAGGTGGGCTAGAACATTGTAATCAACCTTAGGAACGACAGACTCGAAACCCGGAGGAATTAAAGGGAATTCTGGTTGTTGAGGGGAATCCAGACTTAGATTTTCGAATGAGGATTGCTTGCCTTTGTCCTGAGGGGGCAACCTAGGAGGTAAGACTTTACCGCCATGGAGTTGCACCTGCTCGATGTCTTCGGGCGGGCAAACTAGGGCAGTGTCTTCACACACCATAGGTGTTGGATCATCATTTCCTGAAAGCGAGTCAGAATCTGAAAGTTCTATCAAGATAGGATTTCCTTGGAAATTGATCTGAGGGAAATCATTTTCTGATAAAGCTTCACATTCGACCTCTTCTTGAATAGTCGATTCAGTGAGGTTGGTTTGATTAACCTCAATATTTATTTCATTAGGAGTTTGATTTAAAATAGGAGAGTCATCAATTTGCATTTGAGATTCATGGTTAATCATCAAGACAGGAGTAGAAGGATGTTTTTTATTCATCTTTTGACCCTTCGCCTTTGATGGGGCAAAGTAAAAGTCAGATAACAAAAGAGGGGATAGGGTTTTAACACCGCCATCCGCCATTCTAATACATCTCTCATCTACACACTTCCTCTCTACAAAATCAAATTTCTCTTCTTTTACATTTTTCTCAGTAGTTCCTAAGACTACTGGAGAGGGAAGTGGCTCAACATCCTTCTGCGAAGCGTCCAGGTCAACCTTCCACACCGGGGCCTGGGCTATCGTAGTCAGCTGTTGAGAAAGACGAAAAGACTTGTTAATCGACTTTTTAAGTGCCCGGGACAAAGCAATGTCCCAACCATCTTCAACAAGACAAGAAGAGTTAAAAGGATTACCTGAAATGGTCTTAATTGAAGCCTTTTCTGGATCGACCAAGTATTCCTTAGGTATTATAATGTTACCTTGGGTGTAGTTCCTCTCAAGCCAGTCTTTGAACACAACGCAGTCCTCAAGAGGGTGACTAAGCATCCTGTGGTACGGGCAATACTTGGGATCATCTTTCTTGCTCTCATCCTCAGGCCTCCTAGCCTCTGGCAACTGAAAATCTGGTTTCTTTAACAGACTCCTGAAGATCTTCTTAACTGACTCCCTTTTAAATGGATAAGGCTTTGCCAATCTCTCTCTAAAAGGGATGAAGGAGGGATCTCTAGTATGTTGAGGAACTATCTGAAAGGGCTGCTTCTGAGGCGGCTGTGGTGGAAGTGGAGTGCTAGGCTGACTAATCACTGGCCTCTTTCCTTTATCTACTGCTGAGACCACAGCTTTCTTTTCAAATGTTTTCACCAATTTTGGACCCTTCCTTTCTTCAGGCTGTTCTCGTAAGAATGGCATCCTAGGAGCCTCTTCCTGCAAATTGCTAGCCTTATTAAGAAGTTTCTCAAAAGTTTTAATAGTGAAACCCTTCAGGAGAAAAGCAACAGGACCGTGGATATTCTTCAAAAGAATCTCCACAGCATGTTGCTCTTGCAACTGGGGTTCACACTTCATCGAGAGGTTTCACCACCTCAAGATGTACTCAACTAGAGACTCTCCCGGCTTCTATTTTTCAACCACGAGATCGCCCACGGTGGTGCGTTGTTGCGCTCCAGAAAATCTCTTAAGAAAGAGGTTTTCTAGGTCGCAAAAGGTTCTTACTGAACCGTTGGGCAGATCGGCGTACCATTCAAAAGCAATGCCGGATAGACTACTTACAAATTGGCGAAATAGTAGAGCATCTGACCCTCCTGCATTGCAACAGCTTGCTCGGAAGTGGGCCAGATGCTGTCTCGGATTTTCAATTCTAGTGAAAACTTTAAAAGTTGGTGGCACAAAGCCCTTTGGGTAAGGAACTAAGTCATATTCCTCGGGGTAGGGTCTACCCTTTGAAATAGACACAGTTCCTTGAGCATGGGCTAAGGCCTCCCTTACCTGGTCCTCAATTAACTGCTTGATATCCTTCTGAGGTGGGATCGGAGGAATGGTGGAAACTGCAGGGTGAACTGGAGGTGTCTCTACTGGACAAGGGAGAGTCACAGGTGGTGATTCGAGAGGTCTGGAATTAAATTCTGCCCTTTTGGCCTTTTCTGTGAGCTCTCGAGCTGACTGGTGGATCATAAAAGACTCTTGCTGTGATTTATCCAACTTCTCTTGCATTTCTCTAACTTGTGACATCATGCTAGCAAGCTGAGTCTCCAAGTTTTTTATGTGTTCTTCATCTCTGTCTTTCACAGACTCATCTGAATCTGACTCAGCAGTATGTGGATCACCATCTTTAGCAAATCGACGCTTGCTGGGCTCAGCTTCTTTATTAGACCGTCTAGTTTCTACCACATGAATGCCCCCAACATAATCATCTTCATCTCCAAGGAGATCATCCATATCGGGGTCAAAAGAAGCCATCCCTTCTTTGTTCAACAAAATATTTCTTATTTCTTGGACTACCTCCTCGACCGGTCTATCCCCAATTGATTTAGGGTCAAGGGGTAAGTATCATTTATACTCAGCCATATCAAACAACTCTTTAGAATCCATAAGGGCAATAATTTCTGTTAGTTTTGGATTTGGATCTGGTTGAGACTTTGTATCCGGTTCATCTTCCATTTCTAAATCCTGGTCAATTCTCTCCTCTTCGACTATCCCAGAGCTAGTAGTCAGAAGAGTGGCATCCTCTACAGGGAGAGGGACATATTCCTCAGGAGAAGTAGGAGCTTGTAAAGTGATAGTTCCCACATCTGGTAAGGTAAGGTCCTCAGACACCTGACTAAGGGGCCTAGGAATGACACTCGGACTTTGGGGATCATCAACTGGGGTAGCAGGAACGGTAACTATTGGATCCGGAGTCAGACTGGCTGTGGCAGGACTGTCAATTATAACAACTGGAGTACTAGCCTGAACATCCATCAATTCAATTGAACTCGGAGTAGGGTTGGCTGAAACTCGTTGGAGCTGCAGAATGAACTTAGAAGTTCTAGGAGGTGGTGGCAGATTTTCCAACTTAGTTCTCTTTGGCACATATTTCCTTTCAGGAGATTTAGGTCTTTTTCCTTTAAGGTCCACAGACTTTTGAACTTCAACCCCCTTTGGTTTAACAATCACAGAGGCCAATCTTACAGGTTTATGTGGGGGTACCGGGGGTCTACCAGTAGAGTGGCGGCCTCTCTCGGACCCAGTCAACACAATACCCTCTGTTTGAGAGGACAGAGGGCGTGGCACCCAGTGATATCCATCAACCAGTACTGAAGTAGCGGGCTGTCTAACATACTTCTTATTCTTTCTAACGAATTGTGGGGTTAAATTCTTTGCTTCGGATACTTCTTCCTTCAACACTTCTTTTTGGAAGCGATGTGAGATCACTCCCTTCAATTGTTTCACATATTCTTCTTTAGTCTGTCCAGTCTGTGCAGCGCAGGTATGAATTATATTTCTCAAAGTCCTTGTCTTTTGGAGATGTCTTTCTTTCTGAGTTTTCTTGGTCGAGTAGTCGACCGGGCATGGTGGAGAACGGGCTATCCTAGCTATCCTCTCCTCCCCTTGAGCTGAAGCCAGGGGGTAAAAGCGACTTCCCTTTAGGAGGGGAGAGGAAGCAGGAATAGGTAGCTCCTCAACAGCCTCAGGTTCTACTTGAACCAAGGTCTTAAAGGGTAGAACTCTCTTAGCCTTAGAGATTTTCTTCCTAAGTCTCCTCAAATAGTTCTTCTTCTGATTCTTAGTGGTGAATCTAAGTCCAGAACTAGACCCTTCTTCAAAAACAGACTTAATTTCAGTGGGAGGCTCTACAACTGATTCAGGCTGTTTCTGATCATCACTGACTACTGGCAAGGTGGGTGCAGATCCCACAATTAACTCAACTACTGGGGGAGTTTCCTTACTGGCATCCAAGCTAACAATCTGGTGTCCATCCATAGAGAGCTCTAGAGTACTAAATCCCATTCCAAAAATAACAGTGCTCCCTTGGTCATTAACAGTCGAAGACAACTCTCGGTCAAAGGAGAAAATCAGTTGGCCAGCCATTTGAAATTTTCTGAAAGTTAAAGAAAATGATTGAAATTAGATCTTTTTGAAAAGAGTGGTAAAAAAGGATTTTATTGTTATTATTTTTTGAAAGTATGACATATTTTGGCCCACGAGGAAATCGTATGGGGTAACACATGACAACTTAGAGTTTAAGACATTTTTTTGAGGAAATTTTGAGAATTTGAAAGGGGTTTTCTTACAGGTTCCAAAACACAACGGACAGAGTTTCCCCTTGCCCGAAGGCTTATGGAATTGTGAGAAAGCCCAAGTAAAAAGGAATAGTTTAACCCTCCCCACCCTTAGAAGTCAAAGTGGGAGTGAGGGGGGGTTAAAACTAAAATAATTTGGAATGAAATCAAAAATTTTGAATTTTTTTTCAATTTTAAGGATTTATATGTTGAACGAGAAATTTATCGACCATAAATCCATAAAATTAAAAAGGATATCCAGAAATCTGATTTGACACTGTCGCCTCACAGGCTAGGCTGGAGCAGAAGGTCAAAATCAGAACAAAAAAAAAATCTGGATAAAGCCAAATTTGGAGGTGGAACCTCTCTTTTAATACTTTGTTATTATTTTAGATGTTGGCCACACTCACCCAAGGAAGAAATGAGCAAAGGGACCAACGGAAGAAATGATAGTTAAAACTACCGATGAAACAAAATTTTGCCATTATTAAAGATGGAGAGAGAGATTTGTCCCACCGGGCGTGCCATTTTTTGTTGGTGGAATTTTGAAAAACATATTTTGAAAATATTGGTTTTCTTTGGGAGTTAAAGTTAAATTCTAATTCTAAAATTGAATCATCCTGTTAGAAAGAATATATCACCTCGAAAGATGAAAATAAAATTTCATAACGGCGTTCAGATTTAGAATTATGAAATTCATCTTGAATATTGTGAGCGGATGCTAAAGAGGAATTCATATGACCCCGAAGGGTCAAAATGAGGTTCAATTGAATATCCAGCTACTATATTCAAGAAGTGTGATCGTTAGGTTCACATCCAAAGCCTTATCAAAGAAAGATATATCTCCCCGAAGGGAGAAAATATCATTCGATGATAATTCTTTGAATATGATAATAATGATCACTAATATTTTAAGTTTTCCCAAAGAAATCCAATTGAGTTTTGAAAAATCAATTTTTAAAATCAGGTGTGTGTGGTTCTAAATCTCCTACGAGCGCAAGCCCTCATAGTTAATTACATCGTAGGGAGATAAAATCCCCTACGAAAACTCTCGATTAAAATAGTGGCAAAATTTTATTAGATTATCTAGGAGTGATATCAAAAAAAGATGAATGTTAGAAACTCAAAAGGGAATGGATCAAAAATGAGCAGTTATTAACGGAGTTAAAGGAGGAGAGGTAGGGGACACTTTGAGATTCCAGAACCATCCGGAAGTGTCCCAACTTAATCTAAGTGTTGGGCTTTATGTTTTGGATTTGAAATGGAATTTAATTAGAGTTGAGCATTTTATTAGAAATTTGGGATTAGATTCCCGAAGTTTGGGGTCTTATAATCAAAGATCTGCCCCGGAGCCTAAATCTATTTTGGACACTGGACCACAGTCGTCCGATCCTAACTAATGCAGTGCAAGGTCTGGACTTACCCCAGCCTGGATTGGGGAGCCAGCTAATCACCTAATCGATTTAAAATACATGAATCCGGTCTTTTTATGAAAGAGTGGTAGGGACGTTATAATTAAAGTTTTGGGGAGGTGGGGCCGACATCTAGAGATTCTCCTAATTGGCCCCTTTGACTTATGTTGGGTGCAAAAATGCTAAGGACTATGAAATTAAAATTTTGACTCTTTTAATTTATATCTAATGCAATGCATGCTGGTTAACAACCTCAAATCAGATATGCTTGAAATTTTTAAAAACAGGCTTATAAAATAATTTTTAGAAGACTGGACTTCCCCAGGTCCGGCACCTCGTCCTCATAGGTCAGACTATCCGGACTCTACCCGCAGGCGGGGAAGGGTCTAAAGCAAGGAAAGAGTAATGCAAAAATATGCATGCGACCCCGGGGTCGATCCCCGGCTAATTCCCTAGATTCGTTATCTTTCTATGTTATTTAGACTCACTAAAATTTTAGACTTTTAAAATTATGAATAAAAAAACTTTCACACCCTCACGAGTCTCACGTATCCAGGCGAAAACAAAGAGCGGCATGCAATCGCCAAAAAAAAAATAGTAAAAACAAGTAATCCTAAAGGCAATCAAATCATCACATCAAATATAAATTAATTAATAAATGTCCATAGGCAGAATTGCCTTACTTATTACAAACCAGAATATTACAGAAAGTAAAGTGGCCGGGTACCACTGACAACAACCCGGATTCTAAACCTAGTAATGACGCAGGTTCTTTTGAGTGGGATACTCTCAATCTTCAAATCTTCAAATCTTCAATCTCATTCTTCTTTTGACTCCTTTTCTTCAATCTTCTTGGAATCTTCGTAGTGGATTACCCAAATGGACAAGAGGGCACTTCCCTCTAAGGGGGAGGCCACTCTTTCCTCTTTGGGTAAGGAAGAGGTATGATCCAAATTTGGATTTCCAAATGGAAAAGGAATATTCCTTAAAGGGGTATCCTTTCCTCTTTGGAATCCAAGCTTTGGGTCTATGTATCCCAACTCAAAATCAACTTTCACAACACTTGACACTTACACAAATTACATTGGTATCAAAATAAAAATCTAGACTCACCTGCAGGGTTATCCTAAGCAATTAATATATAAAAAGCAGTTATTCCCAAGCAGTTGTATATGAGCATAAAAGAAAGTAAACACACTGGCCACGCTCTTTTTATGATTTGGGGGCTTTAGCAGCTAAAGCACATGTGCAAAGAATTTATAATATTTATGCATTTTTTGATTTGCCCCCTTTTTTATATTGCCCTGCATGAGCGTGGTCACCTGCAGAAAACTGTGTCAACATCCAAATCGTACCTAACCTAAGGGTAATCTAATCGCCAAACACATTAATCCATCCACAGAGTACAGAAAAAGTAAGCAAACACAGCAAAGCAATTTCATCCACAACATGCAGTGAAAACTACGAAAAATCTGGCCCACAGCAGTAAAGTAAACACCGGCCTAACCTAGATCTAGAGTTGGTTGTCCTAGCACATCATCTAAAGTGTGTGAGAAAGGTCGTGTGGCTGGGGTAGATCCTAAAGTGGGTTGTTAATTGGAGTTGTCTAAAAGTGTGGATTTGTTAAAGCTTAGGAGGGAATTTAGATTAAAATTTAAGTATTAATGAATTAAGAATTCTAATTAGGCATATTTTAAAAGTTAATTGATTTCTACCTTTTTTTCACACCGAGGCCGTGAAGTTTATTTCACCTTCCTTGGGGCTAAGCTAATAGCCTCGTAGGCCTGGGTTACCCAGTATCAATCGGGGTTAATTAAGTTATTTAAATTGGTTAGAATTAAAAAAAAAGTGGATTAATATAAAGAAATGAGTTAATTACTGATTTTAAAAGCTTGATTAATTTAAGTTTGCCATTAATTGATTCGTGGCGTTGTGCCACCAGGCTCGAGGAACCAGCCTCCTTAGGACACGTAGCCCCGCAGCCCGGAGTAGTCCAGCCGATAAACCAAATTAATGTAGTTAAATTAGAAGTTTTAAAAGGTTAGATAATTAATGGTTAATCTATTTTTAAGGTTTAACACCCCTTGGAATCCATTCGTGGCGTTGTGCCACCAGGCTCGAGGAACCAGCCTCCTTAGGACACTTAGCCCCGCAGCCCGGAGTAGTCCAGCCAATAAACTTCATCTTTAGGATGGTTGTTGTGTTTTAAAAGGTTTGTTGAATGTTTTAAATATTAAATTAACATTTTCTGGAGTTTTAGAATAATTTGAATTTTATGAATTTTGAATATTTTAATCATTTAATTAAAGGGTTGAAAATTGAGTTTTTGATTAAGTTCAAATTCTGGAATGTCTGTATTTTATTAAAATACTAGACCTTACCACGATCAGTTAGAAGGTAAGTACGTTGAAATCGGATTTTTCTGCATTTTATTACAAAGGTTTGAAGTTTTGAACTAGTTTTGACTTAAAGTTGACCGGTTTGTTGACTTTTTGAAATATTGCAGATTTATGGAGTTTAACATTTTTAATAAATATTAGACCTTATTAGGAATTGAATGCAAGTGAATTTGGGTGATTTGGATTTTTCTGGAATTAGTTATGAAGGTTTGAAGTTTTGACTTCTTAATGAATTTTTGGGAATTTCTTAATTAGAGGGCATTTTTATGATTTTCCTCCAAATGAATCCCAAACTCCTTGAAATCAACTCCAAAGGTCAGAAATGACCTAAGGAGAGATTTCCAAGTGTTTGGGAAATTTTTGGAATTTTTAATATCTTTTAATTAATTAAATTAATTAAATATTGATTCTCACTTAAAATTAGATTAAGGTTCCAATTGCTGTCAAATAATTTTGGTTTTAATTTTCATGGGTTAAGGGTTTAATTATGGTCAGTTAGAGGGGTTAAACATAATTTTTGGATTTAAAATGGATTTGTTAGAATTTCGGGAAGGTTTAAAGGCTTAATTAAGGCTTAAACTTAGGAAAATTAATTAGGGATCTTAATGACTTCTAAATTCAGTGAAAATTTTCCTAGTGGCTGTGAGTGTCACTATGTTTGAGATGTTCAAAGTTCAAGTTCAAATGAAGTGTATCCTAATTATAATGAATTTTCAAAGTTCTCTAATCAAAGTCCTTAATTTTTGTCCTTAATTATGTCACTAGGTTTGATAGGTTTGAATCAAGGTTTCTCTAACCCTTAACTTAACATGACATAAGCACATAGAAACAATCAAATCCTAAAGCTAGGAGAGCCTAGGCTAAGTGCATGTGTGTGTACAACCTAAGCATGCAAATACTAACATAATCAACTTAACTTAAATCTTGATTAGTGGATAGTTGAAGCATAACTATGCACTAATCACTCCCCATCAATGTTATCCAATCAAGCTCAATCTAGGTTTAAAGTTTCAAAAGATCTCTCAATCATGTTAAAGGTTTAATATATATAATTTTAAGATAATTTTCAAAATATAGGTATTTTTATATATAAATCTATGAGGATATTAATTTTAAAATAAGATAATTTAAAAATAGCATTAAAATAAAATTTTGAAACTTGAGAGATCCACTGGTTTTCAAGGTTATGTGAAAATAATAATTTTTTTTTAATTTTCAAAATATTTAATATAATATTAATTAAATATTAAGGGTTTTAAAATAATTCAAATAAATCAAAATAAATTGAGTTTTAAACTTTGAAAATAGTTTCAAATTAAAATATTTGAAATTCTAAAAATATTGATATATTATTCAAATTTTTATGAATTTACTTGATTTTAAAATGAATTTTTAAAGTTCAATGCTAATTAAAGCATTTCAATTGATTTAAAATTAATTGAATCTTAAGAATTAATACTAAATAATATTAAATTAATTCTTAGTTACTCTCTGGAAATTCAAAACAGACTAAAATAATTTTCTTTTAAAATTTAAAAATATTTTGGTTTATTTTAATCAAATAATAATTAAAATAACCTACTAGTTAATATTTAAAATTACTTAAAATATATAAAACATTTTGATGAAATTTTATTTTTAAATTAAAGCCCTTGAAAATACGAATAGTTTGATATATTACATGGATTTTTTGGATTTGTTTTTCATTTTTAACATTTTTTTGAAGTTTCTGGTAATTAAATGTTTTTAATTTTAATTAAAACCCTTTAATTAAACCGGCGGCCAATCATTAGGACAGGTGGCGGGCACGGGATCGAACGCGTGGCGGCGGCGCAAGGTTCACGCGTTTTCCACTTAACCACGTCAGCGCGTGGTCAAGGCCGTCCGATCGTCCGCGCACCCGATCTGATGGTCCAGATCGAATCCCGCGTTTTGATCTCGTGAGAAGAGATCGGACGGCTGATCTCTGATCGCGCGGTTTCGAACGGACGCTGGAGATCTCGCCAGCTCGTTATCCATACAAACATTTGATACACGCGATTGTATGGACCGCGGGATAACAAGATCCGAGCCGTTGATCATCAAATCAACGGCTCACAAAACGTACACCTGCAGCAGCCTACCGAGACGCCCTAGAAAACGTTTTTTGCCTCGTTCTTTTGATCGGATCGATCATTTTCAATGAAATTTTAAATTAAGATTGAAGACATGAACAGAAATCGTGGGGAAGGGTTCATTTAACCTAAAACATCCTATACGAAGAGCTAAATAACCCTATCTAATGTGTACTAAATCTAGAGTTTTAAGGGATTATACCGCTGGATCTTCGATATTTCTGGATTGATGAGCTTGTAGACTGTCCAAGTGAAGATCCCCAACACAAACCCGAGCTCGAACACGTCTAGATCGACTGCTATAGGCTTGGGATGGACTAGGTGGTGGACTCGCCGGAGAACTCGCCGCCGGTGACGTGCAACCACTTGGATTTTGTAGTGGGGAGGTAGATGAGACTCTGGAGATCCAAACCGAACTAAGAACTCGCTCTGGGAGGCTAGGGTTAGTGAGAGAAGGTGTTTTTGATCCAATGCTTCAAAAGTCACCTTTTTCCCTATTCAAGCGGCCTGGGCTGGATTGGATGGCTGGGATCGACTCCTGGACTCTCTAGATGATGCCACCTGTCCCTGGGAAAGCTGGAAGGCTGCCACAAGGGCCGGACAAGCCTCATTCCCATTGGGTGGACTTGGGATGAGTGGAGGGGAGCATTGCCACTTATGGCTAAACAGGGGGTGGAGCTCGGTTAGGGAGCCTATTAGAGAGCTTTAGGGCACTAATAGGCTGTCCTTGGGGAGTTAAATCAGGGAAAAAAGTGTAAAAGGCTGATTAAGACCTTTTAAAAGGGTCTAAACCCTTGGTTTGACTAAATTGACCAGTCAACTGGTCAATGGGGCTGATGTGGCATCCAAGCAGGTCATGGAGCCTTTCCAAATGGCTGGATGGGTGTGGCTTGAGCTAGGTTCAATGGGTTGAAGGGTTTGACCATACAAATGGTTCCTTAAGCTTTGAGTTGACTGGTTGACCAGTCAACCCCATCAAGGGTTATGGAATTTGCACCTAGGTAATTCAAATGGGATGATTAGGTGGATTGGAGGGTGATTCCAAGAGTCATGTTTGTCAATTGAAATAAGAAAGCTTAATGGGCCCTTAATGGGCTTTTAGGCTAAAACTAGTTGATTTGGTCAACCAGTTGGGTTCAGGGACTAGAAATAGATTCAACAAATTCAGAATGTCATCCTGAGTCTACTGGATGTGGTCCCAGGGTTTGGAGGGGTCAATTTGGTCAAAATCACTATTTGAACCCTTAAGGGCTTGTTTGGTCAACCTAGGTTGACTTGGTCAATCAGGTTGACCCAGGGTCTGGGTTTGGGCTCAACAGGTTTGAAGTGATATTTTAAGGTTAATGGAAGTGGTTGGATGACTTAGAGAGGTCATTTGGGTCAAAACACATGTTTGGACCCTTAAAGGGCCTCTTGGGTCAAACCAGTTGACTTGGTCAACCAGGTTGACTCAAGGGTTGGAAATAGGTTCAAAATATTTGAAATGATATTTGAAATTTGTCAAAGGTGGTTGCATCCAATTTGGAGCTCATTTGGTTTGAAATCTCTAATTGAGCCCCATAGGGGTATTTTGGTCAATTTTGACCTATTGGTCAACTATGGTCAAAAATGGGTCTGGAAAATGCAGTTTACTGCTCAATGGGTTAAAATCAAGGGTCTGAAGGTGATTGGAGGGTTTGATGAGGATTCCAGGGTCAATATCTCAAAGGGGTTAGGTTCAGTGGCATAGGCTGTAAATATTTGAAGGTTTTACAGCCTTTGAATTTTAATTCAGATTCTAGGGTTAGAGACCTCAGAATGAGCTCAAAGTTGGAGGGTAACCTCTAGAGACATGTCTTATCACTTTGCAAGTGATAGACCCTGAATCAGAGGCCATTTGACTGGGTTTTGAAATGTTTGAAAAATCTCTAAAAAGGGTGTTTAGGACAGGGCCTCTAGAGTTTGGATTTGAGTCTGAATTCTGGGTTTGGATTTGATTTGAAGTTTGAATGATTAATATTGAAGTATCCAAACCATTTACAATCATGTGGTGATTGTTAATGGGTGGATAAGGTCACAACTAGATTGAAGTTTGGATTGTCAAATTAATTGGATCAAGGTTTGGATATGTTTGAAATTTGAATTAATTTGGATTTGAATTGGATGGAGTTTAAGATTCAAATTGATCACAGGTAGGAATCAAATTGAAATTGGAGTGGATCAAATATAGGAATTGATTTAAAAAAAAATTGAAGTTGATCAAGGGTAGAGATTGATTTGAAGTTGGAGTGATCCTAAGATCTGGAAGAATTCTAAGATCTAGGATTTAAGGGAATCCTAGGCTCTAGAATAGGCTCTAAGGTCTTAGATCTAGGAGGATCCTAAGGTCTAGAGTGGATCCTAGGGTCTAGGATTAAATCTGGCTTCTGGAAGGGTCTTAGTGACCTCATACAAAAATGAGGTCAACAGTCGGTCGGTTGTCGGGTAAAAGTCCAGCGGTGGTCAAGGTGTCTCTTCCTTCTCTTCTTCCTTATCTTCTTCATTCTCTTCTTTTCTTGCTTGGACTCATCCCTCAAGAGAAATGAGGGGTCTATTTATAGTTTTCTAAGAGTAGCATGACCAATAAGTAGGGGGAAGATCAAGGGTAAATTGGGAGTGATTTAAATGGATGACCGATGTTGAATCCCTTGGTCATGGACTATTTATTGAGCATTTAAATGTCTTATTCATATCAAAATTTGGCAATCTTGAGGACATTAGATTTGTCTCGTCGAGCTGCTCGATCTGACTATAAGCATGTTATATTTGAAAACATTTGGTAATCCAAATTATGGATTGAACTTTCTAATTGTGGTTCAGGTGTTTGTTTTGGACTCATTTAGGGTCGAATTGTGTTGGATTTAGTGTCATTTGGTTTGTATTTCTGAGATGTTCAGTTCGATTATAACTTTGCTAAAATTGGAGTATAGATGGTCTCAGATTTAATTTTTGAAGTTTTCCAACTTAATATTTTCTTCGAGTTTCATGCCAAATTAAGATAATTTTTTGCAGATATATCAATCTCCAAATAAATTAAAGCTTTATTTTGGAAATCTTTGATGACAAATTTATATATTAATTATGGAGTTATTATTTATCAAAATAATTGATTTAATTGGGGATTTGATTGAGGATTATTTTAGGAAGCTTTTTCCCTTGTCCATTTTCCCAAGATTTATAAGTAGTGGAGTTTTGAGAGCTGTTATATGAAAAAAAAGTGTTATTATTATTGCGTCACAGAATATTCATAGATGTAGAGAAATATAATGTTTAATATCTTAGCTTTATATAAAGATCCAACAAACAATTAGATAAGAGAGAGAGTGTGTGTTGCATTCATAAGAGACACGAGAGTTTTTATGTGGAAACCCCTAGAAAGGGGGGAAAACCAAGAGGTATGGACCAATTTAAAGGAATCCACTAGTATTTACAATCGATTACAAATAAGACCCTTCTTATGGAGAAGGCATTGGCTTGATGTAATAAATATACATCATATAAAGTACATTATAGAGTGGAATTATAATAATCAATATAAACATTTTTTTGGTTGCCAGGACCATAGTCGACAGCAATGGAGGTCGATGAGATTGTATTCTTAGGGTGATAAAGGTCAGAAGGATTATTATTATGCTACAAAGGTTGGATGGACCATAGTAGACTAGTGTTGTAGGTCAGAAAGACCATAATATGGTGATAGAGGTCAGAAGGACCATTATCTAGCGATCCAGGTCATAAGGATTATAATCGGCAGGCAGCAAAGGTAAGATAAATTGTTGTCTTGTGATGGAGGTCGGAAAGACCGTTTGAGAAAGGAGCTCATGACCAAAGTCTTGTGACTCAGAAGGATCATTATTAGTGGATGAAGGAGGTCGGAAGGACCATTATTTAGCTACGAAGGTTGGAAAAATCATACTTGATGGGCGATGGAGGTAAGAAAGATAGTAGTATGGTGATAAAGGTCAGAAGGACTATTGTCGGTGGGCTATGGAGATTAGAAGTATGACGAGCGTCAAATAAACCATAGTTGATAATTCACAAAGGTCAAAAAGATCGTATTCTAGTGACAAAAGTATGAAGGATTATTATTGAGCGATAGAAGTCAAGAGGACCATGTCTGGCATGTGACGGGAGTTAGAAGGACCATAATCTGACAATGGTAATCGAAAGGAATATAGTATGGAGATAGAGGTTAGAAGGACCATTGTATAAAAATAGAGGTCAGAAGGACCATTATCTGGAGACCAATGTTTGAAGGACCTTAGGTGGCTGGTTGTAAGTCCAATGATAATTAGTGACTGGGCAGAAGTTCCCCTAGGGACGATGGTCAAAATTTCAATGTCTGGATGAATTTCGATAAAAGTCTAGTGACAGGCAGAAGTCTGGTGACGGGTAGAAGTCCAGCTACGTGCAGAAATCCAACATTGGGTAGAAGTTTCACTAAGGTTTGGTGATGGGCAGAAGTACGTCGATGGGGGAAGTCTGGCGTTAGGTAGAAATTAAGAGATGGGCAGAAGTCGAGTGTTTGGTAGATGTCCGACAAAAGTTAGATGACTGGTAGAATTTCGATGCTAGGCAGTGGTCCAACAGAAATCTGACATCAGTTGGTGGTCTGACAAAAGTTTGGGCAGTGGTCAAGGAAGAGCTTGGTGGTAAGAGAGAATCTTATATTCATTTTCTTTCTTCTCTTCCCCCCACCCCTCATGAGAAGTGAGGGGTCTATTTATATATTTCTAAGAGTGGTGTGGCTAGTAAATAAATTGGGAGTGGTTTGAATGATTGGCTAATTTTGATTCCCTTGATTATGGACCATTTATTATAAGAATATCATGTTTAAAAACCATTTAGTATTCCAAATGATGGTTTGAACCTTCAAAGTATGCTTTGGGTTTTTGATTTAGACTCATTTGGGCTCAGATTGAGTAAAATTTTATGTCATAAGGTTTGTATTTCTCAGACATTAAGTTTGCTGAAATAAGAGTTTATATGGTCCCAAATTTAATTTTTGAAGTTTCCAACTTGACTTTCCCTCAAGATTTGTGCCCGATCAAGATAATTTTTTAATGATACATCAGTTACCCTCTATTTTTGGACGTCAAAATTCCAAAAGTCTAAAAATATGTACTATAGTTCCTAGTGAATTTTTAATTCGATTTGAAACTAGAAAATAATTCTGATCTTCGGTGTAGAGGTCTTAAATAGCTTTTAAAATTCCAAAATTGAGTCCGAAACATCAAAAAATAATCTCGAGAATCCAAAAAATATATGATTTGGCTTACTCGGATAAAACATTAGGCCTAAAAAAAGTCAAGATTGAGTAGCCACTGCCACCACCTTTATTACTACCTGACGTGCCTGACCGCTGTCATATGCCAGCCTGGCATATCTGCTATGCAATTCTTCCACGTGTTTGCCTGCACTGCACATACTTGCTTGTGCTACCTAGACATGGCCGACGTAGCCTACACCATTGCCGGCATGGCTCTGGGTCACGCATCAAATACAGTGGCTAGCCGACGGTTTGGCTAACCGTCTCCTAACCGTGATGACTTTTTTTTTACAACTTCCATAACTCCCTCCCCTATCTCCTTTTGATTATAAATACCCCCTTTGGGGTACAAAAAAGTGCACCTCCCACCTTTTCTCCTCTCTTATAATAGAGGTCTTTGCCTGGTTCTACATAGGTGGTATCCCTTGTTAAGTTCTAGGGCTCCTCTCTATTGAGAAGAATCCTTCTCCCTCAGGAGTTTTCCTTTATTTTTTGGATAGCTGACATCCACTACCCAACTTCAGTTCCCTTCTATGGGTAGAAGGAAATCTCATCACCTTCTACCTTTCTTCCCTTCAGACTCTTTCCAACATTAGAGGCATTTCACTAGTTTTGAAAGATGGTATCTGCTATCAAGCTTCAATGCCCCTCTTTATGTAGAGAAAGTTGTGATGATAGTTTTATGGCGATAATAGTACTCAGCATGAGAAGTAGTGATATTAGTAGATGGGTAAAAGTTCAATTGTGATCGATAGTGGTCGACACCTTGGTCGAGAGCTGAAGGAGATAGTGCGAGAGTGTGCTGCAAATAGTAGTTGAGCAAGGGGCCAATATTATCTGTATGGAGAAGGGATGATGACGGTCACAATCAAGTCATACTTTTTGGAAGTAGTCTGAATCCATGTTAATGGGAGTTTAATGATGAATAGTCTAACTGAGGTGGTCAGGTGATGCACTGATGGTAGTAGCCTAATAGTGTAATATCAAATAAGCGAAGACCTATAGAGGCTTTGATTGTTTTAATTTTGCTCATCAACGATCTTCTGGATGATGTTAGCATGTGTGGAGGATTTTGATAGAATCTATCAAGGATGTTTGATATATTTGAGGTTGTATGTCAGAGTATTACTCTATAATATTAACCTATATGGAAGAGATTGAGAGAATTCACCAATGATGTATGACCTATCTAAGATTTCTTATCAGAGTATTGCTTGATGATATTAACATACATAGAAGAGCTCAAGAGAATCCACCAAGGATTTATGAACTATCCAAGATTGTATATCAGAGCATTGCTCGATGACATTAACCTATATAGAAGAGGCCAAGAGAGTCAATCAAGCATGTAAGACCTAGCTGAGGTTATATATTAAAGTATTACTCGATGAGACTAATATGCATGGAAAATGTTGATAAAATCTATTAAAGATTCTTAACATATCTAAGGTTGTATGTCAAAGCATTGTTTGATAATGTTAACCTATATGGAAGAGGTTGAGAGAATCCATTAATGATGTATGACCTATCAAAGGTTGTATGATAGAGCATTTGCTGATGACATTAACATATTTAGAAGAGCTTGAGAGAATCCACAAAGGATGTATGACCTATCTAATGTTGCATATCAGAGTATTGCTCGATAATATTATTCTGTATGGAAGAGGTCAAGAGAATCCATCATGGATATATGACCTATCCGAGGTTCTATGTCAGATCGTTGCTCAATGACGTTAAAATATATGGAAGATGTCTAGAAAATTCATGAAAGATAAATGACCTATCCGAGGTTGTATATTAGAGCATTGCTCGATGACGTTAACCTATATAGAAGAGGTTGAAAGAATCCACCAAGGATGTATGACCTATCTGAGATTGTATATCAGAGCGTTGCTCATTGACGTTAACCTATATATAAGAGGTTGAAAGAATCTACCAAGGATTTAAGACCTATCTTAGGTTGTATGTCAAATCGTTGCTCGATGATGTTAACCTATATGGAAGAGGTCGAGAGAATCCATCAATGATGTATGACCTATATGATCTTGTATATTAAAGCATAGCTGGATGACATTAACCTTTATAAAAGAAGGTGATACCACGTATATCCTGAATCAAAGGTGAAGAATGGTCTATCTTTAGACTAATATTTCCTTTTTGAGGTCAAAATATAGGCCTTGCCTAAGGAGTATAAGTCTAGCTATGGACTATATAAAGTTTAAAATTTATTAGAAGCATCATTGCATTTGCTAGAAGCTTTATGATACCAATGTATCATCTTGGATATTGGAAGAGTAGGAGGAATCTTCTTGACTATAGCTATAGTCAAGGTTGCCCCCAGTTTGCATCTGATTTCTATAAAATTGAAGCTGCAAAGACTAATATAAAGATATTGACATAAATAAACTTTTGAGATTGGAGCAAAATTTGCCCCCACTTAGGAATCATGTTCTTACATACAATGCCAAACTATTATGTTCTAAAATATTTATGGTGGTAGAGAAATCTAATATTTAATATCTTAGCTTTGTACAAAATTCTATCACACAATTAGATAAGATAGAGAATGTTTCAATCATAATATACACTAGATTTTCTACATGGAAACCCTAAAAAGGGATTAAAAACTACGGGGCCAAGCCCAATTTAAAGGAATCCACTAGTATTTGTAGTCGATTACAAATGAGGCCCTTCCTTAGGAGAAGGCCTTGGCTTGATGTCATAAATATACATAATATAAAGCGCATTGCATGGTGGGAATTATAATAATCATTATAGACATATTTATTTGGTCTGTAGGACCATAATCGGTAGATGACAGAAGTAGGAAAGATCATAATCGGGTGACAGTGGTCGATGAGACTATACTTCATGGGAGATAAAGGTTAGAAGGATCATTATCTAGTTATGGAGGTCAGATGGACCATAGTCAACAAGATTTGTAGGTCGAAATGACCATAATATGATGATAAAAGTTATGAAGACCATTGTATAGTGATATAGTCTATAAGTAATGTAATCAACATGTATTAGTGGTCAGAAAGATCGTTATCTTGTGATGGAGGTTAGAATAACTGTAGTAAGGAAACAAAGGTCAGAAGGGTCATAGTTTGGTGATAGAGGTTCGAAGGAATGTCGTTGGTGGGAAATGGAGGCCAGAAGAACCATTATCTAGCAATGAAGGTCAAAAGAATTGTAGTCGACAAGTGATGGAGGTCAAAAAGACCATAGTTTGGTGATAATGGTCAGAAGGATTATTGGCGATGGACGATGGAGGATGGAAGGACCATCATATGGCAGGGAAGGTCAGAAGAATTGTAGTCAATGGGCGATGGAGGTCGAAAAGACCGTAGTCTAGTGATAAAGGTCGGAGGGATTGTTGTTTGGTAATGGAGGTCGGGAGGACTATATTAGGCAGGTAATGGAGGTCGGAAGGTCCATAATCTGGCGATGGAGGCTGGGAAGGATCATAGTATGATGATAGAGGTTAGAAGGATTATTATTTGGCGATAGAATTTGGGAAGACCATTGTCTTGCAATGAAGGTCAGAAGGATCGTATGTGGTCGGGTATAAGTCTGACGAGAATTGGTGACCGGATAAGTCTCCCTAGGGACGATGGTTGTAAGTTCGATGTTGGGTAGAATTTTGACAAAAGTTTGACAATGGGTAAAAGCTTGGATCCAAATATAATTCTGGTGTTGGGTTAAAGTTCAATGAAATTTTGGTGATGGAAAAATTCCAGCAACAAGTGGAAGTCCAGTATCGGGTAGAAATTCAGTGACAGGCAAAAGTTTGGCATAGTGTAAAAGTCTGACGAATGTCCGATGACAAACAGAAGTTTGGTGACGAGCAAGAGTCTGATGTCGGGTAGAAGTCCAGTGATGGACAGAAGTTTGGTATCAGGTAGAAGTTCGTTGTTAGTCGGTGGTTAGACAAAAATTTGATGTCAATTTGTTGTACGGCGGAAGTCCGGGCAATGGTCGAGGAAAAGCTTGGCGATAAGAAAGAATCTTAGTTTCTTTCTCTTCCTTCTCTTTCACTATGACGTCCCAGACATCTATAGTGAAAGGATTCATCAATATACTTTCTTCTTATTCTTTCTTCTCTCTCAGATCAGTACAGACATCCAAAAATGATAATTACAATAAAGAAAATGAATACATTATAAAAATATAATTCACATTACGACATTTCATATTTACAATCCAAAAGTGGCGTCATAAATAACATATACAATAGCTGCACAGGATACAAAATAATGCATGAACCAAAAACTACGAAACTACACTAGTATATGAAAGAAGCTTCACGCGGGAAGCTCTGCACCTGAAATCATTAATAAAATATAATGAGCTTAAAAAGCCTAGCAGGTCACAAAAAACTTACAACTGAAATCAAAGCACGGTACGAAAATAATATGCATGTCAATCAGTCAAATCAATAACATTCACTTGCACATGATCATTGAATCTATGCAAATACAAAAATGAGTAATCAATGCATAATCAACAAAATCCAAAGTCTTCAGTAGGAGAATCAATAAATAGTAGGAAAATTCATAATGCTCAATAAATTAGCACATACGTCAAATCAATAAAGAAATCATCTGATCAATCATATCAGTCAATATAAAGAGAAATCAATTTCGATCTCAATCGGTATGAAATCATATAAAACAATCAAATTAATACACCGTTAAGAATAGTTAAAATCACAGCAATATAGTAAAAGCATATTTTATATCACGTGTTCATGTATAACATATATAAGTATATCACATATATCACATGTATCAGTCAGTATTCGATGTATCACGTGCTATAAGATCAGTACAATGAATCAGTAGTATCAGTGAATCAGTAGTATCGATGAATCAATAGTAGAATCGATAAACAGTTTGCAATATCAATGAAATTGTGTAGTGACAGTAAACTCATAATTCTGTCAGTAATTCCATTTAGTATTAATAAATCAGTTCAATATCAATAAATATGTAAATATCAATAAATCAATAAATTCATAAATAAATCATAAGAATAATATTTTACACATGCATTCCAGTACAGTAGTCTTACTTAACAAGTACAATAACTGACTATTAATGCATTTTTCAAGGTTAGTATCGATGTTAGTAATCCGTTGGCTCAGTAAAAAGAGTCGTCACCCATGCCCGTCGGCACAGTAATCTCCTTATAACTCCCTTCAGTAATCACGTGATCAGTAGAGGATAACACCAAATCCTTTTTAAGGGAAAGCCCGTCGGCCCACCATCCTGTACAGGTCAATCTCCAACCAACGATTTTACTAGTCTTTACTTGTCTTTCAGTAATATAATAGTAGTAGATTCAATCATATATTCTCATTCATATACATATCATTAATACATTTCAATCAATAAACTCAATTAACTCAAATGAAGAGAATCCTTAAAATATCATACGGTCGACAAAAATCCCAAATAGAGTCAAAATACACAGTTTCAGAAAATTACCAAATTACTAGAAATCGTGTAAAACAATGTTTTAAAATTTTACTTGTACTGAAGCAATATTTTTTTGACATCCATATAATTTTCTATTTGATAAAAATCCAACAAAATTCAAAATACCTGGTGAAAACTTTTCAGAAAATACTCAATTAGTGCGAAATAATTATTTCAACATACCAAAAGTTACGCAGTAAAAGTTTCATCAATACAAAGATATGCAAGAATTTCGGTAATGAAAATGCAAAATTGAGCAGAAAAATATGAAAATACAAAATCTTCAAAATCAGAAATAGGATTCGAATTCCTTACAGTGAAACAAACAATTCTTCCAACAACGACATCGGACGAAAATCATACCGTGGCCTCTAAAACTAAGCTTTCCTCTTCTCTTTCATTCTCTTTCTCTGTCATACTTTTCCCTCTCTTCAAAAATATCTCAAAATATCTCAAATCATCTGTTTAATAAACTCGATCATCCATAAGATGTTTTCCATTCATCCCGGGATGAAGCTCTCTGGACACGAGCGTACAAATGATGTTTAATTTCATCCCTGGATGATACTCCGAGCAAAAATTTTGTTCAGTTCATCCCGGACGAACTCAGGTTTGTACAGACGAACCTGCACTTTACTCAGTTCGTAGAGGCAGTTCGTACGTACTAACCATACAGATTTTCAAAACTTTCTCAGTTCGTCCGTACTAAAGTCAGTTTGTATAAACTAACTGCACCCAAAAATATGAAATCTGTAGGGGTTTTACATTCACCCCCTTCATGAATAGTGAGGGGTTAATTTATAGAATGCTAAGAATGGCTTGGATAGTAAATAGGAGGAAGATCAAGGATAAATTTGGAGTGGTTGAATTGATGGCTGATGTTGATTGCCTTGATCGTCGACTGTTTAATTGACGTTTGAATGTCTTATTGATATCATAATTTAGCAATTTAAGGCTTATTGGATTTGTATCGTCTAGCCGCTCGATTAAAATATAAGTATATCATGTTTGGAAACCATTTGGTAATCTAATTTATTGTTTGAACCTTCAAAGTGTGCTTCAGGTCTTTGATTTGGACTCAAATGGGCTCATATTGAGTCAAATTTGGTGTCGTTGGGTTTGTATTTCTGAGACATTCAATTTGACTATGTTTTGTTGAAATCAGTGTTATATCTTGAATTTAATTTTTGATGTTTCCAACTTGATTTTGCCTCGAGATTCATGCCCAAACAAGATAGTTTTTTGATGATATATCAATTATAATCCCTATTATTCTCCAATATAATGAAATCATCATCCCCTTCATATAGACATAGGCATCTTCAACGAACCACATAAATTATCATAATTTTTATATTATTTATTGTGTGTTTTATTATTTTTGTTATTCTTATTGCACAACAATTAGTATTATAGCCAAATTTTAGTGTGATTTGCAATGGTGGCATGGAGAATGAGAGATCAATCATTTTTTCAATTCATGTTGGTCATCCAAGTAAATGAAGAGAGCTGGATTGGTGTAATTTATGCTACGTTAGATAACTATAATTTGGTGGAGCTATGAGATCCAGTAGAGCCAAAGCTACATCCACTTTGACGGTAAAGATGGTGTCGATCCATCAGGTGGTTTCACATCACGTCAAAATTGATGTGATGAAATTTGATGATAATGGTAACATCGGTGTGTGGAAATGTGAGGTGATTGATGCATTATGCTCTTTGAATATGGAGGAAGTTCTATAAAGTGAGGAATGTCCTGTGAAGATTTTATAGTTGGATTGGATCACGATGAACTAGAGTTCTTATGGCTTGCTCGAAAATTTCCTATCATAGGAGATCAAGTATGGGATGTTGATAGTGACTTTTGTAGTGAAACTTCGGAAGAATTCAGAGAACTAGTATCGAATAAAGATTATGGAGAATCATCGCTATATAAAATAGTGGCTCTATAAGTTTCAGATGTAATATTAGATTATGATTGATAAGTATTTGAATGATTTCACAAAGCTATTGGTAGATTTTTTAAATCTGGAAAAGGATGTTGGAGATGATGATAAGGTACTCCTTATGTTGAATTTGCTCTGATATGTGTACGAAAACTTTATGATGACACTCATTCATGGGAAAGAGGTCTTGAACTATGGTGATGTGACTGCAATATTGCTGAATCATGAGTTCTAAAATTAGGATAAAGAGTCCACAAAATGGATTCATCTGAGGATCTAACACACCAACAAAAAAGATCTAAGAAATAGAAGAATAAAAGAGGTGGCACTGGCATGTGAGGCAAGTCTAGTGTGTGCAATCTTGGAAACAATCGGTGTGCTTTCTCCTTAGAGACTCATCATTAGAAGAAATATTGCATGAAGCTAAAAGGAGAATAAAACGAGAGTTTCCAGTGAGGCTAACCTTAGCTAAAAAGAGCGTGACAGTTTCAGATGTATCATTATATGCAATTTCTCAATATTTTTATTCAAATTGTTCATGTTAGATTCTGGAAATTGATGCTACCTATAATATTTTTCCTACTATAGAGTTGGTTAGTACCTACAAAGAGCTTGATATTAGTATTGTGATGATGAGAAACCACTAAAAGAAAATAGCTCATTTTCGGCAGAGGTTCCGGTTGATCAATATATGTTGTTTAAAGCGATGGTTTAATCGACGGATATTCCGCCGGACAATGTCTGGCATAATTACCGGCATTTAATATGCTGGTAATCTTCTGTCGCATATAACATCGATTAATTTGCCAGTGAGTTGATATATCAGTGTAGAATCTGCCAGAAATTTTTGGTGTTTTCTTCGGTGTATTGTATGCCAGCGTATTTAAACACAACGACTAATTACCGGCACACTGACCGCCGGAAATATACCCGACGTAATATCTGTTGGTACGTCCGCCAGAAAAATCCCTATTTCCACACTTCGTCCCTTTCCTTTTCATTTGATTTTGTTCAGTTCTCTATTCGCTGTCTAGCTACGATGATGCCTCACTGACCTCAGTCATCCGTTCACCGTGGTTCTTGGACTCCGCCGCCATTATTGGCTCCGCCAATGTTCTTGGCCTTTTCCTTTGATAAGGTGAGGTGGTATTCATTTGCCCGTACTGGTTCTCACGACGGTTTCAGTGGAGGAATGCATTATGCTTGTTTTGTGATAAAAAAGTCCCTCTCAAAATTAAGGAAAAATTCTATAAGATGGTGGTTAGATCTGCAATGCTTTATGGTGTAGAATGTTGGCTTTTAAAAGAGAAGCATAATATTAAATTAAGTGTTGCAGAGATAAGGATGCTTAACGGCGGCCTTCCAATGACCGGCCTGGCGGCCTTCCGATCCGATGAAATAGATGTGGATGTTAGTAGTAGAATTCAATTCGGATGTTTAAATTGGAAGAATGCATAGGGCTTGTTGTTTGATAAAAAATCCTCTTAATCTTACGGGAAAATTCTATAAGACGGTGGTATAACCTACAATGCTTTATGGTTTAGAATGTTGGCCATTAAAAGAGAAGCATAATATTAAATTAAGTGTTGTAGAGATGAGGATGCTTAGGTGGACGAGTGGATTTACTCTTAGAGACAGAATACAAAATAGAGTTGCCTTAGATGGTTTGATCATATAAAATGGTAGCCTTCTGATGACCAGCCTAGCGGCCTTCCGATCTGATGAAATAGATGGGGATAGTAGTAGTAGGATTCAATTTGGATGGTTGAACTTGAGGAATGCATTGGGCTTGTTGTTTGATAAAAAAGTCGCTTTAATCTTAAGGGAAAATTTTATAATATGGTTAGTAGGCCTGCAATGCTTTATGGTGTAGAATGTTGGCCATTAAAATAGAATGTTGGCAATTAACGTTTGACCAAATCAATCATAGGAGTTTTGATAGATAATATTTTATGATTTTCAACACTTGTTGGGCACATTAAAGTGATTTTGCACGAGCACTAACCTGCCACCTATAATTTCCATAATGTTTGATAGGAGTTGAGTTTTGTAGTAAATTAATATTCAGTAGGAGACATTTTGATGACTACATAACTATTAATATTATTGTTGTTGTTGTTGTAAATGTTCTTATTAAATCACTATATTTTTACACTTTTTTATTTTAGATGGATATAAAAAATTAAAGAAGTTGGATGTATAATCGAATGTCACAAGGACGAAAGGCATTAATAGATGAGTTTATTAATGGAGTGAACTATTTGATTCAAATAGCTAGTCAAATGCCCAGTTTCATCTTAAATGGAAAGTTTCGTTGCCTATATTCCAAACATAAAAATAAGGTGCCTATATTCATATGATATAACTGTTGATTTATACCGTATAGGGTTTATGCCAGAATATTGGTATTGGACTTGTCATGGATAGTATGAGCCATATTTAGATTCTCGAAGTGGTCCATCAACAAGTTTTAATATAGGTGAGGAAGATAATATCCAACCTGATCTTGAGGACTTAGTTCATGATGCAACATGAGTGCACTCTAAACAATACACAGTAGAGCTGCCAAATAAGGAGGCACACATTTTTATGACTTGTTGTAGGGTTCCAAAAACTAATATGGAAGGGGTGCACAACTCATTCAGAATTATCTGTTGCTATTAAGATGTAAAGTATTAAGGCAAAATTTAATATCCCCCGTGAATGTTTCAATCAATTTATTAGCCTACTTGAGTAAACCAACCCAATAGATAACATGATTCCTGCAAATTTATATCAGACTAAAAAGTTTGTTTCCAAACTGGGTTTGACATACACAAAGATAGCTTATTGTGTCAATGGATGCATGTTATATTATAACGATGATCAGTCTGAAATTGTATGCCATCACTATAATGCACAAAGATTTAAACCTAAAAATGTGTCAAAAAGAAAACAGAAGGATGTACCATTCAAGAGGATGTTTTACTTTCCTATAATTCTTAGATTACAATAATTATATTCTTCCATGAGATCTGCTGCACATATGAGATGACATAGTGAGTACTTATCGAAAGAAGGTGTGATTACACATCCGTCAGAAGCATAGACCTAGAAACACTTTGATCGTACACATCCTGCCTTTTCCACAAAAGTAAGGAATGTCATATTAGGTTTATGTGAAGATAGTTTTTCTCCTTTAGTTACTCTGCTTCACCTTACTCATGCTGACCAGTGATACTCATCCCATACAATCCTTCATCAAAGTTGTGTATGACTGTTCCTTACATGTTTCTAACGATAATTATTCCAAGATCCTATAATCCAAAATAAAAGATTGATGTATTCTTACAACCATTGATTCATGATTTATATTTATTATGGGAAGGATTTATTACATATGATATTTCCACTAAACAAAATTTTGTAATGAGGGCCACATTACTTTGGACAATTGGTGACTTTCCTGCTTATGGTATGCTCTCATGTTAGAACAATTCTGGGAAGTTAGCTTATCCATATTCTATGGAATATATAAAGGCATTCACTTTAAAGCATAGAGGAAAAAACACTTGGATTGATAGTCACCGCATGTTCTTACCTGCAGCTCATCCTTTCAGGTGAAAAAAAGATTCATTTGTTAAAAATAAAATGGTGATGTTGCAGCCTCCTCCTAGATTCAGTAGTGAATAAATATTTAAAAGAGTTAGTTCCATGCCTGCAATAGTGGATTCGCCAGCATTAGCTGATTATAAATTGCTAGGGTATGGTGTCAATCACAATTGGACAAAAAATATATATTTTGGTCATTGCCATATTGGAGGACAAACTTGATTAGACATAACTTGGATGTGATGCATATTGAGAAATTTTTTTCTATAACATATTCAATACAGTCATGGACATTAAAGATAAATCAAAAGGCAATATAAAAGCAAGGATGGACTTGAAGGAGATTTGTAGGAGAAAAGTGTTAGAGTTGAAGGATGGTGAAAATGATAAAATTCTTAAACCGAAAGCTCCTTTTACATTGACTTTGGAGTAGAGACGATCGGTTTGTTACTAGGTAAAGTCCTTATGGGTACCTGATGGATATTATTCAAATATTAGTAGATCTGTTGACATAAGAACTAGGAGATTATTTGGACTGAAAAGTCACGACTATCATATCTTTATGCAATGTCTTCTATCAACTGCATTTAGTTATTTTCCATATCCAATTTTAAAGCCGTTGATCAAGTTAAGTATCTTTTTTGCAGGATTTATGCTCTTCAAAATTAAATACATAGAATCTGATTCTTATGGAGCAATATATCCCTTTCATTCTGTGTAAACTTGAGTAGATATTTCCTCCAGGTTTTTTTGACTCTATGAAGTATCTATCAGTGCATTTACCATATGAGGCTCTAGTTGGTGGACCAGTTCAATATCAATGGATGTATCCTTTTGAGAGGTACTTAAATAAACCTAAGAAGACAACTAAAAATAAAGCACATCCTGAAGGCTCAATATGTGAAGCATATTTAATGTATGAGACAAATCAATTTTGCTCGTACTACTTTGAGACAACATTACAATCAAGTAGCAGTACTACACCTCAAGATGTGGGTAAATCCTCAAATGTATATGTATTTAATGGAATTGGTGAATCGCTAAGTGCTACCACCTTGCACTATTTGAATGATAAGGAGATGAGTGTAGCCACTTTATATGTCTTTCTCAATTGTGATGAAGTTGATCCGTATTTTGAGTAAATATGACTTAAATTATTCATACATTGATTACTCATAAATTTATTCTAAACTAATAATATTTTCAGGAGTTTTGTTAATGGTTTAAATACATTTGAACTAGTTGAAGTCCAAACGTTGGTGGAAATAGAATTTTCTAATTGGTTTAAAAATATGGTATAACCTTCGACTTTTCTTTTCAACAAATATCTCTCAAACATGATGTTAATATAATTTATCAACTTTGTAGGTGCACACTCAAGGGAGTGATAATCCTGGGTTACTTGATTTAGCTTGGGGACCAAATAGAGCTGTTAAATGTCATCATATTTTTGTGGTTAAAGATTTCAAATTTCAAACAAAATCATGGTGTGAAGGTATGAAGAATGATAATTCTGGAGTATGTGTCATAGGGAAAACAGGTGATGATTCTGAGTATTATGGGATTTTAGAAGAAATATTACAGTTGGAATATCCTAGTCATGTGAATAAAGTTTATCTATTTAGTTGTGATTGGTTTGATCCCGTACAAAACAGAGGAACAAAAATACATCCAATTTACAATATAACAGAAGTAAAGTGGGAGAGAAAATATGTGAAGTTTTACCCATTCATCATTACAAGCCAGGCAAGCCAAGTGTACTTTGCCAACTATCCGAGTAGAATACGAGGCAAACAAGATTGACTTGTAATTATGAAGACCAAAACTAGGGGTGTAATTAAGAAAACTACATCAATACCTATAACACATCAAGAAGATTTTATGTCAAATTTTTAAAAAAATGCAAATAATATGGATGATCAGATTGTTACTACTGGGAGTGAATTACAATTAGAGGAAGTAGATTTAAATATTTTGAAAGTCATGAAAATTCTAATAATGATGAAGATGTTTCATCGTATGAAAGTAAATCAATATAAGGTAAACACCATGACCCTGAAGTTGTGATTGTTTTATTTCATTTATATAATTGTTGCTAACATGTTTTAAATTTCCTATTTAATTTATGTTACTAACATGTTTTAAATATCTTTTTATTAGATGTCTTTAGGTGATAAGCAGGGTTGAGGAATAGTTAAAAAAAATTATTAGGCAGAAGAAGAAGTTGACTGTTGGCCCTTCTACTGGTTCTGTACATACTAAGGGGACTTCTTCATCACAGCCTGCCACTTAGAGTCAGCCTAGCCCACCTTTACCTATTCTTGTAGCCAGTAGCCCATAGTTTTACTCACCATATCCATGCTTACCTTCACTAGATGTAGCACATACTACTCCCTTCTACCCTTACTTCCCACCCCTACCTCCTGGTGTCCCAGCTACATATCCATATCCACCATATGTCCCGCCATACTATCCCCCACCACCCCCTCACCCCGCCATAGGTGGACCTTCCACCCCAGTTGCAGTAGAGCAGGCAGAGCAGGCAAGGTAGGCAGGGCAGACAAGGCAGACGACAGATGATCGCATGTTGATTGAACCTGACAGTGATATGTATGTACTCACATAATATTAAATTTGTTTTATCATTTCAAGTTGATTATATTTTTCATGTCAAATTGACTAAATATTTGTTTTGAACTAATATTATTTTTTACTGATTTCACCCATTAAAACAATAACGCATAAAATACTTGACATAATACGGAACATGTATGATGCTCCTTATTTTTCTTGGAAGAAAGTACCTAAGGCAGTGCCAGAAATGTGGTTTAGAGAGTTTGAGGATAGTTATTACAAATATTTTCTATATTATATATAAATTTCTCACCTAATAAATATTATTTGTTCTAAAATGCATAAAGATTTTAGTTAGCAGCGTCAGCACAATGATAAAATTAGAAAGAATTTTAAGAAGCGTGGGTCGACTCGCATGCGAGATATATTCACTGATATTAGAAAGTCTGGCGAGCAACCACTCTGGATAGTTGAGAGTTTATGGGCTGAGTTGAATGTTGCTTGGGGTAGCCCAGAGTATACCAGAAGAAGAGAGCAAAATAGATAGAATAGAGCTTCTGATATTGGGGGCATGGGTAGTTCCCTTCATACTGGGGATTTTATACTACATACTAAGCACAAAAGATGTTTGGTATCGAATTTGCAAATATTTTATTAATTTAATTTAGTATGAATACTAATTTATGCCTACTATAGAAAGCGGTGCTAGGTAGAGAGCCGACATCTATCGAATTGCACATTCATACTTACAAGCGATAGGATCAGTAATGGGTTGATGAGCGAGCGAGGAATGCCTATGTAAGTATATTATTTAAAAAATTTTATATCATGTATAATTTGATTAAATTTTTTATAACTATTGTAGGAGGAATATACACGACTTCGAGAGAGTCAGCCTACAGCAGTTGAAGGTTCTTCTCCTAGATCGGCCGAATATTCTAAGTACTTCATCTGGTTACAAGCAGTAGGAGGGATGCAATATAGAAGAGTGTATGGTTTAGGCTCGCAAGCCCATGTATATGAAGGGCAGTCCTCTACTAGATCCAACTTTGCATCAAGTTCCCAAGAATCTGCATATAGCCAACAGATAGCTGCCCTTACTACTGAGATAGAGTATGTTAGAAAAGCTCAAGTTGATTGGAAGATGCAGATGTAGATGTAGCGGCAGATGCAGATGCAGCAGCAATTGCAAATGCAAAATATTCAATTATTAGATGAAATATGAAAGATGAGAGAGCAACTTAGTCGAAAGAATATAGTTTCTGAGGCAGAGGAGACTGAATCAGTGTAGTTATGTCAATTTTAAACTTTTAAACAATTGAATGTTTATTATTTGGAATCGTTGAGATGTTTAGATGTTTTTGATATTATTTAATTATTGGATAAATTATGTTTTTTTATATGTATTTGGTATTGTTGATATTATATGATGTTTAGATGTAATGTGAATCAGATGTTGATATTATATGATGTTTAGATGTAATGTGAGAATTTTTTTGCAGGCGTGAATATCCATTTTGATTGTTGGAAGGATTTTTTTTTCTGTCTACTACAAGTTTCCGATGGAAAATCCGTAGGTACGTGCGTCGCCATACGATACCACGATTTCTACTACCATTACTGGCGTAATATTTTGTCGGTAGTACCGGTGATGTTTACGCTGGTAAATCAGTTAAATTGAGTTTTAACATTTTTTCCAACGTACATTTCGTCGTTGTTTCCGGCGTAACTATACGCGAAAAATTCATCTAAAATGAGATTTGGCAACAATTCCAGCATAAGTTTTGCTGCTATTGTCGGTGCAAATATACGTAGAGAAAAAGTGGCAAAACTTGCACCGGAAAAATCTATTAAAAGTTATAGATATGCCATACGTTTCCGCCGACACTGCACCAAAAATTTTTCAGGAAAAAATTTTGCGTCGGAATGTTTTTTCCGACACGTGTTTTACCAGCGTATGGTTTTTCGACAGAAATGCGCTGGAAAACAAAAAATTCTGACGTTAATTCATTGTTTTTGGCGGAAATGTTCCGTCAGTAATCACATGTTTTCCTCTAGTGAATGATCATAATTATCATATAATTGATATAGGAAGCATCTTCATCATAATGCACAATTATATTGTGACAAAGATGATTGTTGTGAGATTTGTTCTATATAACATAAAGAATTATCATATGGGGTTGGACTTTAGAGACCAATGGCTCTAAGGTAGTCATTGAGGCAAGAGTTTTGAAGATATATCATAGAGCACTATTTTTTATGAGAGTTCGTCAACACAACCTTTATTATCTTTAGAAAAGAATAATGATTAAAATGACTATTGTTGCTATTAATTTTTCTGATGCCTTTGTATTATAGTAGATGTGGCTAACTAATGCTTGAGAGGCTCATATTATGGCTTTGGTTAAAGAAGGATTGATTAAAGGAGCAAGAACCTATAAGCTTGATCTTTGTAAATATTGTGTTTTTGGCAAGAAGACATTTGTATCTTTTGGTATTTCCATCCATAATATAAATGATATCTTGGAGTATGTTCAAATATATACTTGGGGCCCAATGAAGACAACATCATTTGATGGGTAACAATACTTTATCTCTTTTATTGATGATTTCTCTATATATATTTGGGTGTACACCTTGAGGCGCAAGGGCAAGGTATTAAAGATTTTTAGAACTTAAAAGAAGTTGATTGATACTCAAATTGGCAAAAGAATTTATTATATCAAACCAGGTAATGAGGGAAAATACATTTCAGATGCATTCTTGTGTGAGTTCTAGAGATATGGGATTGAGCACCACTTCACTATTAGATAGACACCGCAGTAAAACTAGATATAAGAGAGGATGAACTAGACTTTGGTGGGGAAAGTTTGGTGTATGTTATCCAATGCTAGATTGTATAGAGTTTATTAAGCTGAGATAATATACTATGTTTGTCACTAGGTGAATCATTTTCCAACTACATCTATTTGGAAGAAAACTCCAAAAGAGATGTGGTCAAAACATCCTGCTAAAGTTTCTGATCACTTGAGAGTATTTGGATATCTGGCTTACTATCATGTTCAAGATAAAAAACAAATAAGGCATTTTTTATTGGCTTTAGGCATGGAGTCAAGGGATTTAAACTATATGATTTAGTAGAGAAGAAGATTATCATTAGTAGGCATGTCACTTTTAACGAGGCGAGCTTGTTTAATGCAATACCAATTATTCCACAGAGGCAGATCATTTCTACTCATGTACCTAATTTCATTGTAAATAAAGAGATAGAAGATGACATTGAGGATGATATTCCTACTCAAGAATCTATTGTGAAGAATAGATCCAAGCTCTAGAATATTCCAAAACTAACTTGGTTAAGGGATCACATTGCATTTGCACTTTTAGCCATAAAGGCTAAAATTTATAATCATTATAAGGAAGAAGTGGATAGTGCTAATGATGATCTTTTGAAGAGGTTTATGGATGAAGAGATAGATTCTCTTTAGAAGGATGCTACTTGGAGGTTGGAAAATATTTCTCCATGTAGGAAATTCATTAGGTACAAATAGATGCATGCAAAGAAGGAATGATCTCTTAGAGCTGATGTGCAATATGTAATGCACTAGAATTAAGTTTGGAAAAATTCTATATTTTATCTTTTTAAACATTCTAATTAATTAACAAAAGATTCAAAACAATAAATTTGTATATACAGCTTTAACGTGGTATTTTTAACATCTTTTACCTCAACTGATTTCTAGTTGGTCATCCTTCATATTAATTATCACTTATCAAATTAATTGATTATTTTTAAAGATTGCGTCATTAAATCAATAAAGAGTCATCACTCTCTATCTGTCGGTGTAACCAATCATCTATTACATACTAAAACCATGATAACTTCACAAACCATCTTTAAAAGAAAGTCCGTCGGCCTAACCTTCTATGAAGGGTGCTATATTTTAATAGCTAACTCATTTTATAATGTTAATAGCCAACCTTTCTTTCTTATGCAAATGTTATAATTAAAATGTAAGAAATAGTCAATTCTATTCAACACAAGAAAATTTTTATAACACTCAAAGTCATTAAAAACTAAATAATATTTGGGTTACTTATGAAGAATCGAAGAAATTTTTGAAAAAAATTGATGGATAAAAACCCCGAACAACCTTCTATCTCTTCCCTCTCTCTTCTTTGTTAAAGCACATACGTCACTGAAAATAAAAATTTTCACTTAAAAAAATCATTTCAAGATTATTACAATCTACCTACCTTAGAAAAATATCATCCCTATCATTTTCCTTAAGGATTTGGGCAACAAATAAATACCAAAAAACTTTGTAGAATGAAACTCAAATTGAATCGAAACAAATCACGAAAAAAAACTCAATCAATTCCTATCATACACTCGTACAACTCATTCAATCACATATCATTTACCTATGCAATCAATTAGGGATGTAAATCAATGCACCTTAATCTACCAAATTTACCAGACTCACAATTAATTTCTTATAGCTTTCGTAATAATTCAATCAATTCTTCCAACAACTGTCGTGATACTAATTTGTAATGTTCCATAATCAAATTTGAAAGAATTATATATTTTATCTTTTTTAATAATCTAATCTAATTAATTAGAGCTTCTAAATAATAAATCTATATTTTTAGCTTTAACGTAGTATTTTAAACATCTTTTAACCCAACTGATTCCTAGTTGGTAATCAACTATATCAATTATCACTTATCCAATTAATTAACTATTATTTTAAGTGACTTCATTAAATCAATAAAAGTCATAACTCTCTTCCCGTCCGCTTAATCTTCCATATATTATATGCTATAACCGGGATAACACTACAAACCATCTTTAAAATAAAGTCTGTTGGCCCACCCTCCTATGAAGAGTATTTTATTTTAATAGCTAACCCATTTTATAGTATTAACAACTATCTTTTCTTGTAATAATTTTTGAAAAATCTTATATTCATAATTTAATTAATTAATAATTTATAATTTATTTTATTTTATTATTAATTTATTTTAATTAATTATTAATTTAATAGCTTAGTCTAATTAATTATTAATTTAATAAATTATTCAATTAATTATATCTTTAATATTTTATTCTAATTAATTTTTAATTATAATTTTTATATAATTATTGTCTAAATAAAAATAATAACCATTTTAAAGCATTTTTTCTCCTAGCAAAATGTTTGGGACTTAGCAAAAAGATTTGGACTCAATTCGGATCTCAAGTAAGCCACGCAGCCGAGCATCATACCTGCTGTGTGAGCGGGCAGTGAGGCAGCTCGGGCAAGCAGCATGGGTGGGTAGCGCGGGAGCTCTGGCAGCCACCATGGGCGGGTGGCCGGGCAGTCGCTAAATGATGATTTTCCTATAGTGGTAAGAAATAATCAATTCTGTTCAATAAAAAAAATTATATTCTAATCAAAATTATTAAAAGCTAAAATGAGATTTATGCTACTTACAATGAATAGAAGAAATCTCTAAACAAAATGGACAGATGTAAAAGCCTCAAGCAACCTTCACTCTAGTCTCTTTGACAAGGCATGACATTGAAATTGAGAATTTTCATTTAAAAAAAAATCATGTAAAAAATTTGGATTATAACACAGTATAACACGTAGGAAATCTTGTGAGTGCGGTCATTCTGATATTGGAGCATGTTTTATTATCTTTCACTTTTTGAAGTGAAATATGAGGTGGAGAGTGCTGATTTGGAATTATTACCAAATCAAATTAAAGCTTTATTCTGGAAAGCTTTGATGGAAAATTTATTTATTAATTTGAGAGTTGATTGTTTCTCTAAATAATTTATTTGATTGAGGATTATTTTATGAAGCTTTTTCATTATTAGTTTACCCCAAATCTATAAATAGGGGGTTTTATGGCTGTAATATGAAAGAGATAGTTATTGTCAAGGTTGTGAAAATCGAACCAGACAATAAATTGGTAAAATGAGATGTTCATGGTTCGACTGGTTCGACCGGTCAAACCGGGGTCAAATCGGATGATGTAATAAATAATAATATTATAAAAATTAATAAAATTAACATAATAATAATACCAATTTAATCTAAAAAATTTCATCATTCTAATAATTTTTAGACTAAAAGTAAATAAAATTCATACATATATAATATATTACATAATTTTAAAATTAAATATAAATAATTATTATATTTATAAGTTATATTTAAATATAAATAATTACTAATTTTAATTTTAAATATAAATATCTTCAATCTTCGATTGTAATTTATATTTAATAAAAAATTAGTTTATATGTAAATATATATTTAATATAAATAATTACTAATTTATATTATATATTTTTGTATAATTTTACATTTATAAATTATATATAAATTTCACATTATAAAACTATATTTATAAAGTCATACAATTTTGTTTTTTAGATTTTATATTCTTCTTAGTATTATTTAATTTTACATTTAGAGAGAAGTTTTAGAACATTAAAAATTATAAATAATTATTTTTTATTTAAATAATTATAAATATACAAATAATTATATATTTAAGAACTTTAAAAATTATTATTATTATTATTCTATGAATATTTCATACAAAAATTTTCCAACAATTTCTCTTAGAAACAACCATCTTGTACTCATTGTTGAAACTAGAAACTACTAGTTATTTAGTCTCACATCACTTACGGTTTTATGTTGTGTTGTTTATATACCTTTTCTTATAGTCATAAGTTAAGAGCCGACATGGGGTCAAAGAATCATGTGGCTATGATTATCTAAAATTTAATATATAATATATAAAATTATGAAATTTTCTAAATTATATTCTTAAAAAAATTTTGATAGTATATCATGTTTAATTTAATTTAATATATTCAATAAAATATTTTATATTAAACTAATTGAACCGTCCGATTCAACGGTCAGGCGGTCGAACTGGCCGACCGGTCCAGTTTTCAAGACCATGTTGACTTTTGTCTATGTACCCCACACGCCAATGCCTTCCGGTGAGCTTATACGAATGAGCTTTTAACATATGAGACGGATCAACCATAGGCTCAGGAAATACAAGCACCTTAATATTGTAAATGCGACATAAATTATGAATTATAAAATGAGAATAACTATTTCCAACTCCCCAAAACATTCTAAATTAAAGTATTAAACCTTAACAACATTTTTGGAAGAAGAAAGTGATCTAATAATTTTGACTTCCTTGGAAATCTGCTTAGATGCCATTATTTTTTTTTCCTTTTTTTTTTAACCGAAGACTAAATACAATCATTATTATTATAATTTTTAAGTAAAACCTTGTCATAAATTTCCAGATAATTTCGCATATATAGCTCTTCATCAGGGCAAATTATTGCATCAGGTGACCGAACAGAGAGGATCCGAACGGATATTTCCGTTCGGTCACCTGATGCAATAATTTGCCCTTCATCAGATTTAATTTCCCCCTCCTCCCACTGCTCAGCAGAATTACGAGAATGATTTACACACTTAGAGTCACCATCCGAATGGCAACATTCTCTGTTAACTTTTCCATCATCAGCAAATTCTCAAACATGAACCTTAGAGTCATCGATACTAGCAGAACTCATAGGTAACAATATGGCAAGAATCATATTAGAAACAGTAAAGGACAAAGAAGCATCATAATTATTACCAGTACAATCACTAACAATATTACCACAAATATCATAAGCCATGATAAGATTCCCCAAATCATGATATATATTAGACGGAGAACTAACAGTAGAATAGGTTTAGGGATAAACATCAATGTGATTGATAGAAGGAATTAGAGGATTATGAGAAGTATCATTAATCTCTGTTGGTTCACCCACCTTAGGAGCATCCTGATTAGGCTTATGAATTTGTTGTTTCCTAAGATTAGGATTCAAATGATAACAATCATTTTTATTGGGACCCAACATTTTACAATGATAAAAAAATGCAGGGAATTCATTCATAACCACTTTGTGAACATAACCATATTTTTCATCCCTAACCACCAATAAGTCGTGTATTGCTTACTGATATCAAGTTTAACGAAAATTTTCACCAATGATGGTCTGGATCCCACTACCATAGTGTTATTAACTTGTATTGGACGTTCAAAAGGACTATTCAATTCATGTAAAATCCTCGGCAAAAAAATAAAAACTGGTGAAGCTCGGCAAAAGAAATCAAGATAGGCATAATTGGGGATTCAAAATATATATAAAGAAAAGGTGTCAATTTAATGAGTTTCATAAAGCAATTGCAAACATAATACGATATGTGCCAAAAATATGATTATAATCCAAATCATTCTCAAATGTTATCAAAATGTATCTCAGAAAAAACAGGTTAACAAAAAAACATCCTTAAAGCTTGAGATTGAAAAAAATTGTCGAATAAGTTTAATGAGATTGAAAAAAATTGTCGGATAAGTTTAAGTTTAAGCATTCTAATAAAAAATTAACCTATGAGGGGAAATTACAAAGGTTCAACTAAAGCAATAACTTCCTCTTCAGAAATCCACAGAGGTCATACAACAATATGTGGACGGTTTTAGATCAGGAAATGACCTAGAGAAACCAGTCCCCTAAATGAGATCTTTGAAAGATCTAGATTTATTCGTGGCATTCAGAAAGCTCGAATCCATAAGAATTGCACGATTAGAAACTACACTACAGGAGGGAACCCCCAATAGCGGAGCAACCTTAAAAAATAGAGACGCAAAACACTATAGCGAGGGAAAATGAAGAGATAGGTTTACATATCACTTCCCTGAGCCAGACAGAGATCATATATAATGAACAGAGCACAATAAGAGAAGAGCAAGACATCAGAGAGGAGCCTCATGAAAGAAATTGCGAAACCCTAGTAGAGCTCAATAAGACTGAGATGTTCTCCACTTGCGATAACTGATTTAATTTGCCCTAGTTCCCAATACTTAGTTTCATTCAATTTCAAAAATAAATCGTGCAAAATGTCAAACATTATATATTATGAATAATTTAAATTTTGAATATATATATATATATATATATATATATATATATATATATATATATATATATATATATATATATATATATATATATATATATATATATATATATATATATATATATATATATATATATATATATAAACCTCAATTTAATTATTGGGTATGATATATATTGTACAATAAAATTAGTTTACATATAATAATTTAAAAAAATTCATCAATGATATAAAATGATTTGGCTAAATTCTTAAAATTTGAGTATATCATATAGTATGATTGACATGCATCATACTCTATGATCTATTATTTTTAATTTATTTTAAAAATATATTCAAAATAATAATTATTAAGTTTATTCAATTGTGTTGATTGTTTGAACAATTTTTTTTTACTTGAAATAAATTTCGGCATGAACTTCATTAATTTCACTAGCATGGTTGCACCTTTTTTTATTCTAGAGATGAGAGTAGGAATCTAGCTCAATCATTTACAAAATATGCATGTGCCAACTTGCTCAAAATAAAGCAAGATTCCTAATTTTTGGAGAAATGAGACTAACTATTAGTAATAAATCTTTAATTTTTTACCAACGAAACTAACTAATACCCACAAACTATTTCTCTCATAGCAATAAAGTAGCGTAAAATTAATAGAATTGATATATCGTCAAAAAATTATCTTGATCGGGCATGAATCTCGAGACAAAATCAAGCCCGAAACTTTAAAAATTAAATCTGGGATCACCTGAACTTCGATTTCAACAAACTTACAGTCAAACTGAGCGTCTCAGAAATATGAACCCAACGACACAAAATTCGACTCAATCCAAGCCCAAATGTGTCCAAATCAAGGACCCGAAGCGCTGTTAGAAAGTTTGAACCACAATTTAAGTTACCAAAAGGTTTCAAAACATTACATGCTTATAGCCGAATCGAGCGGCTCGACGAGATAAAAACAACAAGCCTAATATTGCCAAATTCCGAAATCATTAAGACCTTCAAATGTCTGACAAATGGTACATGATCAAGGGATTCAATATCAGCAGTCCATCCAACCATTCCCCATTTACCCCTGATCTCTCACCTATTTACATGTCATGCCACTCCAGAAATATCTAAATAGACACATCATTTCTCTTGAGAAGGCACCCAAGCAAGAAGAAGAAGAGAAGAAGGAGAAGAGAGTAAAAGAAGATTAGGATGGAAGAAACTCCTCGACCACCGCCGTCGAAATTCTGCTCGACTTCCGAACGACGTCAAAATTCTGCTTGACTTTCAAATGACATCGTCGGAATTTTGCTTGACTTCCGAACAACGCCGAAATTCCGCTCGACTTCTGAACGACGCCAGAATTCTGCTCGACTTCCGAACGACGCCAAAATTTCGCTCGACTTTCGAATGACGCCAAAATTCTACTCGATCTCCAAGTGACGTCGAAACTCTGTCTGACGTTGTAATTGAATTTCAATTTAGAAAGTGATTCATTGTAATATGATCATCCTGACATTTACGGACGAGTCAGCCTCTTGTATCTCAAACAAACACTAGTGGAACATTTTCAATTAGGTGTGGCCCCATGGGTTTCCCCCTTTCCAGGGTTTCCACATAAAAATCTTGGTGCTTCTATTTTCTTCTATTTATGTGCTGAATATCTGTATAACGCTGAGCCGAAAATTTTTTAACTCTATAGCCGCATATTTTCTAGTCCGCAATAATTTACGCCATCTATGGGAATCATTATCCCATAACTTCAAGTATTGTTACGATGGTAAATAAACCTAGTAGTCGTATCATTGGAGCTTCTCGCTCCAACTCCCACAAATCCAGAAATTAGTCTATGAATCATAGTCACCCGATATCTACCACGTCTTATACTTGGGGGAAAATGCAGTTGGAGAAGGAACCTCGGGACCTTCCTTAGAAGAGAGAATCTGAAAAATGGAAAATTATTAGAATGAGATCCTTCAACTCCTACGAACGACTCAACAGTCAGCATTACCACAGCGAGAGGAGATTATTCTCCCTCGAGCTCAACCACTGGCCAAAGATGTTCAACATGAACATATTCAAGTGGAGATTCATCTTCCTTCGCCAAGAATACATCCATGATCACGCTAGGATAACAAACTTGCCGATACAACTAGTTCTACCCATCCTTCACCCATAACTCGGCAACCTCGCATTCCTCTAGATCTCCCAGAAGACTTAACCCAACTACACATTGTTGAGCTCCCTCACAATGCCCTACATCATGAACTATGGAGATTAGTACAGGAAGAGTTCCCCGTAGGAGATGTGAAGTAAACTCTTTGACAGCAAAACTTCCAGGAGTCACCACCTTTAACTGAAGCCATTTTTCAGCACCCCATTCTGGTTTTATTCAAACTACCAAGCATCGAGTCCTATGACGGGACATCTAACCCATATGAGCATATCGATCATTATAGAACCATCATGTATATCCAGCAAGCCTCAGACTCACTCCTTTGTCAAGTTTTTCCTGCCACCCTTAAGGGATATGCTCGAACATGGTTCTATTTATTTACATCCAAAATGATCCCCTCATTTGTCAAAATGTCAACAATATTTGTCAAATAGTTTATGGCCAAGCAAATAATTGCTAAGGATTCCTCTCACCTCTTTGGGATCCGTCAAAATGAAGGAGAATAGTTGAAAGAGTATTTTCAGCAATTTTCTACTAAGGCTCGATAAATTCCAGGAGTAGATCCTGAATTATTGAGAGGGGCCATTCTCAGAGTCCTTCATCCTGGCCCCATCTATTCGGTACTCATGCGTGACACTGTTCATTCATATGCCGATCTGATGGAGGTGCAAATATCTACAGATGAGGTCATAAATGCTCATAGAAAATAGTTTGAGCAAACCAACGGGAAGCGTAAGGGTGCACCTGAGATGGATAATTCATCATCACAATGAAAGAAGATAGGGAAGAATAATCTACCTCCTAGGCCTTCATTGCCCTAACAGGAACCTCGACATGAGAAGGAGTATATCCCACTCAACACATCTCGAGCAAATGTATTGATGGTCATTCGAGATCAAGATACAATAAAATGACCAAATCCTTTGAAGCTGAACATAAGTAATCATGATTAATACTATCACTTTCATCACTGTCATGGCCACACTATTAAAGCCTATAGTTATCTTAAGGATGAGGTTGAAAGACTTATCCGCCAAGGCTATCTTTGACGGTTTATTCAGGATCCACCTACCCGAGAGGAAGCTCATCCCACTTGGGGGGCAAAATCAACAACAGAGAACCAGTGAATAACCGGATAATAGTTAGTGAAATTAAAATAATCGCAGGAGGCCCTTGCTATCTGATCAAGTCTTTTTGGCTATAGATGAAAACCCATTGCCAAAAAGGCTCGTATCGATCATTCTATCACATTTGATGGCTCTAATCTAAAGGGATTAAAAACTCCTCATCAAGATATACTTGTTATTAATGCGGGGATAGGTGATCTGTGTTACAACATTAAAAGAATTTTTATGGATAATGGAAGCTCTATAGATGTCATGTTCTACTCCACTTTTCTCAATATGGGTCTCTCAAGATAAAAGCTCCAGCCTGTTGTAATTCTATTGTATGAATTTGATAATTGACCTGTATAAGCAGAAGGGACAATCAGTCTCCCAATTATACTTGGAGAATTTTCTCGACAAATTACACACTCCATTCACTTTATTGTTTTAAAATCAAAATTGACTTACAATGCTATTTTTGGGAGGCCACTGTTAGGAAAGTTGCTATTTGCATATTTTACATTATTACAACTTGTATAGTTTTGATGATTCCAAATATTATTGTTTTATGTGTTGTTATCTCCTAACATTTTTTGGAAGATTTGTTTTTGCTCTTGTGTGTACTAATATTTCAGGAAAATCGATCCCCAAACTACGAAGACTTCAAATCAGATTCAGCATGAGATACTCTGTGAATTTGAAGCTTGTACTTTTTATTTGAATTAAATTTGAGAGGGAGTGATTATAATTGAGTGAATAAATATACACACACTTAAAGGAAATCTTGAAAAAGTTTTTGTACTGATCGTATGGGACGAACATTGTTCGTACGGGACGATCAGATCAGTTATCTCCTTGTAAGAGCAATAGAACGGACAGGACTGAACTGGAAAGTTTTTCTAAGGACTGATCGTCTAGATGAAATCATTTTTCGTCCCAGGACGAGTTTCTCACTGTAAAAGTTTCATCCAGACGAAGTCCAGTTCGTGCAGGACGATGGAAACCGACTATGGCAGTTTCTGGCAATGTTCTGCAGTTTTCGGAACCAACTTTTGATATAACTGTTCGTACCAGACGAAATTTTTCATCCCGGGACAAACCAATTTCGTCCAGGACAAAATTGGTTCGTACAGATGAACAAATGGTTCGTACGGGACGATCCGGTGCGCAAAAAAACATATTTTTAGCTGTTTTTTGAGCGGTTTTTCATGTCCTTTATATATAAGGAGTCCTAGAAACAATTACAAGTGCCTTTGAAGTTGTTTTCTCTTGAGAGGGGTCATTGAGTGTGAGAGTTTGGGAGAGATTATAAGAGTGAAGAGTGAGAGATCAAGTGAGGGGTTTGTGAGGGATTCAAAAGGTTACTTGAAGAAGAAGATCTCTTTGTTTCTTCCCATCTCCTTTGAAGGCTCTCAAGTGAAGTTCAACAACATCGGTCCGGTTCTCTGCCGACACTTGGAGAGTGCAAAAGGACGACAAAGGATATCTTTGACAGCCATTGTGTCTTCGTTCTTTGGGAGAAAACTAGAAGAGAGAACTTGAAAGGGAGAGAGGAAAGGGTGGAGTTTGAGAGGGAGAAGATCCTTGGAGGGGATTTCAAGGGAGTGTGAAGGGGATATTCACACGGTTGCTCCGGCGAACTTGCACTTCAGTACCATCGGATTCAAGGGTTGTCTTGAGGGAAGTTTTGGCGAGAAGAAGATCTCTTTGGTGTCAAAGAACCCGGCTACTCCGCCGCACCGGGGAAGGTGAAAGTGATTTTGTACAGGCTTCTCCGCCTTGCTGTGGGGGCAAAAGGAGAGTCACTTTGTGGTATTAGTGCAATACTCGGAGGGTGCCTCCGGGGAGTGGACGTAGGTCAAGGTTTGACCAAACCACTATAAATCTGGTGTGTTCTTTCTTATTATTCTTCCGCATTTAGTTTCATTGCAAGTTGTTTACTCTGGTTGAAAAGTTTATTTTTTAAACTTTAAATTTAACTTGCATTAATAATTAAAAAGGTTTTCTAAAAATCCAAGAGTAGAAGTATAATTTTTAAATTACCAATTCACCCCCCCTCTTGGTTAGCCTTGGGACATTTAGTTAGGCTTAACATCCTAATTACTAGACTCAACAAGTGGTATCAGAGCTTTGTTTCAGAATCATAAGTTTTGACTACTTTTTGAAAAACGAGTATGGCTAATTTTAGAAACCGTAAAATATTAGAAGGATATTCAATTGTTAGACCACCTTTATTTGAAAATATTTCTTTTAATTTTTAGAAAATTTGAATGTCTACTTTCTTGCAATCAATAGATTATCGAATGTGGCATATGATTCAAAATGGTTATTCTGTACCATCACGTATTATAGATGGAATTAAAACTGATACCCCTTTTTCTGAATGGAGTAGAGTAGAACAAATTTATGCTGAATTAAATGCTAAATGTATGAATTGTTTGTTCTGTGCTTTAAATTTAGAAGATTATATGAGAATCTCTACATGTACTACCGGCAAGAAAATTTGGGACAGTTTATGCATTACATATGAAGGTACTAGTGAAGTCAAGCAATCTAAGTTGAATTTTTTGATGCATGACTATGAACTCTTTAGCATGAAACCTTATGAGACGATCTTAGATATGTATACTAGGTTTATTCAAATTGTAACATCATTGCATGCTTTAGGTAAAGAATTTTCAAACTTTGAAATAGTCAATAAAATTCTGCGTTGTTTACTTGACAAGTTTGATGCCAAAGTTGTTGCTATTTGCGAATCAAAAAATTTGAATGAATATTCTATTGATAATTTGATTGGCTCACTCGTTGCCTACGAGTAATATTTGGGTCAAAGACTTTTGGATGCAGGTGAAACAATAATCCTAAAAGCGGAAGACATGGAGAAAAGTTGCTTAGTTGGTGAGGAAATCAATGACTTAACAAGCAAATTGAAAAGTCCACTAAAGTACAAGCATAAGCATCAACAAAAGTGTAATAAAGGTAAAAATGGTAAGAATATTCAAATTTCTTCAAATATTATTTGCTTTGGATATAGGAAATCTGGAGATCTAAAAATTCAGTGCCCTAATTTGAGAACTCTTCCTACTAAAGAAAAGGGCAAAGCTAAGCAAATTATAAAATGGGAAAATAATGAAAAGAAAAAAATCTCTTGGGCAGATCTAGCTTCTGAATCATCAGACCAGGAGCAAAATGATGTTTAAACCCTTTGTTTATGTGTTTTTGTGTGTATGTTTTTTATTTGTTGAGTTTTTATTTTTGTTTGTTTTATGTGTTTTTCTATTTTTAAATTTTTGTGTGTTTTGTATGATTTTGAGATATTTTCATATCGGATTCCATGTTTCTTGTTGTGAGACATTTGGAATGTGATATGAAGATTTTTATAGTTTATGTACTTGTATTTTGTTTAGTATTTTTCTATTCTTTTATTACTTTAGATTTATTTTAGATGTTTAAGTGTTTTTGTTCTGTGTTTGAAATGTTCATTAGCCTATATGAAAAACCCTTAAATTTTTTATCTTACAAGTGCTATACTTTGAACTGCAACATAAAATTGAATTCATTAGAAAATCTAATTTTTCTAAATTTAAGTTGTGTTTATAACTTGATATTATTAAGATTGTCAATTTCATGTCTCTTATTTAGACTACATTAATTTTAATATTATTATTACAATTGTGATGTTTTCTTATTTTATATTTCACTTATCAATTAATATTTATGCACTTAGAAAGATTTGAAGTTTTAGATTATTGATTTTGGAAAGAATACAATTACTCTTGAAAATTGTACAAATGTACAAAAATCAAAAGAAATGCGCAAAGATTTGCAATGTGAAAAATAGGCACAAAATAAGCCCAACAAGTGAAAAGATGCACAAAAATGTGCCACAAAATTGAAAAAGATGCGCAAAGCGCCACATGTGGTAGTTATTTCTTTCCTTAATTTTTTAATCTCTTAATTCAAAATTGATCTTATGTACATTTATATTACATATTGAAATATGAAATATAAAATTTTTATATCATCATTTTTACAATAATTTTCTCTATCTTAAATGTCTAAATATACTGATGTGTTGATTAATTCTTTTTAGTTTCTATGTTATATCTCTTCTTAAATTCTATGAATTTTATGATTTGGCTAATGTTTTAATTTTATTTGCATAGCTTATGTCAAACACTTTAAAGGTTAAATTTTTAAATGATTTTCATATGTCTGCTTACATTTCTAGTCTTTTTCTTCTTCACTTTTTGATGTTGTCAAAAAGGGGGAGAAATTGTTTGTTGTGTCTTGTGTATTCGTATCGTTGTGTGTTTATTTTGTTTAGTGTATGTGTGTTTGTTTTCTTTATTTTGTATTTCTAAAAATTTTGAAAACAAAAATAATTTTAATGCGTCCTTATTTTAATATGTTCATTAATTCAGAGGGAGTTTAGGAGATTCTTAGAATTTCAAATTATACAAACAATAATTATTTTGCCATCATCAAAAAGGGGGAGATTGTTAGGAAAGTTGCTATTTGCATATTTTACATTATTGCAACTTGTATAGTTTTGATGATTTCAAATATTATTATTTTATGTGTTGTTATCTCCTAACATTTTTTGGAAGATTTGTTTTTGCTCTTGTGTGTACTAATATTTCAGGAAAATCGAACCCCAAACTACGAAGACTTCAAATCAGATTCAGCATGAGATACTCTGTGAATTTGAAGCTTGTACTTTTTATTTGAATTAAATTTGAGAGGGAGTGATTGTAATTGAGTGAATAAATATACACACACTTAAAGGAGATCTTGAAAAAGTTTTTGTACTGATCGTGCGGGACGAACATTATTCGTACGGGACGATCAGATCAGTTATCTCCTTATAAGAGCAATAGAACAGACAGGAACTGAACTGAAAAGTTTTTCTAAGGACTGATCGTCTAGACGAAATCATTTTTCGTCCCAGGACGAGTTTCTCACTGTTAAAATTTCGTCTAGACGAAGTCCAGTTCGTCCAGGACGATGGGAACCGACTATGGCAGTTTCTAGCAATGTTCTGCAGTTTTCGGAACCAACTTTTGATATAACTGTTCGTACCGGACGAAATGTTTCGTCCCGGGACGAACCAATTTTGTCCAGGACGAAATTGGTTCGTACAGATGAACAAATGGTTCGTACGGGATGATCCGGTGCGCAGAAAAACATGTTTTTAGCAGTTTTTTGAGCGGTTTTTCATGTCCTTTCTATATAAGGAGTCCTAGAAACTATTACAAGTGCCTTTGAAGTTGTTTTCTCTTGAGAGGGGTCATTGAGTGTGAGAGTTTAGGAGAGATTGTAAGAGTGAAGAGTGAGAGATCAAGTGAGGGGTTTGTGAGGGATTCACAAGGTTACTTGAAGAAGAAGATCTCTTTGTTTCTTCCCATCTCCTTTGAAGGCTCTCAAGTGAAGTTCAACAACATCGGTCCGGTTCTTTGCCGACACTTGGAGAGTGCAAAAGGACGACAAAGTGTATCTTTGATAGCCATTGTGTCTTCGTTCTTTGGGAGAAAACTAGAAGAGAGAACTTGAAAGGAAGAGAGGAAAGGGTGGAGTTTGAGAGGGAGAAGATCCTTGGAGGGGATTTCAAGGGAGTGTGAAGGGGATATTCACACGGTTTCTCCAGAGAACTTGCACTTCAGTACCATCGGATTCAAGGGTCGTCTTGAGGGAAGTTTTGGCGAGAAGAAGATCTCTTTGGTGTCAAAGAACCCGGCTACTCCGCCGCACTGGGGAAGGTGAAAGTGATTTTGTACAGGCTTCTCCGCCTTGCTGTGGGGGAAAAAGGAGAGTCACTTTGTAGTATTAGTGCAAAACTCGGAGGGTGCCTCCGGGGAGTGGACGTAGGTCAAGGTTTGACCGAACCACTATAAATCTGGTGTGTTCTTTCTTATTTTTCTTCCACATTTAATTTCATTGCAAGTTGTTTACTCTGATTGAAAAGTTTATTTTTTAAACTTTAAATTTAACTTTCATTAATAATTAAAAAGGTTTTCTAAAAATCCAAGAGTAGAAGTATAATTTTTAAATTACCAATTCACCCCCCCCCCCTCTTGGTTAGCCTTGGGACATTTACTTAGGCTTAACATCCTAATTACTAGACTCAACAGCCACTTCAATTAATTTTTTAGATCATCGCCTCTTTCCCTCACCTTAAGACAAAGTTCGTTACCTCGACAGGAGTTAGTGTAGTATGCGAAGATCAACAAATAGCATAAACATGTTATCTTAGGCAGGTTAAACCACGTCCAACAGTTACCCTAAGCATCGAGGACTTTGATCTCCAGAGTGAGGATATCTCTAAGAGAGCTTCCCCTATAGAAGACCTCACTACTATATCTATATCTGAAGAATATCCTTCAAAGATTATGTAGATTGGATCACTTCTCTCAGATAATGAGAAGAAAAATTCACAGATTTTATACATGAAAATCAGGATGTTTTTGTATGGAGTCTGACAGATATGCCTAGAGTCGACCCCGAAGTGATCGTACACTCCCTTAAAGTCAATCTGATGTACAAGCCGATTATCTAGAAGAAACAAAACTTTGTACTAGATCGTCAGCAATCGATCAAGCAAGAAGTGGATAAACTTTTGGAAGCCGAATTTATACCGGAAGTGCACTATCCCACTTGGTTGGCAAATATTATCATGGTATGAAAGACGAATGGAACTTGGAGAATATGTATAGATTACACAGATTTCAAAAAAACTTGCCCAAAATACAGCTTTCTACTTCCTCGTATTGACCAGTTAGTCAATACCACCTATGGACATCAAATGTTGAGCTTTATGGATGCTTATTCATGCTATAATCAAATAAAGATTAGTCACGCAGATGAAGAGGCAACGGCCTTTTGAACATATAAAGGTTTATATTGTTATTTGGTCATGCCATTCGGGCTCAAAAATGCCTGAGCAACTTATTACCACCTTATGAATAAGATTTTTTCAAAGACCTTATTGGGCGCACTATGTAGGTGTACGTGGATGATATATTAGTGAAAAGTTTTAAAAAATCTTAATATATCTCAGACTTGGAATAGTGCTTCCATTTGTTGCGACATTATAATATGTGACTCAACCTCGCTAAATGTGCTTTTGGAGTTACTTCTAGTAAGTTTTTGGGGTTTATGGTGACCCACAGAGGGATTGAAGCTAATCCCGAGAAGATCAAGGCGCTAAGGGATATGGTGCCACCGAAGAATATCAAGGAGTAACAAAGGCTAAATGAGAGAATTACAACACTATCTCATTTCCTAGCACATTCAGGAGATAAATATGTACCATTCTTCAAGATACTTAGAAGTGCTCGTAGATCTGGATTCCAATAGATTGATAAATGCCAAGAAGCCTTTGAACAATTACAAAAGTATTTTGCATCCCTGCCATTACTTTCTAAACCAACGCCGGGAGAGAAATTGTATTTATATATGGTTGTTTCTGCCCAAGCCATTAGTTCAGTCTTGGTTTGAGAAGAAAATACTATACAACATTCCATTTATTATGTAAGTAAAATTTTATCTGAAATAGAGGGACGTTATCCTTTAGAAGATAAGATAATTTTTATGTTAGTTTATTTCGCCAGAAAACTATGCCCTTACTTTCAAACCCAAATAATTGGGGTTTACACAAATCTACCACTGTAAAGTATCCTGCAAAAGCCAGAAGCATTGGGTAGGCTCGTTAAGTGGTCTGTAGAGATGGGAGAATTTGAAATTCACCACTTTCTTAGGCCTAATATTAAATCTCGAGAACTTACAGATTTTATAGTTTAATGCAGCATCCTAGTATCTGATGTTCAACAAGGTGCTTCACCTTCTCCTCCATGCAGGACGTTATATGTTGATAGAGCTTCTAGAAATTTTGGCACTGGGGCTATAATTCAACTGATCTCTCCATAGAAAGTTACCCTTGAGTATGGACTCCGACTTAAGTTCCTAGCAACAAACAACATAGTTGAGTACGAGGCCTTTATTACTAGATTGAGACTAGCAATTAATTGTGAGGTGCAAAACTGAGTAGTCCACACTGATTCACAATTAGTTACCTCTTAGGTGGAGGGGGAGTTTGATATTCACAATCCACAACTGGCTCAGTTTTACAGCATTGTGAAGTTACTATTAACCCATATGAAGAGCATCAGATCATCCATATTCTCCGAGAGCAAAATACAGGAGCATATGCTCTTTCTAAACTTGCTACATCAACGATGGGAGATGTTTATAAAAGAAAGTGTATAAAAGAGATCTACTTTCCAAGTATTCAAGGTCCATGGGTCATACAATCAATCAATGAACCAAGAGAAGCATCTTGGATCGATCCCATCTTATCTTTTTATAGGATAGGGTACAACCTGAAGAGCCTATGACTGTAACATGACTTCGGAGACGAGCAATAAATTTCACCATTATTAGTGATGAGTTGTATATACGCGCCTTCACTAGACTGTATCTCAAGTGTTTCCCACCTTTAAAAGTTGATTATGCACTCCGAGAAGTTCATTCAGGAGGGTGTGGATAACATCTGAGAGGAAGAGTGTTGGCTTACAAGATCATGAGACAAGGATTCTATTAGCCTACAATGAAATAGGACGCACTTGAGTTTACTCAAAAGTCTGAAAACTATTAATTGCATTCCAATCTTATTCATATACCCACTTTGGAGCTTACATCACTTCAGAGCCCCTAGCCTTTTGCCCAATAGGGAATTAATATAATGGGACCCTTCCCTATAGCCATTGGATAACAAAAATTCATTATCCTGGCTATAGATTACTTCACCAAATGGGTGGAGGAAGATGTCACGACCCGACCCGACGGGGACGGATCCCGCCCGAGCCGGATCGCGACGGAGCTAGCCATTTCTTATCCAGGATCTGGCTTTGGATTAGGTTACTGAACTGATCTTCCAAGTACTTAACTCAACAGACACACACAGAACAACAGAGCTACTAAAAACATCAAATGCAGCGGAACAAAACATCTATCTTTTCATTTCCTCAAAAATAATCATCTACAGAACAGTACATGGCTTTTAAACAGAAAGAAAGACAGAAAAGAAAAGCCATGACTGTACAAAAATCAAAAAGTACAAAAGTACCTATACTGATCAGACTCTGAACTCTAGTCCTGAACTTCCTTGCCCTTCCCAGAACCTGAAAACCACCAGAAAGCAAGGGTGAGCTCAACAGCTCAGCAAAGCAACAAACCACCAATCTAAATTCTCAGAAACCAAAACCAAACTCATCAGACAGAAATCAGATCAGAAATCGGAACAGAATCGGAAATCAGAACTTATACAGACAGATATCAAAGCAGAAACAGAATCGTACAGATCAGATCACAGAACAGGATAAACTCAGCACATATCAGATATCAGATATTTAATTAATAGCTAAATGTGCCCCCGGCACCAGAATAATAGCTGAGTACTTAATAGCTAAGTGTGCCCCTGGCACCAGAACAAATGTGCTTATAGCACCAGAACAGATATTACCAGAATACATAAATAGTGCTTACAGCACCTAAACAGATTTTCCACGGATTCGGAACAGAACAAATATCAAAATGTATATTGAGCTCATTTCAGAATTTCCCATTTCACTAACTGAATCTCATAGGATTCAGGCCCCTTATAACTCCCTTTTTATAGCTTATACACATAGCATTTCAATTCAGAAGAAATCCGAACAATTCAGAAATTACCCAAAAATCGGGCAGCACAACGGCAGTATACAGAATTTACACAAAAATTCCTGCAAAGAAAATTTACCGAATTCGCACAGAATATAGATAATCATATTCCAGAACATTTATTCTACTGCACAGAGCATTTACAATTTCACAGAAAATTGTAGTCTACGAAAAACATCGCCGAATCAAAAATACCCGGACAAAAATCTTCGGAAAATAACCAAAATGTGCACACTCGGCACGTCAACAACATACAGAAACTTACGCGGTAAAAACTGAACCAATCAAAAGATACGGACGAAAAACCGTAACGAAAACGAAATCCGGACAGAAAATACCGCCAACCGCGACGGAACTGAAAATTGAGAAAGACGGAATGTGCCTTACCTCGAGCACAGCAACTTCCTCAACAGTCACTTCGATCGAAAACGGCTCCGCGTCTTCCCGAAATCAACTTTTCCCAAAAACCTCTTTTTCTCTCTCCTCAGAGCTGAAATCAGATATTTTTATTTTTAATTTTTCTCTCTCTTCAAATCGTCTGATTTCCTTAAATCCTCTTCAGATCGGCCTGGCCGATCGTCCAGATCGTCCTGGACGATCAGACCAAACCAAAATCGCCTGGCCGATACTCCAGGGCGATGATCAGGCCGATCCTTATGAACAGTGTCAATCGGCCTGGCCGATGTCCCCGATCGGCCTGGACGATACATACAGAAAATCACCTGGAGCAAAACTGGGCAAAATCTGGAACTGATTTACAACTGATCGTCCCAGGACGATCCAGATCGTCCTGGACGATCCTGGAGCAGATTGTGATATTACAGAAGAACCTTTAGCGAAGATTACTGAAGCGAATACCAAGCTGTTCTAATGGAAGAATACAGTCTATCTCTTTAGCATTCCTGTAATAGTCATCACTGATAACTATACACAGTTTATTGGGAAGATCCTTATATCTTTTTGTAATGATTTTTATATTCAGCTCATCCACACAGCTGTCACCCATTTTCAAGAAAATGGACAAACAGATGTTACAAATTGAATAATTCTAAAAAGGCTGAAGACATGCCTATGAAAGGATGGAGGGAAAATGGGTTGAAGAACTCTCAAATGTCCTCTAGGCTTATCGGACCACTATCAGAACTCATACAGGAAAGACCCTGTATAACCTTTATTTTGGTACAGAAGCAGTCAAATCGGTTGATATCAGTCCCAAGCAATAAATTTCAGACTTTTGACTTCAATAATAATGAGGAGAGGCTCATAACAAATTTGAATCTCCTCCTAGAAGTAAGAGATGAAGCCTCACTCAAAACTATTGCTTACCACCAAAGGATTGCTCATCAATATAATAGGAGGGTGAGACCTTAAACTATCTCTATTGGGACTTAGTTCTTTGAAGCATCTAAACCGCTAGAAAATACCCTCAGCGTAACAAGCTCTCCCCCCTCTAGGAGGGTCTTTATTTGGTGACAGCTATGGTCAAGCATGTAACATTCAAACTGAAGGATGCTAGTGAAAAAATGCTCTCCTGGACTTAGAATATTTGCAACCTTGACAAGTACTATCAATAGGAGTTGGTAATACTATTTGTCTTATGTTATATTATTGGTAGTATTTGTCTTTTGTTATGTCCCCCTAAGTGGTTATGCTTTATATCTTTCAAGTTTTATACTAACTTTTCGTACACCCCTTGTGTATTGATTATGGGAAAACTCTTTTTTGTATCCCTAAATCATACTAAGAAATTATTGTACTATCTTATATAATACAATAATATGATGTTCACATTATTGTGATATTATCTCTTCTTATAAAAGGTAAAAACTCCTCAAACTCTATTTCTGTGATTCAATAAATACATAATCTACATTGTATCTCAATCACCGGATGATCAATCCCAAGGGAGATTTGATCCGACCTCTTCCATACAGGTTAAAAATCATCAAGCAAATGCTTTAATTGACAATCTCATATAGGTCAAGATATCTAAGGAAGATATCTCTTGCATTCACTCAAATAAAAAAAAAAAAAGACTACCAAAATATTTCTCATTGAAATAAAATTAAGTCAATTTTATATGCATTTGAGAAGAAGAAAAAAAAAGAAATATCAATAATTTTTTTATATATCACTGAACATGGAGTACATCATATAGAAGCATCACCACCAAACATACATATAATCACTAGAAAGAAAATAAAATGATACATACAACATCTGTATAATTCTACAGGATCTCAATATCATCCTCCTCCTCGAGGGAAAAGGCCTTATGTAACTCAGTCTCTAGTTCTTTATCATCAGAGTCTGAAGAAGGGTCACTAGAAGCCTGACTAGAAGTTAACCTCTTAATATCCGCTCCAGTCTTGCGATGCACCACATGTACGCCCTTCATAAAACCTTTGATGAAGCCATCCTCCATACACTCTTCTTCTAAAGCCTTTACCTCCATGTCATAAATATGATTGCGAGCTTCCTGAATGTGATCCTTATCGATAATCTTGAAGGCAAAAGATATCTTGAATTCTTCTATGAATGCAGATGACAATTGCTGGCCTTCCTTCTCTGACAGCATACTCTGAAGTATCTTATTCTTAGTTTTAAGGATTTGTTGATCTCTCATCTACGAGTTGATCGTCTCCTGTACATCCACCAACTCTATATGTAGATGATCCATCTGTTCATTCTATAAGGATGTGAAGTTATCCTATTTGCCAGCTCAGCTCTACACTTTGCTAGCTGCTAGTCCACGACCTTTATCTCCTTGACTTTGCCATCGTAGTTCTTCTTGTATTCTCCATGAAGGTATTTCACCTTTTTAAATTTGTTATTCTAGTCATTCAAGATCTTGGTAATCTCAAGTTTAAAATCTGTGTGCTGCTCCCACTAAAGCAACAAAAATATAATTATATAAGAGATATATCTTTTGAAAACCTTGTTTTTATCGGCGTATTAGTAAAATTGAAGTTAGAGAGGCTTTAAAGAAAATGAAAGGTGGAAAAGCTGTTGGACCTGATGATATTCCAATAGAGGTGTGGAAATGCTTAGGAAATGAAGGAATTTCATGGCTTACTAAACTTTTTAATGCTATTTTGAAGACTAAGAAGATGCCAGATGAGTGGAGAATGACTGTGTTAATTCCTATTTTTAAGAATAAAGGTGATGCACAAGATTGTGCGAATTATAGAGGTATTAAGTAATGTGTCATACTTTAAAACTATGGGAGCGATTTATGGAGCATAGGTTGCGGCATGATACTAATGTTTCTCAAAATCAATTTGGATTCATGCCGGGTAGGTCGACTATGGAAGCCATACATTTATTAAGAGGTTTGATGGAGAAATATAGAGAAAATAAGGAGGATTTACATATGATATTTATTGATTTAGGAAAAGCATATGATAAAGTTCCAAGAGAAGTGCTATGGAGAGTTCTTCAAAAGAAAGGAGTCAATAATGCTTATATTCAAATCATTAAAGATATGTATGCAGGAGCTATTACTTGTGTTCAAACACAAGGTGGATTGACCAAGTATTTCCCTATTTCGGTTGGGTTACATCAAGGATCAGCCTTAAGCCCATATCTTTTTTCTTTAGTCATGGATGTTCTCACTAGACATTTGCAAGAGGATGTACCTTGGTGTATGCTTTTTGCTGATGATATTCTTCCTGTTGATAAGACTAGAGAGGGAGTTGAAGGTAAACTTGAATTATGGAGGTCAACCTTAGAGTCTAAAGGTTTTTGCTTGAGTAGATCTAAAACGGAATATATGGAGTGTAATTTTAGTAGTAATAGACCTAGTGAGGGGATTGTGACTTTGGGCGATCAAGTCATTAATAAGAGTACACGTTTTAGATATCTTGGATCTATTGTTCAGAGTGATGGTGAAATAGATGGGGATATTATCAGCAGAATTCAAGTTGGATGGTTGAAGTGGAGGAATGCATCGGGCTTGTTATGTGATAGAAATGTACCCCTCAAACTTAAGGGAAAATTCTATAAGATGGTAGTGAGGCCTGCAATGCTTTATGGTGCCGAAAGTTGGCCTTTAAAAGATAAGCATAATACTAAGTTAAGTGTGGCAGAGATGAGGATGCTCAGGTGGATGAGTGGCTTTACCCTTAGAGATAGGATACGAAATGAGCATATACGTGAAAAGGTTGGAGTAGCTCCAGTAGAAGATAAGATTAGATAAAGTCACCTTAGATGGTTTGGTCACATAAAACGGCGGCCTTGCGATGACCCGGTTAGGAGAGTAGAGGTATTAGATTTGACTTATGTTAAGAAAGGTAGGGGTAGACCTAAAAAGACTTGGTTAGAAAATATTAGGAATGACCTTCTTTATTAGATTTAAACGAGAATTTGACTTTTAATAGGACACAATGGAGAAAAAGGATTCATGTAGCCGACCCCATGTAGTGGGATAAAGGCTTGATGTTGTTGTTATTGTTGTTATATATCCTTTGAAACAAAGAGAAAAGGAAAGAAAGAAAGATGAAATCATAAACTTCTCAGCCCATCGACGGCCAATGCACTGATGCTTCAAAACATCTTATATAATATATTACTTGGATGGAGAGATACGATGACCTTTGCTAGCAACCACTAATATTTTCTCTACCTTCTTCTTTTTTCATGCCAGTAAATCTCCTTCACTCCCTGGTCGTTTAGAATGAATTTTTGAAGGTTGGGGAATTGCCTTTGGAACTTTCGCAGACTTCTTTAGCATTTGGGCATGCGATCTTTCTGCTTGAGTAGATAATCCCACCTTGAACAAGTATTCTTTGTCTATATATCTACTCAAATAATGCACCTGATAATGTAGGGCATTAATATCAGAAAGCTTGACTTTCTTCAATAAATCTTTTGCTTCAATATGAAGGGGAACGAGTAACTCCTTCAACATTCCCCATTTTTCTTAAAGATTCTAATCATTTTGTACGAAAAAGAAATCACTGATCCAACCATTTGATAGATCTTGAGTATGAATGTCCAGCCACTTGGATCTGAAAAAGATATGACCCTTCGTATCACTAATAAGACGCCTCATTCTAGAAAGACATTCTGAGGATAGCACCACTCCACGATCTCTGAAAAGTATGACTAGTCTCATTATGATTGATATGGCCCAGTAAGAAAGTTGAGATAAACTCACTCCATAGATCGTCAGAATATCAATCAATTTAGGAGACGGTGGAAATCGTAGCTCAGCTCGTAAACTAAATTCATACACAGTCACATATCCTTGGGGAGGATAACAGGTACGATAGGATCTTGTCGGCACCTTCATCACTAGATTATTAGAAAAATGAATTTTTCCTAAAAGAGATAAAAAAATCGTCAGCGATGATGGAGATAACATAATCAGTCTTCAGCACCTTGTGAGTCATTTTTAAAGCTTCAGATCAGGCAACAGGGGGATCTTCTTTGGCGGGGGGATTTCTTGTAGACGTGTTATAACCCATTTCAACTCCTATAATAAAGAGGAGCGCTAAATTTGAGTAGGAAAAGTCACCTATGAAAGATGGCATAAAGCCTCTAGAGCAGGAAGAAAAGTGGGAGAGAAAGAAGGAAAAGGAGGGGAAATCTTCAGCTTCTGTACAATAGGGGTGCTGAGTTAAGTAGGAAAAGTCACCTACTAAAAAATACTGGAAGGCCTCAACTGTTAGAAAGCTAGAAGGTGAAGAAGAGAAGGTGAAGTTTTCTCCCTGGCCCGGGGGGGATATTTATAGGTTTTTTTTGGAGAGGGAAGATGTTTCCAGAATTTTCGGGTCTAATTTTTGCCCCGAAAAGGTCATCGGACATTTTTTAGGCCCTCGGGATAGTTTTTCGATGTTCCATATACAATTTTGGCACTTTTAAAGCTATTTGGGGCTCCTACATGCAAGATCGGATTTGAAATCACATGAAAAATTTTCCAAAGTTTGTGATGTGTATTTTCGGACTCCTAGAGCTTTGACGTCAAAAAATAGGGGAGCAACTGATATATCATCAAAAATTATCTTGATCGGGCACGAATCTCGAGGCAAAATCAAGCCGAAAACTTCAAAAATTAAATTTGGAATCGTCTGAACTCCAATTTCAGCAAACTTATAGTCAAACTGAGCGTCTTAGAAACACAAACCCAATGACACCAAATTCGACTCAATCCGAGTCCAAATAAGTCCAAATCAAGAACCCGAAGTACTGTTAGAAAGTTCGAACCATAATGTTAGTTACCAAACGGTTTCGAAACATGACATGCTTATAATCGAATCAAGCGGCTCAACGAGACGAATCCAACGAGCCCAAGATCGTCAAATTCCAACATCATTAAGACCTTCAAATGTCTGACAAATGGTACACGATCAAGGGATTCAATATCGGCCGTCCATCCAACCACTCCCAATTTTCCTCTAATCTCTCACCTATTTACGGGGCATGCCACTCCAGAAATCTATAAATGGACCTCTCATTTCTCTTGAGAGGGGACCCAAGCAAGAAGAAAAAGAGAAGAGAGGAGAAGAAGATTAGGAGGGAAGAAACTCCTCGACCATCGCTGCCGGAATTCTGCTCAACTTCCGAATGACGCCGAAATTTTGCCCGACTTCCAAATGACACGTGAATTATGTTCGACTTCCGAACGACGCCGAAATTCTACTCAACTTTCGAATGACGCCGAAATTTTGCTTGACTTCCGAACGAAGACGGAATTCCACTCGACTTCTGAACGATGACGGAATTATGCTCGATCTCCAAGTGACACCGAAACTCTGCCCGATATTGTAATTGAATTTCAATTTAGAAAGTGTTTCATTGTAATCTGATCGTCCTGATTTTACGGACGAGTCAGCCTCTTGTATCTCAAGCAAACACTAGTAGAACTTTTTCAATTGGGTTTGGCCCCGTGGTTTTCTTCTTTTTGAGGGTTTTCACGTAAAAATTCTGGTGTTTCTATTTCTCTCATGTTTGTGTGTTAAATATCCGTACAACGCTGAGACAAAAATTTTCTAACTCTATCGCCGCGTATATTCTAGTCCGCAACAAAAATATAACAACGAAACATTAAAACTAACTTCATTTTTAGTGTGATTATTGAGTTAATGAACTAAACTAATTATATAAACCAATCATTTTTCTATAATTGATAGATACTTTTTCCTGTTTTCTTGTTAAAATGCTACAAATAATGGCCTGAAGTTAAATAAATTCACAATTATTCACTTCTTTTTTTCTTCCCAGTGCCACATAGAAAAAGGAGCAATGACATATGCTGAATCCTCTAACATTCATTCTCAAGTAGATGTTGCTGGCCAGCCTGTTTGAGTTTTTCATTCAATTGTTTTGGTAGATTACTTCATAACCCACATGCTAACGCCTTCCTCTGAACTATTACGAATGAGCTTTTAACATATGAGACGGATAAACCATAGGCTCAACCAAAACAAGCACATTAATACTATAAATGCGACATAAATTATGAATTACAAGATGAGATACGATTCCCAACTCCTCAAACATTTCAAGTTAAAGTATTAAACTTTAACAACACATTTTGAAGAAGAAAGGGATCTAGTAACTCTAACTTCACTGGAAATCTTCTTAGATGCCTTAATTTTTTTTACTATTTTTCCTTTTAACCGAAGACCAAATACCATCATCATTAAAACAATTTTTAAGTAAAACCTTACCACAAATATCCAGATCATTCCACATATATAGCTCTTCATAAGATTTAATTTCCCCCTCCTCCCACTGCTCAGGAGAATTACGAGATGGAGCTACACTCTCAGAGTCTCCATCCGAATGGTGACATTCACTGTTAACTTTCTCATCAGCACCAAATTCTCAAACATGAAACTTAGAATCATTGTTAGAAGCAAAACTCATAGGTAAAAAAATGGCAGGAATAATATTAGAAACAGTTAAAGATAAAGAAGCATCTGAATTATTACCAGTACAATCAGTAACAATATTACCACAAATATCACAAACCATGATATGATTCACCAAATCATGATCAATATTAGACGGAGAACTAACAGTTTTAGGAAGAGAAGGATAAACATCAATGAGGTTGATAGAAGGAATTAGAGGATTATGAGAAGTATCATTAATCTCTGTTGGTTCACCCGCCTTAGGAGCATCCTCATTAGTCTTATGAATTTGTTGTTTCCTAAGATTAGGATTCAATTGATAACAATCATTTTTTTTTTTTGTGACCCAAAATTTTAAAATGATAAAAAATGCAGGGAATTCGTTCATAACCTCTTTGTGAACATAACCATATTTTTTCAGCCATAACCACAAGGAATTCAGGTATTGCTTAGTGATATTAAGTTTAACCAAAACTCTCACCATTGATAGTCTGGATCCCACTGCCGTAGTGTTATCAACTTGATTTGGACGTTCAAAAAGACTATTCAATCCATGTAATATCGTCTGCCAAAAAAAAAATAAGCAGGTGAAGTTTGGCAAAAGAAATCCAGTTAAGCATAATAGGGGATTCAAAAAATATATAAAAAAAGGTGATCATTTAATGAGTTTCATAAATCAATTGCAAACATAATACAATCTGTGACCAAAAACATGATTATAATCCAAATCTTTCTCATGTTTTATCAAAATATATCTCAGAATAAGCAGGATAACAAAAGAAACAACCTAAAAGCTTGAGATTGAAAAAAATTTGTCAAATAAGTTTAAGTTTAGGAATTCTAATAAATATTTAACCTACAGGGGAAAATTGCAAAGGTTCAACTAAAATAATTGTTGGGGATGATATATATTGTACAGTACAATTACTTTACATATAATAATTAAAAAAAAAAACTCATCGATGATATAAAATGATTTGGCTAAATTGTTAAAAATTAGAGTATATTGCATTGTATGATTGACATCGTACTCTATGATCTATTATTTATAATGTATTTTAAATAATATTCAAAATTCTTATTATTAAGTTTATTCAAGTGTGTTGATAGTTTGAACAATTTTATTTTTACTTGAAATAAATTTCAGCATGAACTTCATTAACATGACTAGCTAGGTTGTACCTTTTTTTTTCCTTGTGATGAGAGTTGGTATACAGTTCAATCATTTTCAAAATATGCCTGTGCCAACTTGCTAAAAATAAAGAAAGATTCCTAATTGATACCCACAAACTATTTCTCTCGTAGTGTAAAATTCATAGAATATGATAGAGAAACATTATAACTAACTCCTTTTTTTAGTGTGATTATTGAGTTAATGAACTGAACTAATTATAGAAACCATTCCTTTTTTGTATAATTGACACAAACTTTTCCCTATTTTCTGCATAAAAATATTATAAATATGTCCTTGAGTTGAAGAAATTCGCAATTATTCACTTCTTTTTTCCTTCCAAGTGCCATATAGAAAAAGGAGCAATGACATATGCTGGATCCTCTAACATTCATTCTCAAGTAGATGTTGCTGGCCAACCTGCTGGAGTTTTCCCCCCAGTGTTTGGGGAGATTACTTCATAACCCACACGCCAATGCCTTCCTCTGAGCTTGTACGAATGACCTTTTAATAGGTAATTTTTTTACAAGAAATCTTTTCTGACCAGTTGAGTTTGATAGTTTCAGCTTTGATACGAACTACATAGCAGACGTTTTTCTCAGCTGTAATAGCGATGTGACAAATATATTTTTATTCAATAAATCTTTTTGATGAAGTATTGAGTATAAAGAACTTTTAGCAATTTGTTTTTTAGTTATAAAATGATGTTCATGTTGTTGGAAATATAAACCAAAATTAATGACCAAGTTGTTGGAAATATAAACCAAAATTAATGTTTAAGTTTTTTGTGTATCTAGGAAATTGTATGGAAGGAAAATCTAGAAAATGTAATAACTTTTGGTGGTTGGTTGTTGATTCTTTATTATAGAAATATCTAGAATGTGTTTCTAGAAATATCTTTGTACTAGTATAAATAGGCATTGAGTCTTGTCATATGGATGTAAGAGAGAAAGTTTTATAATAGAAGTTCCACTTCTTTTTATTCTCTTCCACTCATTTAGAATAATTTCTTAACAAAGTGGTATCAGAGCTAAGTTCGATGGCAAGTAGTATGAATCTACAAGTGCCTCGTCTCACAAAGGAGAATTATGAGAATTGGAGTCTTCAAATGAAGGCACTATTTGGCTCTCAAGATATTTGGGAGATAGTTGAGAAAGGCTATGTCGAGCATCAAGAAGAAGCAGTATTATCAACAGCCCAAAGGGAACTGTTGAAAGAAAGTAGAAAGAAGGATAAGAAGGCGCTCTTCTTCATTTATCAAGCACTTGATGAGGCAAACTTTGATAAAGTGGCAAGTGCATCTACCTCCAAACAAGCATGGGAGATACTTCAAGTTGCATACAAAGGCATAAACAAGATAAAGAAGATTTGACTTCAAACTCTCCGAGCCGAATTTGAGGCACTTCAAATGAAGGAAGCAGAAAATGTGGAGGACTATTTCACAAGAGTCTTGACAATCGTCAATCAGCTACGAAGGTATGGAGAACCATTAGAAGATATTCGAGTGATAGAAAAAAATTCTACGCTCGATAAATGATAAATTTGAGCATATTATCGTTGATATTGAGGAAGCTAAAGATTTAGAGACAATGACCGTTGATGAACTAACGGGTTTTTTGATGGCTTATGAGCAAAGAAAAAAAAAACAGGATATTATCGAACAAGTTCTCCAATCAAAGCTCTCATTGAAAGGTGACAAAGATGACACAAAAAATGAAGATAATTTAAATGATCGAGACATTATGGACAAGGCCGTGGTCGAGGTCGCGGTCGTGGTCGTGGCTTTGGAAAAGGTCGAGGACGTGAACGAGGACGTGGAGGATATCAAAGAAATAATGAAGAAAATCACAACTCAAGAAATGAAGAGGGGAAGAAAAATCCAAAATATCAAAGGTACAAAAAAATCTCATGTTCGTTATTATATTTGCAAGAAATTTGGTTTGCAAGAAATTTGGTCATTATGCTTCTGAATGTTATCATAATCAAGAGAAAGCCATCCTTGTTAAAGAGAAGGAAAATGATCCAGTCTTATTATTAGCATTGAAAGGAGAAGAAGATAAAAAGAAAACAATTGGTATATAGATACTGGAGCAAGTAACCATATGTGCTGGGACAAAAACATGTTCGTAGAAATGGAGGCGATGGAGAGTTAAATTTATTTTGGCGACTCTTCAAAAATTCCGGTAAAAGAAAAAGATAAAATCCTTATTCTTCTTAAAGATGGAACCCATCAATTTATTTCTGAAGTTTATTTTGTTCCGGATATAAAAAAACAATATTTTAAGCTTTGGGAAATTACTTGAGAAAGGATTTGACATTCATATGAAGAATAAAAAGCTCACAATTAAAAATAATTCAAATGAATTAATTGCCCAAGTGGAGATGACAAGAAATAGAATGTTTATTCTTAATATAAAAAATGGAGTGATGAAATGTTTAAAGTCATGTGTGAAAGATCAATCATGGCTTTGGCATATGAGGCTTGGGCATTTAAATTATGGAGAACTAAATAATATGTCAAGAAAAGGATTGGTGCCTGGCTTGCCAGATATCAATCATCCAAATCAAATTTGTGAAGGTTGTGTATTTGGAAAACAATCAAGAAAGAGTTTTCCAAATGAAGTAAGCTTTAGAACAAAGAAGCCTCTTCAATTAATCCACACGGATGTATGTGGACCCATTGCTTCAGCATCTTTTGGTAAGCATCGATATTTCTTAACTTTTATTGATTATTATTCAAGAAAAACATGGGTTTATTTTTTGAAAGAGAAATCAGAAGCTTTCACTATGTTTAAGAAGTTCAAAGGAAGTACAGAAAAAGAAAGTGGATTTTTAATAAAATCCATCAGATCAGATCGAGGCGGTGAATTTACGTCCAAAGTATTCAAAGAATATTGTGAAGAGCATGGCATTCGTCATCAATTAACAACACCATTTTCACCCCAACAAAATGGAGTAGCGGAGATGAAAAATCGTACTATTCTTAATATGGTACGAAGCATGATCAAAAGCAAGAGTATACCTAAAATATTTTGGGCCGAGGCAGTGACATGTGCTGTCTATACACTCAATCGGTGTTCAACTTCAAGCTTACAAGATATGACACCACAAGAAGCGTGGACAGAAAGAAAGCCAAATATATCTCATTTGAAGGTGTTTGGGAGCATTACATATGCACATGTCCCTGAACAAAGAAGGACTAAGCTGGATGATAGATGCTCCAAACCCATCTTCATCGGGTATCAATCTAAATCTTATAAATTATTTGATCCGAAAACTTCAAAAATTATTTTTAGTAGGGATGTTGAGTTTGATGAAGAAGGAGCATGGGATTGGCAAAATAAAGACACACAAAAGGAAGAGCAAGTACCAGTGGAGCTACAAGATGAAGAACAATTGTCTACAAACTTGCAAGATTCATATTCTCCAAGTACTTCAGAAGATAATCAAAGGCAAAGAAAGACAAGAAATTTAAGAGAGTTTTATGATGTAACTAACGAACTTCATTTTATTTGCTTACTTGCAAATAATGAACCATTACAATTCGAAGAAGCCATAAAAGATGAAAGATGGAGAAGTGCTATGGATGAAGAAATCAAATCTCTAGTAAAGAATGCAACATGGGAGCTCACAACATTACTAAAAAGACATGAAGCTGTTGGTGTAAAATGGGTATACAAAGTGAAGAAAAATGCAAAAGGAGAAATAGAAAAGTATAAGGCTTGGCTAGTAGCAAAAGGATACAAGCAGAAAGAAGGCATCGACTACAATGAGGTATTTGCTCCTGTTATTCGTATGGAAACTATTCGCTTAATTATTTCTCTTGCTTCACAAAATAGCTGGTCTATTTATCAAATGGATGTTAAATCCGCATTTTTAAATAGAGTTATTGAAGAAGAAGTTTATGTCGAACAACCATTTGGATATATTAAAGAAGGGCTTGAATCAAAAGTTTATAAATTAAAAAAGGCTTTATATGGGTTAAAGCAAGCTCCATGTGCATGGAATGCAAGAATCGATTCATACTTTAAACAAAATGATTATATCCAATGCACTTATGAGAATACCCTCTATTTGAAGAAAAATAATAATTGAGATATATTACTTGTTTGCTTATATGTGGAGTTTAAGCAAACGATGGTAAAATAATTTGAAATGACATATTTTGGACTCATGTCATTTTTTCTTGGAATTGAAGTAAAGCAAAATAAAGAAGGAATATTTATCACACAAGAAACTTATGCAAAGGAAGTTCTAAAAAAATTCAATATGGAGAATTGCAATCCGATAAGTACTCCAATGGAATGTGGAATCAAACTATCAAAGAAAGAAGAAGGGAAGACAGTCGATCCAACTATGTTCAAAAGTTTGATCGGAAGCCTGAGATATCTAACAAGTACAAGACCAGATATTCTATATGTAGTCGGAATTGTTAGCTGCTTCATGGAAAATCCCACTGAGATACACCTGAAGGTAGCCAAGAGAATTCTTCAATATATTAAAGGTACACAAAATCATGGACTTCTATATTCTCATTCTAACAAATTTCAACTTTCAGGATATTCAGATAGTGATTAGGCTGGAGATCAAGATGACAGAAAAAGTACAAGCGGATTTTTATTTTATATGGGCGACACTGCATTCTCATGGAGCTCACAAAAACAACCAGTTGTTGCTCTCTCTACTTGTGAAGCTGAATATGTTGCTGCATCATCATGTGTATGTCATGCAATATGGCTAAAGAAGCTACTGAAAGAGATTGGATACTCTCAAGTCGAAGCTAAAAAAATCTATGTTGATAATAAGTCAGCAATTGCATTATCAAAAAATCCAGTTTATCACAAGCGAAGCAAACATATTGATGTTTGTTTTCATTATATAAGAGATCATATCAAAGATAAAGAAGTTCAAGTGGAGTATGTAAAATCTGAGGATCAAATTGCAGATATTTTCACAAAGCCATTAGCTGCATAACAGTTCAAAAAATTAAAGATACTTCTTGGAGTGGTTGATAAAATTTTTGGTTTAAGGGGAGTGTTGGAAATATAAACCAAAATTAATGACCAAGTTGTTGGAAATATAAACAAAAATTAATGTTTAAGTTTTTTGTGTATCTAGGAAATTGTATGGAAGAAAAATCTAGAAAATGTAATAACTTTTGGTGGTTGGTTGTTGAGTCTTTATTATAGAAATATCTAGAATGTGTTTCTAGAAATGTCTTTGTATTAGTATAAATAGGCATTGAGTCTTGTCATATGGATGTAAGAGAGAAAATTTTATAATAGAAGTTCCTCTTATTTTTATTCTCTTCCACTCATTTAAAATAATTTCTCTCTAACACATGCATCTAAGAAAAAAAAAAGGTTTCTTATTGCATAATATCGTGGAAGTCTCAATTCCTATGGTTCAAAAATATAATTTTTTATGGATTCAAATTAAGAATCATAATTATTTTTTCTTTCAATAAACTAACGAAGTCGAAATTCTATATATATAAGATTACTCTTCAACCAGAAAGATTGAATGGTTGAAGGGCCAAAGAATGGTGGTTTTTGGTTTTCATCATAATTACTTGTATGAAAGTTTCGATAAATGTTATTTCTTTATAAAGGAAAAGATAAAGAAAAGGATTGACGAGCTTAAGGAAGTGATAAAGAAGCTGCTCAGAGACGCAAGAGATCAACTTCAATCTTTAGAAATGATTGATGCAATCAATCATCTGGGAGTGGCCTATCATTTTGAATTGGAGATCAATGATGCTTTGAAAAAATTACATACAGCTGGCTTCGAAGAGAGTAAAGATCTGCACACTATAGCGTTGGGATTTCGACTATTGAGGCAGCAACGATTTCTAATTTCAGCTGGTACTAAATTATCCTTCAACCTCCATTTTATGTTAAAAAAGTATTTTATGAAAACCTTTAAAATAATTAAATGTGAAGTATGATATCAAATCATAATGTTTAAAAAAAGTAGCTTCTCATAGCTAAATTTTTTACCACCATTTTATCCTTATTTTTATAATAAATTACATAAAAATACTGATGAAATACCTGAACTTTAATATAGTTATAGAAATATTTTGTGCAAGTTGGGAACACTTTCTGATCAGTTTTTTTTTTAATATTTATTTTATTCTATTTTGTTCTTGTTTTGATACAAAATAAAAATTATTTTGTCTTATTAAATACGAGCTTTTTTTTTGTTTTTTTTTTTCAGTGATGATAACAAAGGTCCAACAATGGTTCTAGCTATTTTCATTTAAAAAAATTATTCCAAGCACGCCTTTATAAAACTCACAATCTATTTATGTGTTTGAAAAACAGACATATTCAACAAGTTTAAGAAAAAAGGAGATTTCAAGGAAAGCTTGAAGCGTGATGGAAAAGGGTTGTTAAGCCTTTATGAAGCTGCCCATCTTGGAACACAAAATGAGAAAATATTAGAAGATGCTGTAAAATTTGCAAGAACTTATCTCAAATTGATGTTAGGCAATATGGACCAAAATTTTGCAACAATAACATCAAGAGCTTTAGAAAGACCAAGGTTTAGAAGATCTGAAAGGTTAGAAGCAAGAGAATATATATCAATTTTTGAAGAAGAAAAAAATAGAAGTGAACTTTTATTAGAGTTTGCAAAATTGGACTTCCATTTAGTGCAATCAATTCATTTGGTGGAACTTTTACACTTAACCTTGTAAGTTTAGTTTACTTGAAAATTCTTTTGTATGCCTTCTTTTGTGTGTGTATGTCCGCATAGTGAAAATAACTGAAAATGATTTGTTATGACCATGTAGATGGAACAATTACTCTTTCTGAAACTTTACCATTTGCACGAGATAAATTGGTTGAGTTACACTTTTGGATGACCGGCACATACTTTGAACCAAGTTATTCTAGTGCAAGAATAATGGCTACAAAATTAATTGTATTAACATCAATACTTGATGATATTTACGATCAATACGGAACACTTGAAGATCTTGAATTGCTTACTGAGAAAATTGAAAGGTAATAATAATGAATTTAATATTAGTTAGTCTTAATTAATGACCAATATGATGTAATTTATATTATTGTGAAAAGTTATATGTGCCAACATAGCTGGGAACTACTGAGAGTTGACCAGTTACCGAAGTATTTACAATACTTTTGCAAGTCTCTTTATAAAACATTCAAATATTTCGACGACGAGCTGTCATTTGAGCTAAATTCATTTTGCGTGCGATTCCTTGAAAATGAGGTATGGCCTTATAGCATTGATATGTATAATCACATTTCAATTAAAAAGTTTAGATAGCTAATGCCAATTTTATATGTTCATTGCTATTTTTTGTCCTGTATATAATTTCTCTAAAATGCTACCAAGTAATGAAATATGCTAAAAACTTTATTTCAATTACATTCTCATTTAAAAATATTTTTAAATAGTTAATTAATTATAGTAATAAATTAAAACTATTTCCCATTAAGAAAATAAAAATATTATTTTAATTTATATTTATTTATTTATTTCAGTTGAAAAAGTTGGCACATGCATTTTTTGTTGAAGCAAGATGGGGAAATGAACATTATATTCCCAATATACAAGAACACTTGCATATTTCTCTTCGCAGTTGTGCATATCCATTGGTATTTTGTGCATTGTATCTTGGTATGCACGAGGTGATTCCATTGAATGTATTTGAATGGTTGACTGAATTTCCTTAGATTGTCAAAGCATCTTGTATTATCTGCGGAATTATGAATGATATTACTTCCGATGAGGTATCTTTTATATAAAAAAATTAAGTAGTGAAATTTATATAATTGTTCATTTAATGTGTTGCATTTATTTAGCTACTAATTTATATGCGTTGTCTTATTCTAATTGTACAGCATGAAGAGAGACACAATCATTTTGCTACCATAGTTCAGAGCTACACAAAGGAGAAAAAATGCACAAAAGAAGAAGCACGCGACAAGCTAAGGGTAATGGTGGAGGATGCGTGGAAAACATTGAATCAAGAGTATCTATTGTCCAATTTACCACTCTTTATAGTTCAACCTGTCATCAAGCTCTCACGTATGCTCGAGCTTTTCTACAAGGATAAAGACAATTACACTAATCCTTTTGGCTTTATAAAAGATAAGATCAAATTACTAATGGTGGACCCTATTTTGTCCAATTTGGAATAAATTGTTCATACCAATGATTACCTGAACCACATGCTAATAATTATCTCATTAAGCAGTTAATTATTATTATGTTGGGATAATGTTCGGCATAAATAAAAGTAAGTTCTATAATGAAAAGATGGATAAGCTGCTTTGTAATTTTATTTTGCAATTGACCAAGAAATAATAGAGGTGTGCGCATTTCTTACATTAATCCTATAGTGTTTTCCATTGCATATTTTATGAACAATTTGAAATTTTATTATTTCTGTTTTTTAAATAAAAATTTAATGATCTTTCCTAGGCCATCCTTTTTTTTTTTTTTTTTTTTTTTTGCAATATTGTGCAATTTGTAGAAACTAGAGGAGTGATTGAGAAGAGATAGAACAAGACAGATGTTGGAAAGAAGTATATTGTATTTCATTAATCTGATTACATAAACTAACATCTCTTATATAGATACATCAACTGGCATTAGGAGGCTACTAGAAAGGTGTGAACGTGTAGCTGCACTTATGCCATAGGATAGCGTTGATCTATCTAGCTGAGTATGTTGCTTCTTATTTAATATGTCCCTGCAAATTGATGGGCCTTTTGTGACTATCAATTTGGAGCAAAGAAATGTGAAGCGAGGTGTAGAGAGCAGCTTTGTTAAAATGTCGGCTATTTGATCGATGGTGCTTATGGGTAGCAGATTGATGTGGTGTTGTTGAATATGGTCCCGTATGAACTTCTGATCGATCTCTATATGTTTCGTGCGGGAGTGAAATACTGGGTTATTGGCTAAGGCAATAGCTGACATGTTGTCGCAGTATAGATTCGTAGGCTGGTTTTGAGAGATGCTGAACTCGAAGAGCAGCCGACGTGTCCAGATGATGTTCGTGGTGAGGACTGCCAATGCTCGGTACTCAGACTCCGTAGACGATCGAGCGACTGTGTGTTGTTTTCGAACCATCCAAGATATTAGAGTTTCTCCTAAGAAGGAGCAGTAGCCGGAGGTGGATCTTCGAGAGATTGGATCGCCCGCCCAGTCCGCATCTAAAAAGGATTTGAGAGTCAAGTTAGTGTTGGTGATTGGTATGCCGAAGTCTAGCGTACCTTTGATGTAACGGAGAAGCCTTTTGATAAGATAAGTGTGCTGCGCTGTTGGATCGTGCATATGTTGGGAGAGAAGGTTTACGCTGAACAAAATGTCTGGTCTTGTTAGGGTAAGGTATTGGAGTGACACGGTGATTCGACGATAGATAGCCGGATTGTCAAGAAGAATATATTGATGAAATTCATACGGTAGCTTGGTGCACGTTGGATTGGCCAACGAATTGCAGTTTGCTAGGTTCACTTGTTCAAGAATTTGAAGTGCATAGTGAGATTGAGACATGAAGTAGCTGTTGGCGTTCTTGGTGATTTTGATGCCAAGGAATTCACTTGCGGATCCAAGATGCTTCATAGAGAACTCGGAGCTGAGTCGGTCGAGGATTATTTGAGTGCTAACCTGATCATTGCCCATAATTAGTATGTAATCAACATATATAAGGAGGTAGATTTAAACAGTAGAATTGCGAAATAGGAGGAGTGAGGGATCATCCTTACTATGCTCAAAACCAAGAGATACAAGAAAAGAAGTGAAAGTGTTGTACCATTGGCGCAGATCTTGTTTTAAACCATAAATTGCTTTATGTAGACTTCAAACGTGATTTGGTTTTGTTTGATCCTCGAAGCCCTTCGGTTGAGACATGAATACCGTTTTTGTTAATTGGCTGTGAAGGAAAGCATTAGCAACGTCAAGTTGCTGCACGTCCTAGCCGTTGTCGAGGGCGATGGTGAGGAAGAAACGTATTGTCGTAAGTTTATCTACTGGGCTGAAAGTTTCGATGTAGTCGAGCCCAAATTGTTGGTGGTTTCCCAGTGCTACTTGTCTTGCTTTGTACTTAGCCACCGTGCCGTTGGTGTGTAGCTTTGTTCGAAATGTCCATTTGCAAACTTAGATTGATGCATTGGGTGGAGGATTGACTAGGCTCCATGTTCCTTGTTTCTGAAGTGCAAAGAATTCATTCGCCATTGCTTGACGCCATTCGGACTATTTCACTGCCTCGGTATAGGTGGTTGGTGCCGCAGGAGTGGTGGTAGTTTGCTGAGAAATAAGGTTTAGTCTTTGTACTGGCTTGAGATTACTTGTCTTGCTTCTGGTGGTCATGGGGTGAGTAGGCTGTTGAGATGGTAGATTGGTACCTGATGTTGTTGCTCGAGAGGGAGTTCATGTAGAGAAATTATCTTCATTGCTGGAAGCTGAGTTGAATGCGGGAATGCATTTTTGTGCATTTGTATGAATGGGATCCGTGGGTTGTACGATAGATGGATGATGAATTGGAACGGTCGTAGGAATGAGTAAAAGCGACGGGATGGCGGAGTGGCTTGGTTCTTGACTAGTTTTGAATGTAGAGAAGGGAAAAATGGATTCGTTGAATATGAAGTGTCTAGACATTAGAATTTTGTTTGTGGTAGTGTTTAGACACATGTATCCCATGTAGTTCTCGGAGTACCCAAGAAATACGCATGAGTGGGATTTGGGTTAAAGTTTGTGGCGATTTTGAGGTGGAGTAAGCGGGTAGCATTCGCACCCGAATACTTTGAGCTGACTGTAGTCGGGTTTGTGGTTGTGAAAGAGTTCGAACGGGGATGAATTATGCAATGTGTTGGACGGAAGCCGGTTAATGAGATGAACGGCAGTGAGAACTGCGTCGGGCCAGCAGGTGTACTGGACAGAGGCTGTGAGAAGCATATTGTGAGTGGTCTCGACGATATGCCGATTTTATTGTTATGCGACTCCGTTCTGCTTCGGCGTGTAGGGGCACGATAGTTGATGCATAATTCCTTGAGTCCGAAGGTATTGCTTGAGTTCATTATTCACGTACTCTGAGCCACCATCAGTTCGAAGATTCTTGATTTTTTTAGAAGTAAATTTTTCAATAAAATTTTTAAAATCAACGAAAATTGTAAACACACCAGATTTACAATGAATCAAAAAGATCCATGCATACCGAGAGAAATCATCTACAAAAATCACATAAACTTTGTATCCTTGAGCAGATATAATAGGTGCCGGCCCCCATACATCAGAGTGTATGAGAGCTAGCAAAACCGGTTGCCGGTGTTGAGTTAACTCAAACGCTAGCTTATGCGATTTGGCAGAGTTACAGAAGTTACATGGAGAAAACTTTTTATTTATTTTGAGACTAGGATTGTAATGAGAGATAATGTCCAGCGTTTTTTTGTGTGGATTCCCGAGACTCTGATGCCATTTGTTTGTGTCATTTGTTGCCGAAAGAGCTTGATGGTTGCTGTTCTTGGATTTGATCGATATGGTGTACAACCCGCGCCTACAGGGTCCTTGAAGGATTATTGTTTGCGTCGCCAGATCCTTTAAGACAAAGCCAAATGGATCAAAAGTGATTGAGATCTTGTTATCTTTGGTTAGTTGAGAAATCGATAACAGATTAAATTTAAGAGTAGGCGTATGAAAGATTTGAGCCAGGCTCAGCTTATGGGATCGGGTCGGGAGGATACCCTGCCCCAGTGTGCGCAATGTGGACGGAGTAGCCGTCGCCAACTTTTATGTTGTCCGATCCGTTGTAGGGAGAGGAGATGGAAAGGTTATCCAGAGAGTCTATGAGATGAGTGGATGCTCCCGAATCCAAGAACCAGTTGTTGTCGATGACGTCAGAATTTGTCGTTAAAGCAGTATTGTTGGGTCATTTTTGCAGAGTGTACTTCAGATTTGATCTATGCCAACAGGACTGATCCGAATGCCCTTTCTTGTAGCATATTTGACAGGTGACAAAGGCATTGGGATTTGGCGACTTTGTCCCATGTTGGTGGCTGTTGTGCCACCTCTTGATCGACGGCCTCTTCCACGATATGTGTACAGTGTCGTGTTTGGATCTTGAGCAGCAGGTGTTCTTGCGGCGTCCGAAGCGATGTTTACTTCTTCACTTAGAAGTAGCGGGTATAATTCGTCGAGGGAGATCAGATTTAGCATAGTTCGGATTGCCGTTTTGAAAGACTAGTATGAAGATGGCAAACCGTTGAGTATGTGGAGGATGATGTCCTCCATGTCAACGGATGAACCAGCAACCGAAATCTAATCAACAAGATTCTTGATGTCGGATAGGTACTGATTCATGGAGGCGTTCTTGAGCGAAATGTGATGAAGGTCATTCTTCAATTGGATGACCTTTGAACGATTTGTGGCTTGAAATTGTTTTTCGAGTGTTGTCTAGATCTCCGTAGTTGAGTTTAGCGATATGACATAAGGAAGAATGGATTGGGAGATAGTAGAGCATATTGCAGCGGCAATATTCTGATCCGTTAATCGCCATTGGAATTGGTTGTCGGTGGACTGCTGTTGGCCAGATTGATCTGTTCTTGTTGAAGAGGATGGAGTGAATGTGGGATCAAGAAAGTTACCGAAACCATTTGCACCGATGACCTTGAGAGTTTGAGATCTCCAGATCGTGTAATTGTCGAGGCCAAGTTGGACGGTGACTAGAAGCCAGAGATTTGAGACGACGAATTTGAGTGCGGCCGAAACAGAGGGAGCGGGTGGAAGAGAAGATCGTTATGCTTGTTCTTGAATCTGGGATGACTCCGAATCAGACATGTTGCAGAATCAAGGACGCTGCATCTGATACCATGTAGAAACTAGAGGAGAGATTGAGAAGAGATAGAACAAGACAGATGTTGGAAATAAGTATATTGTATTTCATTAACCTGATTACATAAACTAACATCTCTTATATAGATACATCAGTCGGCATTAGGAAGCTACTAGAAAGGTGTGAACGTGTAGCTGCACTTATGCCTTAGGATAGCGTTGATATGTCTAGCCGAGTATGTTGCTTCTTGTCTAATACATTTCTTATTGTATGCTAATTGATGCAAACAAAATCAAAGGAATTTTATACAAATCTCTAATATTTTTTCTCATTTGTAAACAAATTTCTCAATTAGGATAAACTAGCTCACACAATTTCAACGTTTTCTTAAGAACATTATTGTAACTTAAAACATACTAATATATGTATAAACTAAACGAATTATAGAAACAATTCATTTTATGTATAATAGACACATACTTTTCACTATTTTCTACTTTAAAATACTATAAATACGGGACTTAAGTTGAAGAAATTCACAATTATTTACTTCTTTTTTCATTGCCTGTGCCATATACAAAAAGGAGCAATGGCATATGCTGAATCCTCTAGCATTCTTTCTCCTGTAGATGTTGTTGGCCAGCCTGTCGGAGTTTTTCATCCAATTGTTTGGGGAGATTTCTTCATAACCCATACGCCAATGCCTTTCTCTGAGCTTGTACGATTGAGCTTTTAACAGGCAAATGTTTTTTACATGAAATCTGTTCTGACCTCTTGAGTTTGATAGTTTCTACATTGATACAAACTACATAACAGAAGTTTTTCTCAGCTGTAATAGAGACGCGCGAAATATATTTTTATTCAATGAAACTTTTTGAAAAAGTGTTGAGTATATAGAACTTCAAGCAATTATCTTTTTTTTTTTTAGTTATGAAATAAAGTTCAAGCATCTAAGAAAATTAAACAGATTTATTATTGCAGATATCATGAGAGTCTCAATTCCTATGGTTCAAAAATATAAATGTTTATGGATTCGAATTAAGAATCATAATTATCTTTGCTTTCAAAAAACAAACGAAGTTGAAATTCATTATATATAAGATTAATTTTCATCAAGAAAGATTGAAAGGTCTAAGGGCCAAAGACTAGTGGTTTCTGGTTTTCTTAATAATTACTTGTATGAAAGTTTTGATAAATGTTATTTATTTATAAAGGAAAAGATAAAGAAAAGGATTGACGAGCTTAAGGAAGTGATAAAGAAGCAGCTCAGAGACGCAAGTGATCAACTTCAATCTTTAGAAATGATTGATGCAATCCATCATCTGGGAGTGGCCTATCATTTTGAATAGGAGATCAACGATGCTTTGAAAAAATTACATACAGCTAGCTTCGAAGAGAGTAAAGATCTTCACACTATAGCGTTGGGATTTCGACTATTGAGGCAGCAACAATTTCTAATTTCAGCTGGTACTAAATTATCCTTCAACCTCCATTTTATATTAAAAAAGTATTTTATGAAAACCTTTAAAATAATTAAATGTAAAGTATGATATCAAATCATAATGTTTAAAAAAAGTAGCTTCTCATAGCTCAAATTTTTACTACCATTTTATCTTTATTTTTATAATAAATTACATAAAAATAATGATGAAATACATGAACTTTAATATAGGTATAGAAATATTTTGAGCAGTTTGGGATCACTTTCTGATCAGTTTTTTTTTTAATTATTTATTTTTATTCTATTTTGTTCTTGTTTTGATTCAAAATAAAAATAATTTTGTGTTATTAAATACGAGCTTTTTTTTGTTTTTGCCAGTGATGATAACAAAAGTTCCAACAATGGTTCTAGGTTATTTTCATTAAAAAAAATTATTCCAAGCGTGCCTTTAGAAAACTCACAATCAATCTATGTGTTTGAAAAGCAGACATATTCAACAAGTTTATGAAAAATGGAGATTTTGAGGAAAGCTTGATGCGTGATGGAAAAGGGTTGTTAAGCCTCTATGAAGCTGCCCATCTTGGAACACAAAATGAGAAAATATTAGAAAATGCTGTAAAATTTGCAAGAACTCATCTCAAATTGATGTTAGGCAATATGGACCAAAATTTTGCAACAATAACATCAAGAGCTTTAGAAAGACCAAGGTTTAGAAGATCTGAAAGGTTAGAAGCAAGAGAATATATATCAATTTTTGAAGAAGAAAAAAATAGAAGTGAACTTTTATTAGAGTTTGCAAAATTGGACTTCCATTGAGTGCAATCAATTCATTTGGAGGAACTTTTACACTTAACCTTGTAAGTTTAGTTTACTTGAAAATTCTTTTGTATGCCTTCTTTTTGTGTGTGTATGGACGCATAGTGAAAATAACTGAAAATGATTTGTTATGACCATGTAGATGGAAGAATTCAATGGCTCTTTCTGAAAATTTACCATTTGCACGAGATAGATTGGTTGAGTTACACTTTTGGATGACCGGCACATACTTTAAACCAAGTTATTCTCGTGCAAGAATATGGCTACAAAATTAATTGTATTAACATCAATACTTGATGATATTTACGATCAATACGGAACACTTGAAGATCTTGAATTGCTTACTGAGAAAACTGAAAGGTAATAATAACGAATTTAATATTAGTTAGTCTTAATTAATGACCAATATGATGTAATTTATATTTATTGTGAAAAATTATATGTGCCAACATAGATGGGAACTATTGAGAGTTGACCAGTTACCGAAGTATTTGCAATACTTTTGCACGTCTCTTTATTAAACATTCAAAGATTTCGACGACGAGCTGTCATTTGAGAAAAATTCATTTCGCGTGCGATTCCTTGAAAAGGAGGTATGGCCTTAGAGCATTGATATGTATAATCAGATTTCAATTAAAAAGTTTAGATAGCTAATGCCAATTTTATATGTCCATTGTTATTTATTGTCCAGTATATAAATTCTCTAAAAAGCTACAAAGTAATGAAATATTGTAAAAAACTTTATTTCAATTACAATCTCATGTAAAAATATTTTTAAAAAGTTAAATAATTATAGTAATAAATTAAAACTATTTCCCATTAAGAAAATAAAAATATTATTTTAATTTTTATTTTTTAACAAAAAATTATTTCTTATCATATATCTAATAAATTGAATCTAGGCCTTTTTGGGGTTTTTTTTCCTAGTATTTTCTCTAACACACATTCTTTCAAAGTATTATATTCCCTTGGCTATGTTTTTTGTTTCCTACTTAAATTGACCAAGCCACTGTCTCTCATTCACATCCTTTTGTTGCCAGAGTGCTTGTTGAATTTGATATTACCTAAAAACACCCAAAGAAATAAAAGTTGGCCTTGAATCATTTATATAAATGCAAAATATTGAATTAGAAAATTTTCTTTCTTTTATAGCCATTGCAATATATGTGGTTATGCTTCTGCTGAGTGTTTAATTTTACATCCACTCTTCAGAAAAGGGAAAATAAAAGATATTGGTAATAATAAGCCTATTAATGTGCCTTATTTTGTTAATGATGATGTTGACTTTAATAAGAATTTTTTTTATCCTGCAGATGTCATTCTTTTTTATTGCTCTACGCCTATGGAAGATATTGAGGAACCTTCTTCTATTATTATTTTCTCTAACCCTATTGATGAGACTAACATTATTTTCCATGAAGCTCAAATTTGTAATCAAATTACTCCTTTTGTAGGTTCTCATCCTTCTTCTAGTAGATGTTCCCCTTCTGGTCTCTCTAAGTTTATTTGGGAAGAGGGAGAGCTTCAATCTGTTGATGAAGGTGGTTTTCATAAATAGGTTGATTTAAATGTTATACAAATTGCCCAATATAATATTATTCTTGCTTCGGGTAAGAAAAAGAGGAATAATAAAAATAAATGAGAAAAATATATCTGAAGTCAAAATCTTTAGATCCAATAGTGCTTTTAATCATTTTTTTATGTGTAGTATTATTGTTGGAGTTTGTTGCTGGTGTGCTCTACTAACGATTTGATGAACTTTGGTGGCTTTCCTCAACTAATGGCATTGGGGTGGGTGTTAGCTCTTTGTCTCCCTTTAGTTCTTCCTTTTTAATTTATTTCTTAGTAGGGATCATTTTCTCCTTAGGTTTTTTTCTATGGCTCTTTGAGCATTAGTTAGCATTGGATTCCTTTATGGGCTTATAATCATTTTATTGAGTTAATTAACATGTATATCCTTTGTGGCTTTTATTATAAAAAAATTACATTTTTAGAATGGAAATTCTATAAGGGGTGAAAAGCAACAAGAGAAGTAATAGGAAGAAGTAAAGGAGTGCAAAAAAAGCAAAGTATGGAAAAAGAACCACTTATTGCTTTGTTGGCTTTATTCCTTACTAGTTTTGGGGGAACTTTTGTTTAGTGATTTGAGCTTGGTTGCATGTTGGTTCTTATTAAAAAAAAAAAAAAAAATGCATCTCACAATGGTCTATTGGTTAGTAGTTTTGGCTACCAATTAATAGGATATGGGTTCGTAACTTACATATGTGATGCGCGTATAAATTTGACTTTTTGGCCTAAATATAAAAAAAAAATACCTAGATAAAATTTATATCATAAATGATTTTAAAATTATTAATTTTATTTTAAATTTTATATTACATAAATATTAAAATAAATCTTGTAATTTTTAAAACAATTATAATTATAAATTATATGAATACATCTTAAACAAATTTTTTTATCAGTAAATTCACATGGCATGTGGACAAGTAAAAAGGAAAATTATTATTAGCTTTTATGAGTAAGAACCTGACCAAAATTCTATATGTAGAATAGAAACAACTGGGTTGAATTTAATAAATATATCTAACCCCATCAATTATGACATATTTTTCAGTTGACTTTATATATATATATATATATAGACACAGAAATGATAATTAAATTAGATAAACCCAAAGAAATAAAAATAATAATTTAAGATTGAAATTTAGAGTATATCATATAGTATGATTGAAATCACACTCTATGATCTATTATTTTTAATTTATTTTAAAAATAAATTCAAAAAACTTATTTTTTAAGTTTTTTCAAAATTGTTTAAATTTTTTTTTTACTTCAAATAAATTCAAAATACATTTTTTTTTCTTCACGCGCGAGTAGGAATTCAGATCAACTGGTCCAAGCAAGGATGGTAACACATGTGGCTCATGATTTGAGGACCAAAATATTTCAAATCTGTGAAATGACATATGGGACAAAAAAAATTTTTGTTTTATTTTTTTTGAGGGGGGGGGGGGGGGGGGGGGGGGGGGGGGGGGGGGGGGGGGGGGAATTAGGGGCAAAGTCCATATCATTGATAATTAAAACTAGTTACATGTTTAGAGAAAATAAAAAGAAATTTGGGTGAAAGAAATCCACCATAGAAAGACTAAGAACCAAAATTTAACACATGTCAAAAACTGAACAAAAGAAGTTGGATTCTGAAGTAGTTGGGCTCAGTATCAAAATCAATTGCTGAAGCCAGAGCAAAAATCCCGGTTGTAGGCATTGCCATCCAGAGTAAAACAGGTTGCTGACGTCTACACTCCAGGGAATGGCAAGAGCAATTGGGCATCATTGCCCCCAGATCCCAACATATACACGCCTTGCGCCTAAAAACCAAAACCAGTGCAAATATCCGAAGCAGAGTGCAGCAGACAAAGAAAAAACATGAAAATCAAAGATGATAAAAGCATATAACATAAGCTGCAAGAGTTATATTTCCCTCTAGTTACATATCTTTGAGTGAATGGCCTTTTTAATCTTCAGACAAATCAAGTTAGCACTAGAAGCCGACATGGCAAATCTCCTCTCATTTCTTTCACGCCAAACATAATAAATAGTGCAGCATATAGTAAGAACATAAATGCTCTTAGATAGAGAAGAGAAATTGGGGTTATCAGTAACCCAATCAAAAAGGTGCAGTAGATTTGGTCTAAGCAAAATAGAGGTGCATTTCGGAACAAGGGTAGTAATAATAGTGTGAGTAAAGGAACAATAAAAAAATAAATGAGCTGAGTTTTAAGGATAGCTTTCACAAAAAGAGCAGTGAAGGCCCACCCCAATGTTCCTTTTATTTAGTTCCCAAGCAGTTTTAAGACCTCCCACAAGAGTAAGCCATGTAAATACCGAGTATCTCAGAATATGCCTCTTGTGCCAAACAAAGCCATACCAAGAGCACAGAGGCATCAGTTTATAAAAATCATTTAAAAAATCTTTGAATTTTGTTTTCCTATTACTTCCCCAAACCAAGCAATTAGACTGGTTATCAAATATGCTAACACGGTATATAGAATTTACCAAATCAATGGGTAAGCCTAAAGGAAGCTGCCATACCCCATCAGCAATGAAATTGCTTACCAGATGCTTACCAAAATTGATACATTATGGGTGTAAATCCACAAGCCGGCTGTTGTTGCACCAGTAGTCCCAAACAAAAGAGAAATGAGATGAGGGGGTAATATTGTAACTCCAATAGCTTTCGAAAAATGAGCAGTTAAGCATATAGTTTTCCAAATTTTAGAAGCCTTAGAATCAGGCATCTTCCTAGGGGAGGAGTAATTCATTAACAACCAATCATCAAGAGGGGATTTATGGGAGTAAATCCTAAGTATTAAGGAGCAATTAAAAGCATATTGGAGTGCAGGAATGCTAGGAAGCCCAAGCCCCCCCTATCTTTAGGCTTGTAGACTGTGTCTCAGGCTACCAAATGTAACTTATTAGTAGCAGTCTGATCACCAAAAAATAGAAACTTAGAAGTAGCTCTTCTAAAAAATTTAATAACAACCTTTGGTAAAATAACTCCCCTAATCCAATAAGCTATGGAGTTTAACATAGTGAATTTTAGATACTGTAATCTTCCAGCCATAGACAACAGACTAGCATTCCATTCAGATAATTTCTTAGTAACATCTTCCATGAGAGGAGAAAAATCAACAATTTTAAGCCTCTTGAAAGATATAGGAACTCGAAGATAAGTAGTGATCTCTTTGGGAGCTAAGCTAAGAGCCCTACATATCAAATCAGCATTAACAAAGTGTTTGGGAAGCATGAGGGAACTTTTATCAAGATTCATATGAAGACCAGAGGCATTTAAAAAATAGTTAATAATTTGCGTAAGGTGCCTACAGGTGTTGAGAGAAGCTTCACCAAAACAAGTAAATCATCAGCGTAGAGAAGATGACTAATCTTAAAGCTACCAAAATTAGCTCCCACCAAAGGTTGTTGATCAATAAGAGAGGAAAATGCATCCATCACAATACAGAAAAGATACGGGCTTAAAGGGCATCCCTATCTTAAGCCAGCCGAAGAGGGAAAGTAGCCCTCAAGAGCCCCTTTAATCACAATGGAGAAATAGATGTCAGAGATGCAAACCTTTATCCAAGAAATAAATAAGGGGGGGGGGGGGGGGGGGGGGGGGGGTACCTTTCTGAGCAAGCCTAGCCAAGACAAAATCCCTAGAGATCGTATCAAAGCCCTTACGGATATCATACTTTGCACAAAAAAAAAGGTTTTTCTTTCCAATATTTGCAAAAGAAAGAATTTCTTGAGCCAGAATAATGTTATCAGTGGATATTTTTCCATTAATAAAACCAGATTGGAAGCCTAGCCAAGACAAAATCCCTAGAGATCGTATCAAAGCCCTTACGGATATCATACTTTGCACAAAAAAAAAGGTTTTTCTTTCCAATATTTGCAAAAGAAAGAATTTCTTGAGCCAGAATAATGTTATCAGTGGATATTTTTCCATTAATAAAACCAGATTGGAAGCCTAGCCAAGACAAAATCCCTAGAGATCGTATCAAAGCCCTTACGGATATCATACTTTGCACAAAAAAAAAGGTTTTTCTTTCCAATATTTGCAAAAGAAAGAATTTCTTGAGCCAGAATAATGTTATCAGTGGATATTTTTCCATTAATAAAACCAGATTGGGTCTCTTTAACGATCAAAGGCATGATGGGACTTAGCCTAGAAGCCAAAATTTTGGAGACAATCTTGTAAATCACATTACAAAGAGCAATAGGTCTGAAATCAGCAAATGAGGAGGCATGTTTGATCTTGGGAATGAGTGCTAAAACCGTAGCTTTGATGCCAAGAGACAAAGTGCCATTTGCAAAAAAGAATTTAATAACCTTACAAACCCAATGACCTATGATGTGCCAGCTACGTTTGTAGAAATGGTAATTGAAACCATCAGGACCCGAGGAAGATGAGGCAGCACCATCAAAGACTGATTGCCTAATTTCATCATAAGAAACAGAGTAAATAAGAGAATCAGCAAGAGGAGGTTGCAGAGTGTTACCAGAGGGAAAAGATTCCATATTCAAATCCTCAATAGGGGGAGGATTAAAACGCTTATGAAAATGATTAATAATATTAGAAATAGCATCAGGTATTGAGAGATTAGAAGAAGTCCCCAAGTTAATCACAGCATTACTGTAAGCCTTTCTACGCCAAATTTTAGCATACAGAAACTTAAGATTGTCTTCACCCTGAGATAGCCACGAGGCCTTAGCACGCTGAATAATCAAAGAGGAATGAAGAGAGGAAGTCTTAGAGATATTGAAGTTGATACTCTTCAGTTGCATAATCAGATCATCATTAAGAGTATCCAAATTAATCTGGTCTAAATAGTCAAGTTGTCTGCGGTGTAAAGAGTCCAGCTGAACTTGAATGGCATTGGAATTAGCCCAGGATTCAAGTTTAATGCGGCTTTTAAAATGCCTAAGCTTGGAGCAGAAATCAGCCATAGGATTACCAATAGGTTTAGCAGAAAAAACCTCCAACAAAATAAACCAGTAACCATCAAGATGAGTCAAGTAGTTCTTGAAAAGGAATCTATGATGCAGGGAGACATCATCCGAGGAGTGGAGGAGTAAGGGACAATGATCTGAGCAAGGAGCTTGCACAAAATAGTAAGAGCTAGGAAAGGTGGAAGGCCACAATTCGTTAATCAAAACTCTGTCTAATTTAATGTGTATGGGGTTGCTTTGTCTTTGATTAGACCAGGTATAGACATTGCCAATAGAGTTTAAGTCCGCAAGATTGGCATAAAAAATGACAGAGTTCAATTCTCCCAGCTGACGATGAGATAGAGGATTACCACCCGATTTTTCTGAAGCAAACCTACAGCAATTGAAGTCTCTCATAATGATCCAGGGAGTAGTTTGAGAAGCAGCGCAGTTACGAAGCAAATCCTAGAGGGAGGATCTACTCTCTCTATCATTTTCAGCATAGATGACCGTTAAAGTAAATGAGGGATAACCAGATCTAACCACAAGCCCCAAAATAAGTTGCGGAGAGAAGATAGTAGGAGAGAAATTAAGAGAAGAAGAGTTCCACTTAATCCAAATCCTACCAGGAGCAGTCATATTGAAATTATGACAAGAATCTTCATAAGGGAAGATCACGTGAGAGTTAGAGAAGAAAGGATTGAGAAGAGAGGATGCTTGAATTCTATTCTCCAGTAAATAGAACATGTCTAGTTTAAAGGAAGAAGCCATATGCTTGCAGTAGAAAACCTTGTCTGGACTATTAAAGCCTCTAATATTCCAGCAGGCAATATTAGGAACAGACATAACTATCGAAGGGGGGTAAGGGCCTTTTTGGCTTGCTTCCCCTTTGCATTTTTACCTGGCTTTCCCGATTGCGTTTGAGCAGGTTCCTTTTCTTTTTCTTTAAAAGGGGGGGAGGGGGGGGGGGGGAATGATCTAAATTCTGATTAGAACAATCATCAGAGATATTCTGATCCTCCTCAAGTAAATGCAAGGCATCAAATTTGTTGGGGGATTTAACATTGGGAGATGAGGATATGTAGGGGGGCAGGGATGTAGATGATGAGGACATGGCGTTATCGTGAGGAGAATTTAAATTCAGAATATTGGAAGCTGGGGGATCATTCTGAGGAATTGTGGTGGTAGGTGGATTGTCATTAGAGACTGGCAAGTTCTGATGCTTGTGGTTAATGATTTGCAGAGGTATCAGTTGCTTTGAGGAAACCAAGGGGATCTGTGAGTGGGGAGTATTCATAGTAGATGTGGGAGTAGACTGTGAAATAGGATGAAGTCTAGCCTGAATAACCGATGAGGGAATAAAATAAGGGGGAATAATAGAAGTGATAGGTAAATTCCTACCTTGGGGCCTTCTACTCTTGCTTCTACCACGAGCATTGGTGATAGGCAGAAGAGCACTGGGGTTGGTCGGAGGAGCAGTCTCCGATTTAGAAGGGCAGACAGATGAGGAATGGACCAGGGATTTGCAATGCTCACAGGGTGTAAGCTGCCACACGTATTGGATTTTCAGGCTAAAGACATCATCTTCAATCGATATCAGGATTTCTTCAGGATAAGTAGCATCAGCGTTAACTTGTATACAAACACGGGCAAAGGTGAGACGAGTACACTGTGCTATGAGGGCATCTACAGAAAGTGGAATGCCAATCTTGCTGGCAATACGAGAGATTCCTTCAAAGTTCCAACACACCAAGGGTAAATCATGGATTTTAACCCAAATGTGTATGGAGGTGAAATTTTCACGTTTGGGATGAAATTTTGGGGACCATTTCTGAAGAAGAAAAGGTCTACCCAAGAAGAACCACACCCCCTTGGACCAAGCCATTTCGAAATCTTCGGTCGTAGTAAATCAAAGCAGAAAAAAACCATCTGTAAGTGATAAGAGTTGCATCGAACCTTTTAAAGTCCAAGTTTTTCGAATGGCTCCTAAGAGAGCTTCGTAGTATGGCTGTCTGCCAATAGAGTAACCCACCAGGCAGAGGTTCTAGTTTTCAGCTTCTTTTACAAGTCTATCTCCAGCAAAAGGGATGATGTCGGGTTCCAGGGGGAGAAAAGAAAGCGGAAGGTCCTTGGAGATGGGGTCAGCTTCTACAATAATGTTTTTCCAGTTATGGGGAGGCAAAGAGGTAGAAGAACCCCCTGCATGCATGGAGAGCGAGGGGAAATCCATGGAAGAGAGAGCTTCCATGGAAGAAGATGAAGAGAAAAAGAGGGGAGAAGCCTCCGGCAGTAGCCGGAGGGGGGAATGAAGCGGGAGCAAAACAGGCAGGAGCAAAATGGTGGGTGTGAAACCCTAGCAGCGCTCAATATGGGACAAAATTTAAAAAAAAAAGGTTTGAGGTGAGATGACATATTTTTATAAATTTATTTTAATTTATTAACGTGTGTTCAATTTTTTTATCTGAATGTGAGAGAGAGAGAGAGAGAGAGAGAGAGAGAGAGAGAGAGAGAGAGAGAGAGAGAGAGAGAGAGAGAGAGAGAGAGAGAGAGAGAGAGAGAGAGAGAGAGAGAGAGAGAGAGAGAGAGAGAGAGAGAGAGAGAGAGAGAGAGAGAGAGAGAGAGAGAGAGAGAGAGAGAGAGAGAGAGAACAATGTTTTGAAAAACTTAAATTTCCAAATTTGAATCCTTTTTTCTGATATATTATTGCTTCCACTATATACCCTCTTAAAATAAAGCAAGATTCCTAATTTTTGGAGAAATGAGAAAAGTATGTCAAACTAAACCTGGAAATTTATAAGCTAAACTTAAGCTTAATTATTAATAATAAATCTATACATTTTTACCAAGTAAACTAATTGATACCCACAAACTATTTCACTGATAGCAATAGAGTAGTGTAAAATTAATAGAATATAACAGGGAAACATTATAACTTACTTCATTTTTAGTGTGATTATTGAGTTAATGAACTTAACTAATTATAAAAACCATTCATTTTTCTGTAATTGACAGATACTATAAATATGGGCCTTATGTTAAAGAAATTCACAATTATTCGCTTCTTTTTTCTTCCCAGTGCCACATAGGAGGAAAAGGAGCAATGACATATGCTGAATCCTCTAACATTCAATCTACTGAAGATGTTGTTCGCCAGCCTGCTGGAGTTTTTCACCCAAGTGTTTGGGGATATTACTTCATAACCCACATGCTAATGCCTTCCTCTGAACTTGTACGAATGAGCTTTAAACATATGAGACAGATAAACTATAGGATCAACCAAAACAAGCACATTAATACTGTAAATGCGACATAAAGTATGAATTACAAGATGAGAATTACCAAAATACTCGCAACATTTTTGTTTTGTCCTTTATAAAATATTCAATGATTTTGAAGAAGAGCTGTCATTTGAGCAAAATTCATTTCGCATGCGATTCTTTAAAAAAGAGGTATGGCCTTATAGTATGGATACATATTTAATTTTAATTTTATAGGTCCTTTACTACATGTAATCAGGTATTAAATTTCTCTAAAATTAAACTAAACAATGAAATGTCACAAAAAGTTTTATTTCAATTTAATTTTTTTAAATAGTTTTAATTAATTAATTATAGCAATAAATTAAAAATATTTCTCAAGAAAAAATAAAAATATTATTTTATTTATATCTCTTAACAAAATTTTATTTCTTGTGCTATTGTATATATATTTCAGATGAATAAGTTGGCACATGCATATTTTGATGAAACACGATGGGGAAATGAACATTATATTCCAAGTATGCAAGAACACCTACGTATCTCTCTTTTGAGCTGCGCATATCCAATGCTATTTTGTCCATCATTTGTCGATATGTACGAGGTGATTTCATCGAATACATTTGAATGGGTTATTGAATTTCCAGAGATTGTCAAAGAATCTTGCTTTCTATGCAGAGTCATGAATGATATAACTTCTGATGAGGTATCTTATATATAGAAAATTAGTGAAATTTATAAGAAAGCCTATTTAATATGTTGCATTTATTTAGCTATTATGTATACACTTTGTCTTATGCTAATTTTGCAGCATGAAGAAATTGGCAATAATTTTGCTACCACAGTTGAGAGCTATGCTAAGGATAATTAATGCACAAAAGAAGAAACATGTAACAAGCTAAAGGTAATGGTGGAGGATGCATGGAAAACACTTAATCAAGAGTATCTTATAACCAACTTACCATTATTTTTGGTTCGACCTATCTTCAACATCACACGTGTGTTGGAGCTTTTTTATAAGGATACAAATAATTACACTAATCCCTTCGGCTCCATGAGACAATATCAAATTAGTGATGGTGGAACCTTTTTTTTCCAAGTGGGAGTAAACATATAATTTAGTTGATTACCATTCCAAGAACTATATAATAGCATCTTATCAAGTATCGATTTACTTCTCTCTTATGATTTTATTTGACATAATTCAAGGAAAGCTCTATAATCAAAGAAGAATAAACTTCTATGCAAACTTATTTCCTAATCGTCCATAAAGTAATAAAAAAATTGCATGTATGATGCTTTAATTTGCACATTTTATGGACATGTTAAAATTTTATTTTTTAAGTTTTGAAAAGAAAAACATTCTCGTTGTCAGGACCTAAGTCATAGATGAGAAAAGTAGAGAGACATGTTAGGTAATTGACAATCAGTGCAAAAATTGTAGAACTGTCATGACATGTAGTCTTTAATGAATTTTAGTAATGCTATGATATTCTTTGAAAGCGATACATTGTAAGGCCTAAAACAGCGAGAAGTGTGGAAGGGTTGTTGCATTGATGTATGGGTGTAGGTTAAATAAGTGAGGGTTTCTAAGTCATAATAGATTTATAACTTTAGATATTTTTTTGATTCTAATATTATTAATATTGTAATTACTTATGATCTTTGGATGACTTAGAAGATTAATACAAAGAATATCTCTCGAAAAAAGAGCTTTTTTTTTTTAATGGAAATTCAAATAGACATACTGATAGAGAAGTAGAAGATTTAAAAAACATGTATGGTGGCTATGAGTTTGGAGGGACTATTGAAGATAATAAGACCATATTATATTTTGCTCTAGTTTATAACTTTGTAATTGCTAATACCTTATTTAAGAAGAGTGAGGAGCATCTCACAACCTATAAGAATGGATAAATTTAAAATAAAACAAATTATTTTTTTTTCATATAAAATAAAATTAATCGTTTAGATTGTACAGATTTAAAATCATTCATAATCAAAGTTTATGTACCTAACATCACTTGTTCCTTTAGGACTTTAAGATGAAGGAGTGAAATATGAAAATAAAGTAAATTACTATCCTAGAGTTAGATGAATTCATTTAAAATTGATAATAAAAAATATTTTTGAGTGTAAGATTCAAGATCTCATGATTTCAATTGTGTATGAGAAATCTAATGTTATATGGGAAAAGTAGCTAGTGATATTAAAAATGTTATAAAATTTCTATTGTAGTATTAAAAGGAAAAACCTCCTAATAATAAAAAGAGTTGATGATTGAATCAAAATATGTAAAAAAAAATAATAATAATAATAATAAACTTTATTTTAAAAATTAATTTAGATGAAAAAATTAGATAATTAGAAAATAAGTAGAAGAGCCCATAAAGAGTCTAAGAAAGATATATCTGATGTACAAAAATTAGCTTTTAAATATTTATAAAATATATTAGATAATGAGGGCAAAAGATGTATGTCTAAATTAGCCAAGCGAAGAGATAGGAGAAGGATAGATACTTTTCTAGTGAAGTGCATTAAAGATTATGATCAAAAAGTACTTTTATTAGAAGTGGATGTTGAACATAATTGGATGAGATATTTTGATAAGCTTTTAAATGAAGATTGTGAGATTACCAGTGACCTTAAGCAAAAAGAAAATTGAGTTTTTATTTTTATTGTTTTATTAGTAAAATTCTAGTTAAATAAGTTTTAATGAAATGAAGTGTGAAAAAGGAGTTGAACGTGATGATATTCCAATGGAGTTGTAGAAATGCTTAAGAGATGAATTAATTTCTTAGCTTACTAAATTTTTTAATATTATTTTCACGATTAAAAAATATGATATGAGTAGAGAAGGTGTGTTATTAATTCCTATTTTTAATAATAAAGGTGACACATAAGAGTATACAGATTATACAGAAATTAAGGTTCAGTGTCATACATTAAAGTTATGGGAGAGAAGACTAAGCATATGTTATGATGTGATACTAATATTTCTTAAAATAAATTTGGATTCAAGTTGAGTAGGTCTATTATAGATGCTATACATTTATTGAGAGTTTGATAGAGAATAAGAAGGAATTACATATACTACTTATTGATTCTGAGAATGCATATGATTATGTTTCAAGAGAAGAGATATGGAGAGTTCTAGATAAGAAAGGAGTTAACAATTCTTAAATTCAAGTCATTATGGATATGTATACTGGAGTTGTTACTTGTGTTTTAAGAACATGGTGGTTTGACCAAGTATTTTTCTATTTTAGTTGAATTATTTTAATGATCAACTTTAAGCCCATTTCTTGTTTATTTAGTCATGGATGTTCTTACTAAACATTTATAAGAGGATATACCATGCTCTATTATTTTACTGATGAAATTCTTCTTATTTATAAGAGTAGAGGGCAAGTTAAAGGATAACTTGAATTATAGAGGTCAACCTAAGAGTTTAAAGGTTTTAGTAACAAATATACCTTAGGCCGTTCTACCTTATATTAGTAACAAATATTAGAATTCAAGCCCTAATTAATCCTTGTGCTAGTATATCAAAAAATAGACCCTTATGACTCCCACATACTTAGTACTTATTAGATATTAAAAAAATTTAAACCCTTAAGACTTCTTATGCATTCAACATAACATAACTTCTTCCTCCAGAATCAGAGCTCCATAGAATCACACATTTGAAATAGATATACATATATATAATTTCATTGCAATAAATGAAATATAAATAAATTAGTTATGTAAATTCACATAATGTTTTTCTTGTAAGAAATAGATTCATGTACTGAAAAAAAAAAAATTCATAGTTTTAGAGTCTCAATAGTTTACTAGGGATTGTTCAAAATGCTATTTTTAAGCTTTAGTTATACAACAACCTAAATTTTTTGGATCAAAATTATTTTCTAATTAGATAAAAATAGCTCAATTTTTCAATTTGCCTACTCAATTTTTTTTAAAATACCTAAATGTTAAGAATAGTCCTATCTACAACCTAAACATTAATTATATATTTTTTATTCTATCTTAATTTTGTTTTCGTGAAAAAAAAAATTGTCATATTAAGTTCGAGTTTTTTTTGTTTTTTACATCAGAGTTGGGTGTGAATGATGATAACAAGAGGTTGACGACAACGACCTTAGGGCTATTTTCATTTACAGCAACAACAACACAAGCCTTTGTCTCACTATGTGGGGTCGGGTATATGAATCATTTTTCTCCATTGTGTCGTGTTAAAAGTGTAATTCTCATTGAAATATATTTTTATTTAAAAAAAATATTCGAAGCATTCCATGTCATATTCAACAACTTTATGGACAATGAAGAAAGATTTCAAGGAATGCTTGAAGCATGATTGTTGCGTCCTGGAGTATTCGTGGCGATAGAGAAATCTAAAATTAATGTCTTAGTGTTGTATGATAATCTAGTACGCAATTAGGTAAGAGAGAGAGTGTAGAATTCTTATGAGACACCAAGATTTTTATGTGGAAAACCCTTGAAAAGGGGAAAAACCATGGGGCCTAGCCCAGTTTTAATGAATCTACTATTATTCTAGTTGATTACAAATGAGGTTCTTCCTTGGTGAAGGCCTTAACTTAATGAACACCTTGCAGAGCATATTACATAAAGTGAATATAAAGAATCACTGTTGATGTGTTCGTTTGGTCGGAAGGACTGTAGTTGATGGGCGATGTAAGTTAGAAGGACCGTAGTCGGCGGGCGACGGAAGACGGGAAGACCGTTATCAAACAAGAGAGGTTAGAAGGATGTTGTTAGAAAGAAGTCCAGTAATGGAAAAAAATCTAGCATCAAGTAGATGTCCGACGAAAGTCTGACAACAGGTAGAAATCCGGCATAAGGTAGAAACTTGGCGACGAATGGAGGTCTGGCGTCGGGTAGTAGTCTGGCGTTGGATAGAAATTTGGCGACTGTTGACCTCATTTTTGTATGAGGTCATTAAGGACCCATCCAGATCAATCTTAACCTTACATTAATCCAGACCCTACATCCTAGGATCTATCTGATCTTTAGGATTTTCAGATCTAACCCTTGAGATCTAATCTAGAGCTCAATACCCTCCTAGAATCTATACTTTAAGACCTACCTAGATTCTAGGAGCCTTCTAGACTACAAGCCTTAGGATCTGACTAGATCTTAGGACTTCTAGATTTTACACCCCACCTTATGATCTATTTCGGATCTTAGGACCCTTCTAGATCCAGACCCTGTGATCTTCTCAGGCCTTAGGAATTGCCTAGACCTTAGATATATCCAGACCTTAAGATCAATTTATATCCTAGATCAATCCAAACCTCAAATCAATCCTGACTCTAATTCAAACTTTATCTCAATTCAATCCAATCCTTAATCAAAAATCCAGACTTCAATCCAGTTCAAAATCCAGACTTCAGCCTATCTCATACCTTTGATCTAACATCAATCCTATCCAATCAATTATGATCATTTAAATGATCATGAAGGATTTAGATAATTCAAATCCAATCAATCAAGCTCAAAATCCAAACTCAAAACCTAAGTCCAAGGGCCTTATCCTAAAGGTCTTTTCTAGGGATTTTTCAAACACTTCAAAACCCTATCAAATGACCTCTGATTCATGGTCTGTCAGTTGCATACTTATGGGACATTTCTCTGGAGGCAAACCTCCAAATTTGAGCCCATTCTTAGGTCTCTAACCCGAGAAACTTAATCAAAATCCAAAGGTTGCAAAACCTTCAAATATTTACAGCCCATGCCACTGGATTTGCCATTAAGAAGATTCTGACCTTAGAGCTTTCACCAAAGCCTCTAGTCATTTCCAGACCTTCAATCTTGATATGTTGAGCATTAAACTGTATTTTTCTGGACCAACTTTGACCCCCAGTTGACCAGGAGTTAAAATGACCAAAATACCCCATATGGGGCTCAAATATTGATTTCCAACCAAATGAACCCCGAATTGAATGCAACTACCTCCAGCAAGTTTCGAATGTCATTTCAAATCTGTTGGACACATTTCCAACCCCTGGGTCAACCTGGTTGACCAAGTCAACAGGTTTGACCAAAGGGGCCCTTTAGGGGTCCAAACAGATGTTTTGAATCAAATAACCTCCCTAGACCCTAGGACCATATCCAATAGACTCTAAATATCATTTGAAATTTGTTGAACCCATTTCCAGACCCTGGACCTAGCTGGTTGACCAAGTCAACCAATTTTAGCTTAAGGGCCCATTAAGGGCCCATTAAGCCCTCTTAACCCAAATGACCTACATAAACTTTGGAATGGCCCTCACCAACACCCATAACTTTCTCCTAGTCCACATCATTCATCCTATTGACTGGTTGACTAGTCAACCTAGTCAACAAGTTCACTTGAAATAGGCTTAAATGCCCATTTGGCTTGATTCATGCTAGCTCAAACCTTACTAATCCACTCATTTCTATTCCAGCAGTTCTAAGCTCTTCTAGAGACTTTTTAGGCTGATTATTAACCTTTGGATCAATGTCCAATGGTTTGGATGACTTCCACATGGGCAAATGAGGACAAGACCAACTTTATATATAGGTGTCCTTGCATTTGTCCTTGACTCCTGCTCTCACCAATCTCTAGGCCAGATGGCATGCATCTAGGAGGCTTCCAAGTCAATCATAGCCATCCATTTGGCCAAGATATTTTATAAAAAAAAGGGGATTAAAAAGAGGAGATTGAGTCTAATCCAAGGAATAAGAAAAACTTATCCATCTCCAAACCTCTCCCAGCTTTAAGACTCCTCTTAGAGTTGCTCCAGACTAATTCCTAGCTTTCCCAAACTGTTTTCCATCAAATCCAAGTCTCCAAAACACTCATTGGTGAAGAGAGAGAGGATCAGGAAATTTCTGAATAACTACAAATCCAGAAAGATCCAGCTCTTGGAGTCTTCACCAAAGTTGAAGAGGACATCTTCATCTTTCCAACAAGCCCAAGAAGTCAACAATCCATCGGCTAGATTGTATGTTATTTATGTTTTAAGCTTAAATTTAAATTCGAAACCATAGAAAATCTACAGTGCATGGAGCTCTAAAAATCCATGGATTGGAAGATTATGCTAACATCAATCTGTGTTTCAAATTTCACAAAGTTTGGTTAAGTATTTTAGAAGATATAGGCATTTAAAAATCTCTAGTTTCGGTAGATCAGGACCGTCCGATTGAACAACGGACGGTCCAGATCAGATCTGGAACTCACGCGCCTCACCTGGGATTCGAACCCGGGTCTCCTGGCCAGACCGCGCGGGTGACGTGGCACCATCTGGGCGCTCGGATCGAATCCTGTTTGATCCGATCGGACGGCTGCTGTTCCAGCCGACGTGGTTAAGTGATCACACGGGATCACGCCACATGTCAAGGCCGCGACGCAGCGCCGCTGTCCAGCCAATCATTGCCAATGATTGGTTTGGCGGCGCCGGCGGCCCAATTTGATTAAAATGATTTTAAAAATCATTTAAATGCCCAAAATCTTCTAAAATTCATGGTAAATCTAATTTTTCACCAAAATTAGTGTTTTAGGGCTTGTTGGAAAGCTCTTGAGCTCTAGTTTTTATTAAAATTAAACTAAACATATTTTGATCACTGGTTTTTGAGAAATTTGGGTTTATTTGAAATCTAATTTTCTTAATTTCCTTTCAATCCAGTGGTCAAATGATGTTAAAATTTTGGTGAGACAATTTTGGACATCTTAGGCATTATCTGTAATTTTTCTAGGTCCAGATGTCTAGTGGATTGCTGTGGGGTGAATTTACAAAGTATTGGGTCCATTTTGGACCCAAAACTTTAGAAATTCATAACTCTCCAAACTAGTAGAATTAGGCTTCCTAATTTCTGTGGTGTGTTTGTGTATGGTTAAGGGTTAGATGAACAGAGATTTAGATCCAACTGAAAAACTAGTGCCACCTAGGAAAAATATTTAAGAAATTGTCTATTTAACTTAGAAAAATCATAGGACATTCTACACACACCCAATAGAGATGAAACTTGAACACAGTAAACATAGTGACATTTTACACCTTAGGTTCAAATTTCACCTAATTTTGAGTTTATTAGGTCAGATAATTAAGCAAAACAAAATCAGTCTTATTAAGGACTTTAAAACTTCCAAAAATTAAAATAAATCAAATTTAAATCCAAAAAATACAAAAAAGACCTCTAACTGACCAGCATTAAGTCCTTCATCCATGAAAATTAAAACCCCCTTGATCAAACATCAAATCAAACCTTAATCTAATTTTAATTGAAAACCAATATTTAATTAAAATAAATAATTAATAATAATTAAAAATTCTAAAAAAATTCTCAAACACTTTAGAATCACTTATTAGGTTATCTCTGACATGTGGAGTTGATTTCAAGTAGTTTGGAATTCATTTGGAGCAAAATCAAGAAAACCCTTCCAATTAAACAATTATAAAAATTCAATAAATACATCAAATTTTAAAAAATCATAACTAACTCTAGAAAACTCCAAATTGACCAAACTCACTTGCATTCAACTCAAAATCAAGTCTAGTATTTATCAAAAATTTCAAACCTTCAAAAATCAGTCAAAGTCAAAAAGTCAACAAATTGGTCAAACCTAGGTCAAATCAACTCAAATCTTCGAACCTTCATAACTAATTGTAGAAAAATCTGATTTCAGCGTACTTACCTTCTAACTGTTCATATTAAGGTCTAGTATTTTAATAAAATATTAACTTTCTAGAAAACACTCGTAATTGAAAAATCAATTTTTGACCCCTTGATTAAGTGATTAGAATAATCCAGAAGATTCCCAAAACTAAAAAATCACTCTAAAACTCCAGAAATGTTTATTCAACCTTAAAATTAGCAATCAACAAACAATTAAAATCAATCTTCAATCATTAATATTTGAACTCAAATTTAAATCTTCCCTAAAGCTTTTCAATCAACCAAAAATACAAACAACTTTAACAATTTGCCCTCCTTAGGACATATAAAAACCACACGGCCTATCTCACACACTTTAGATGGTTTTCTAGGACAACCAACTCTAGTTTTAGGATAGGCCGATGTTTACTTTTCTGTTGTGTGCTGGGTTTTCGAGCTTTCACTGCATGCTCGTTGTTAGCTTAGAATTGATTGAATGTCTGTTTATTTATTTACTGCACTCTGTGTTGTGAGTAATTGAGCATTTTAAATTCCAAATATTAACTGCTTGGGATTGATTATATCTTCTTGAGATTAAATATAAACTGCTTGGGATTATTTATATAACTGCTGATTATTAGGATAACCCTGTAGGATCGAGTTTAGACTTTTCAATTTTGATTAATGTAATTTGATATAATTTGAGTTGTATTTAAAGTGATTTGAGTTGGGATGTTTAGATCCAATTTGAATTCCAAAGAGGAGAAGACATCCCTAAAGAGGAGAGTTTTTGTCCATTTGGAAGATCAATTTTGGATGCTCTTCGCCTATCCAAAGAGAAAAGATAACACCCCGTTCAAGGGAGAGTTTCTTTTCATTTGGATATCCAGAACCGACGAATCAAGATGTTCGTGAGAAGACGAAGAAATGGACGACGAGAAGAATCCCAAATCTCAAAGTCACTTGAGTCCTAGGATTAGAAATCCGGGTTGTTGTCAGTGGTGCCCGGCCACTTTACTTTCAACAGCCCTTGTTTGTAATAAACAAGGCAACTTTGCCTATGGACTTTCAATTTGAATATTAATTTAATTAATTTGATTGATGTTTGATGTGATTACGTATAGAATTACCTGCTTTTCATAGTTTTTTGGCGTTTGTGTGCCGCTTTTATGTTTTTGCCTGGACTCGTGAGACTCGTGAGGGTATGAAAATTTTTATACTCATAACCTTAATGTTCAAGATTCTAGTGAGTCTAAACAACATAGTAAGATAACGAATTTAAGGAATTAGCCGGGAATCGACCCCGGGGTCGCATGCATATTTTTGTACTTCTTCTCTCCTTGCTTTAGACCCTTCCCCGCCTGCGGGTAGAGTCCGGATTGTCTGACCTATGAGGACGAGGTGCCGGACCTGGGGAAGTCCAGTCTTCTAAAAATTATTTTCTAAGCCTATTTTTTAACTTTCAAGCATATTTGATTTGGAGTTATTAACTAGCATGCATTGCATTAGAAACATATTTAAAAGAGTCAAAATTTTAATTGCATTAATCCTTAGCATTTTGCACCCAACATAAGTCAAAGGGGCCAATTAGAAAAAATCCTCTAGATGTCGGCCCCAACTCTCCAAAACTTTAAATAAAACGTCCCTACCACTCTTTCATAAAAGACTGGATTCATTTATTTTAAATCGATTAGGTGGTTAGTTGGCTCCCCAATCCAGGCCGGGGTAACTCCAGATTTGCACTGCACTAGCTAGGTTCGGGTCACTTTTTCAGTACCCAATTTAGACTTAGGTTCTGAGACAAGCTCGGGCTACAAGACTTCAACCTCTGGGAATTGAATCCCACTTTCTAATAAAATTGACCTTTCAAATTAAAGAATCTATTTCAATCAAATTCGAGCCCAACAATTAGGATAGGCCGGGGTGTTTCTGAAGTAATTCAGAATCTCAAAACACCTCCTACCTTTCTTCCTTTGACTCTAGAAATAACTGTTCAACATTGAATCAATCCCACTTGAAATTCTAAACCTTAACTTTCTTTGATATCTAACTTTAAAAATCTTAAATAAAATTTCTACCGCTATTCTAATCGAGAGTATTCGTAGGAAATTTCTGTTTCCTACGATGTAATTAACTACGAGGGCTTGTGCTCGTAGGAGATTTAGAAACCCAGAACTTAGTTTCAAAATCAATTTTTCAAAACATTAATTAATTATCTTTGGGAAATTTAAAATCAATGATCATTATCGTCATTTTCAATCGATCGATAATGATTGATATTTTCTTTCTTCAGAGAGATATATCAATTATTATCGTGATTTTGATTATGAAATTAATGATCTCTTATCCAAATTATTATAGTTGAATAATTGATTGAATTCCATTTTGATCCTCCGGGGTCAAATGTGATTCTCCCTTTAAGTTTGACTATGATAATATGGATAAAATTAGAATTCTAAAATTTGAACCTATTAGAGAACGATATGTTCGTCTTTCGAGGCGATATATTGTTCATAATAGAGTGTTCAATTTCAAAACTCCAAAATTTAACATTCCCAAAGAAAATTAATATATTTTCAAAACTATATATATTTAAATATATTTTTTTCAATCAAACAAAAATGGCGACTCAAATGGGGACTAAGTCTCACTCTCCATCTTTAATAGCGATTCAAAATTTTATTGTATCGATAGTTTTGACTACCTTTCTTTCCGTTGGTCCCTCTACCCATTTCTCCCTCGGGTGAGTGTGGCCAACTCAATTAAGACATGTGAAAAGAGAGGTGAGCGTAGGAATCCTCTATCGAAGTCAGGTTTTGACATTTTGCCTCCAACTTGATTGGTAGAGCGAGAGAGTCAAGCCAAACTTCTCCTGTATATGTCACAAACTCGCATGCGAATAAATTTAGCATGCATAGTTTTATGATTTACAAAAAATCCTTCAACCTGCAAAATTCAAATCCTCTTTCTTAAATCCATTATCATTGCTATATGTTTTTTTACAACATTCTCTTGTAGTTGAACATATACAATGAAAATTCAAGTTTTTTTTTATTAAAATCAATCTCGATATCTTATCAATATATACCGGGTTGTAACTCTTATAATCCGATATATGTGATGAAATATAAATTGATTTTCAAATTCAAAATTCAATTTTTAATTAAAATCTTCTCCTTTTAAATCTCAGATAATCAAATCACTTGCAATGGCTGGAAAACTGTTGTTCTCAATGGACCGCGACTTAATGATTGAAGAACTGATTTATGAGAACTCGATTCAGTTTGGGATAGGGTTTAAGTCCCTTAGACTGGTCATGAATGGAGATACTTTGGTGGACCTAGCTATTGAGGGTGAGAAGGATGCCCCTTTAGTTCAGTTAGCCATAGGAGCTGGAAACGATGCCCCTCCTAGTCTCTGGTCAGCACTGAATATTGCTAACGCACCCAAAGAATTTCTAGAGGATGCAAAAAAGCTGGAAGCTGCCGCTGAAGCCAAGTCAATATTTGAGAAAGGATCTTCTAGTTCTGAAACCCTTTATGGCAGTAAAAACACCAAAAAGAATTACCTCAGGAGGTTGAGGAAGAAAATCATAAAGACTAAGAAGGTGGCCGAGCTGAAGGCCTTGGGTAAAGTCGATCTTGAGGCTGCTGAGGAGCTGCCAATCCCTGCCTCTTCTCCACTCCTGAAAGGGAGTCATTTTCACCCCCTCGCAGCTGCTGCAGGGGAGGAGAGAGTTACTTGGATAGCTAGCACTCTGCTTAGCCCATTGGACTATTATGTTAAGAGAACCCCGAAGGAGAAGCAAACTCTAAAAGCTAGGATGCTCAGAAATATCATCCATACTTGTGCTGCTCAAGTAGGACAGACTAAAGAACAATATGTCAAACACTTGAAAGGGGTGATTTCATATAAGCTTGAGAAAGAGGTGTTGAAAGAAGAAAAATCTGAAGCCAAGGATCTGTCTCCTCAGCCAGTGAGGAAGAACAAGAAGTTTGTTAAACAACCTGTGACGTTAGTCTTAGTAGATGGATACCATTGGGTGCCCCGCCTTCCATCTGCAAAGATGGAGGAGATAGTGTTAACTGGGTCCAGCCAGAGTCACCCTTTTAGTGGTAGACCACCGACCCCACCTTCAAAATTTTCTAAGCTTGCCCAGTGGTAGCAAAATCTAAAGAAATTTTGAAAGAGCAGAAACAAATTGATGTTAAGGGCAAGAGGCCCATGTCACTAGAAGAATAATGTGCAAGAAGGAAGTTTAGTAGATGTATTGGAATTCAATTCAGGGAACCTCAAATTTAGATACCAGTTGAACTCCCTCGACTCCCAGTTCAGGGATGTGAGGACTCTGTTCGTGTTGATGTTGGAGCCCCCACTGTTCAAGCCCCTCCATCACCAATTAAGATAGATGTCCCTCACCCTACTGAGGAGGTCACCCTTGTGACTACCGACCCTGGGACAGTCGGAGGGGAGGAGATGACCCAAGATCCTGATAAAGAAATGTTAGATCAATTGGTTAGTAGAGAAATCACTGAAGAAGATGTTAAGATTAGCAATATCTTTGATAAGTTAGATGTGAAAGAGTATGATCAAGTGATGGATTATGATGGATACTTACCAATTTATGCTGAAGCAATAGATGGGAGGCCAGTCGAGGAAGTGATACAAGAAATCAGAGATATCCTTAAGAAGAAGGCTATTGATGAATTCAATCCGGATGAAAATGATCTGTTAGTTGAGGAAGATCCAGTAGCAGAAGTTCATATGGTTGAAACTCGATCATCAACTAAAGATGTTGAGGCTTCTAAACACCGTTCTGGTAAAGATGAAGAGTAAGCAGCGGTAGATTCATATTCAGATACTTCTGTCAAGTTGAGGGAAAAAGATGAATATATTCTGAGCCTTGAAAGAAAACTCGAGGAGATGATGATGAAAGTTGAACAAATGCAGAGTCCGCTTTTGCAGTCACAACAGTCGAGAGTCGAGCAGTTGCAGCCCACCGTACACACAATGGGCGAGCACAGCAGGAAAGCTGATTCAAATCCCAAACTTCCAGAAGTTACTTCTATAGTGTCTCCACCAGAAAAGGATATCTGTCAGATGATTGAAACCCAGGTAAGGGAGGCCTTAGCCCATTCACAAGGAACGATATCTATTCCAAAGGGTAGACCCTACCCCGAGGAATATGATTTGGTTCCTTATCCAAAGGGCTTTGTGCCTCCTTCTTTCAAAGTTTTTAGTGGTTTAGAAAATCCGAGGCAGCATTTGGCCCATTTTCGAGCGAGCTGTTGCAACGCAGGTGGGTCAGATGCTCTACTCTTTCGTCAGTTTGTGAGTAGTTTGTCCGGTATTGCTTTTTAGTGGTACGCAGATTTACCAAATAGTTATGTAAAAACTTTCACAGATCTCGAGGGTCTCTTTTTGAAGATATTCTCAGGAGCTCAACAACGTGTAACCATTGGTGATCTCGTCATCGAAAAGCAAAAATCGGACGAGCCTTTGATTGATTACATCTTGAGATGGAGAAACCTTTCAATGAAATGTGAACCCCAACTGCAAGAGCAACATGCAGTGGAAATTCTTCTAAAGAATATCCACGGGCCTATTGCTTTTTTACTAAAGGGGTTTACAATCAAAACCTTTAAAAAGCTTCTTAATAAATCTAGTAATCTACAGGAAGAGACATCCAAAATGTCATTCCTGAAGGATTCTACTGAAGAGAAGAAGACTAGTAAACCGTTGAAGTCCTTTGAAAAGAGAACAGCAACGGTTTCAGCAGTTGACAAAGGGAAGAAACCGATCAATACCCAATCGAGTAATCCTACAACTCAACAAACTCAAAAATCTCAACCTTTTCAGGTAACCTCTCAGCCTACTAGAGAATCTCACCAGATTACTTTTAAAGAGAGATTAGCTCGTCCGTATCCATTTAAAAGAGAGTCGGTGAGGAAGATTTTTAAGAGCCTTTTAAAGAAATCAGATTTTCGATTGTCGGAGGCCAACAAGCCGGAAGAGGCAAATAAAAAAGATGATCCAACATTTTGCCCCTACCATCGCATGTTAGGCCACAAAATCGAAGACTGTATTGTCTTTAAGGATTGGCTTGAGAAGAACTTCCGTCAAGGTAACATTGTAAGTCAAAAGGAGTACCTGGTCGATCTAGATCAAGGGTTTGTCAAATCCATTTCAGGTAAAAACTCTAATCTTTCTTTGTCCCTTGAAGATGGTTGGGATATAGCATTATCCCAAGCATTTAAAAAGTCGATTAACCGATCTTTTCATCTTTCTCAACAGTTACCGACGAGAGCCCAGGGCCCAATCTAGGAAGTTGACCTAGAGGCATCGCAGGAGGATGTTGGGACAGTTTCCTCTCGAGTAGTTGTAGAAACTACTGTAATAAATAAAAATGAAAAGAGTGAACCTTTTGTAGAGAGGAAATTTATTGATGAGAGATCTGTACAAGTGGTGGATGGTGGCTCAAAACCATTGACCCCACTAATGTTATCTGACTTTTGCTTTTCCCGATCAAAAGCAAAGGGTAGAAAATTAAATAAAAAGAAAGATCTTTTTGCTCAAATTTTGATGATTAATATTGAGAATGTAATTCCAGATGACATTTATGTTGAAAATAATCCAGAACTAGCTGAGATCGATCAAGTAGTTCAAAAACCCATCCTCCAGATTTGACCGCTCAAGAGGAAAATGAATCTGATGTCTTATCAGATGGTGATACCCCAGAAATTAATTTTCAAGGGAGCCCCATTATGATTGATTTCTCGGATTCAGATTCTCACTCAAAAAATTACAATCAATCGCCTAAGGAGAGCGTAGACCTCCCCGTAGCTTATTCTTTCGATAAAATTGTGCAAGTACAATTACGCGGTGGTAAAGTCTTACCCCCTAGGCTTCCCCCACAGGAAAAGGGAAAGCAAGTTGTTTCCACTGATCCGATTTCAATCCTCACTCAACAATCAAACCCTCCTTCAAATTCACCGGGTCCTGATATTAAAGTTCCAAGTGTTGATTATAATGTCTTAGCTCATCTTAGGAAGTTGCCTGGTAAGTTGAGTATTTACGACGCCCTTGTCCTTTCAAAAGAGATGAGGGAGACTCTAATTAAAGCACTTATTGACCCAGAGATTTGTTTAGCTCAAATTGCTTCGACTTCCGAGGAAGAAGCTTTGTACTTCAAAGAAGTTCCAGGAATTACTTTCTCTGACGAAGATATACTCCTTGGTATGGCTGATCACAATCGTCCACTTTACATCACCGTAAATGTGAGAAATTTCAAGCTATCAAGAGTTCTTGTTGATCCGGGTGCATCGATCAATGTGATGAACATAAAGACTCTCGCATATCTTAGAGTTGATATTAGCAAGCTCTCAACCGATAGGATGGTACTTCATGGGTTCAATGAAAAGGGCGAGAAGGCTTTAGGTTCAATCACACTTCTTTTAGAGATAGGAGAGTTAAAAACTGAAGCAAAATTTCATATAATCGATTCGGTGACGTCCTTTAACGCTCTCCTAGGTAGGCCCTGAATCCATGAATATAGGATGGTTCCTTCCACCCTACACCAATGCATCAAGTACCAACGAGATGGTATTGAGTTTGCAATTAAGGGTGATCTGCAACCATTCTCTATTCACGAGATTGGGATCTACGAGGACGCTGCATATTATGTTCCCAAAGGGTCCACTACCAAATCTCAGGTAGAGATCAACGTTAAGGAGGAAAAGGCAGAAACGCAAAGTTCAAAAGCATTTCAAAAGTTAAGAAAAGAAAAAGTCAAGAATAAAAAAAGACAGAATTCAAGTAGTGAAGACGACGTCGAGCGCGTGGTTTTTAGGCCTCCAATCAACCTGCCTCAAAGAGGTGGAAGGATGGCCCAAAGAGCACGCGGCCGAGGCCTTCCTTCAGTTGAAAAGATAAATTCCCCAATATACATCGAACTTGAAACAAGTTCTGATGAAGAATCAAGAAAAAGGGGAGCTAGAATTGCTTTTGACTACAGAAAAATCAATCCTCCTCCAAAGTTTGATCTCACCTTGGATTCAGATAGTGACCATGAGGGTAATGATTCTAATCCTCAAAGTGACGAGCCTGAATTGAGTACATATGAAAAGCTTAATAGGGCCGTTGAATCCTTAACCTTAACCCCACTGTCTGCTGATAGAGTCTCAGGGTTAGTAATTAAGGATGCCCCTAACTTAGATGGAGAGGTAAGGAAAGTCCAGAAGTTCTTCCCTGACTCCTCCTCTTCAAGGAACGAAGATGATGTAATCCTTGAAGAGGCAGATTTCAATGAATTAATGGAATTACCTTTTGGCTATTTTCCTCTTGGTGTTAACGCTCTTATCTCTAAAGGTTTCGCTCCGAGTCGATTGACTAAGGGTCAAGCTAGATACCACCAAAATATTTGGAATTCAAAATTCAATAAAAATTGGACAAATGGTATCGGCTTTGGTACCGTTGGTTCATTTGACGATGATGAATATTGCTTGATGATAACTAGTCATTCTGAATCTGAACGTGTCCCTACAGAAGTCGTTGATTCACTCGACAAACTTTATTTGGAGACCTTAAATGATTCTGATGAAGTTCAAATTCAAGATGCACTCCCTGAATTTGAAGAAGAAATCAAATCGACAATTGATGAACTTAAAGAAATCAACCTAGGAATAGAGAACGACCCTCGCCCCACTTTCATAAGTTCTTTATTGAGTGAGGATGAGTCTAAGGATCTAATTCAACTTCTATCCGAGTTTAAGGACTGCTTCGCTTGGGCATAAGATGAAATGCCGGGCTTGTCCGCCAATGTAGTAGTTCATAAACTTGGAATTCGGCATGACGCCATTCCCGTCAAACAAGCTCCACGATGCATGCGTCTGGAGATCGAACAACAAGTCATTTCTGAAGTCAAGAAATTGGCCGAGGCTGGATTTATCCAGGAGGAACAATACCCTTCTTGGGTAGCCAGCGTCGTGCCTGTTTGAAAGAAAAATGGTCAAATCTGGGTCTGTGTTGACTATAGAGACCTGAATAAGGCATGTCCTAAGGATGAATTTCCTTTGCCTATTCCAGAACTCATGGTGGACATTGCCTCTTCGCATGTTATTTTCTCATTTATGGATGGCTCATCTGGTTATAACCAAATCAAGATGGCCCCAGAAGATGAGAGAAGCACTGCATTCAGAAGTCCTATTGGGATCTTTTGTTATAAAGTGATGCCATTTGGCCTTAAAAATACCGGTGCAACCTACCAGCGGGCTATGACTCGAATACTTAATCCATAATCAAGTCGAATGCTATATTGATGATTTAGTTGTCAAGAGTAAAGTTAAAGAGGCTCATCTTTATGACTTAAGAATCGTCTTCGAGCGGTTGTGCCGCTACGACTTTAAAATGAATCCTTTGAAGTGTGCCTTTGGTGTCATGTCGGGGAAATTCCTAGGTTTCGTAGTAAGGCACCGCGGAATTGAAATTGATCCTGCCAAAATTGAAGCTATCTTAAATATGCCACCTCCTAAGAGCCTTACTCAATTAAGGTCTCTTCAAGGTAAACTGGCTTATATAAGAAGATTCATTTCCAATCTTTCTAGAAGATGTCAACCATTCTCGGTCCTTGCTAAAAAGAATGCAAAATTCATTTGGGACGAGAAATGTCAATCTGCTTTTGAAAATATCAAACAATACCTAACAAATCCACCAATCTTAGCAGCTCCTATTCAGGGGAGACCTTTAATCCTTTACACTGCGGCCCTTGACGAGTCTCTTGGGGCCCTCCTTGCTCAAGTCAATGATGAGGGGAAAGAGAATGCTCTCTATTACCTAAGTCGGAGACTTCTTCTAACAGAAATTTGATACCCAACGATCGAGAAACATTGTCTTGCCTTAATTTTTTCAGTACAAAAACTAAGACATTATATGCTTTCTCATCAAGTCAATTTGATTTCCAGTGTTAATCCCCTGCAATATCTTATGACCAGGCCTATGTTATCAGGACGTTTGGCTCGTTGGTCTATGATATTGCTTCAGTTTGAAATTACTTTCATTCCCTTGCGTGCTGTGAAAGGGCTTGCCGTCGCTGACTTCCTTGTGGCACACCCGTTGCCGGCAGAATCTCCTTTGAATGATGATTTACCTGATGAACAAATCATAAGTTTATAGGATCCTGACAATCAAGTGCGGGAGATGTATTTTGATGGAGCTGCGTCCTCCCAACGGGGCAAAGCACATCAACCTACTATCCCTAGAAAAGCCGGAATTGGCCTGGTATTCATAACACCGGATAAGGGAATGATGTACTTTTCCTACCACTTATCAGAACCCTGTACAAATAATGAGGCTGAATACAAAGCTCTGATAACTGGCCTGGAACTTACAATTTTGATGAAGATTAAAGAGATTAAAATCTTTGGTGACTCTCAACTGGTGATCAACCAGATTGATGGGACCTATAAGGTTTTGAATCCTAAACTCCTGAAATACCATCAGTACACTTGTCACTTGCTTGAGAAAATTCCAATTTTAACTATGTATAGGATTCCCCGGGGAAGCATTTCTTCGGAGGATGCCCTTGCAAAGCTTGCAAAGGAATTTGCTTGTCCAGAAGAAGACTCCATCCCTATAGAGGTACAGGGTCGTCAAGTCCTGTCTCCTATTGATTTGGAGTACGTCAACAAACAAATGTCTCAGGTCCTTTCTACCTCTTCAGCAGTCAATGAAGAGGGAGATTGGAGACAACCAATAATCGAATATCTTAAAAAAGGCAAGCTCCCTCGTGAGAAATCACTTGCCAATCAAATCAAGAAACGTGCCCTATCTTACGCACTAGTCAATAATATATTGTACCGACGATCATTCGATCAGATGTGGCTCCATTGTTTAGACAAATGTGAGGCCCTGAAGATTGCTAACGAAGTTCACGCTGGACTATACGGTGCTCATCAATTGGGTCCTAAGATGAAAATGAAAATCAAAAGACTTGGATACTATTGGCCTACGATGATTGACGATTGCATGAAAATTGTAAATTGTTTTCACCAGTGCCAAGTACATGGTGTGGTTTTACATCAGCCACCTAATGTGTTACATCTCACGATAGCCTTGTGGCCCTTCGAAAGTTGGGGCACATATGTCATTGGGCCAATTGACCCTCCTTCTTCAAAGGGTCATCGCTTCATCTTAGCAACGACTGATTACTTTTCAAAGTGGGCGGAAGCAGTCCCACTAAGAAATGTAACATCACATCATGTAATGAAATTCTTTCGTGATCATATCGTATATAGATTCGGCGTACCACACAGAATCATATCCGATAATGGGTCCGCTTTCAAGTCTACGAAGATCAATAATTTTGCAAATCGCCATGATATTGATTGGAGATACTCAATAATCTATTACCCACAGGCTAATGGATTGGCTGAGGCCTTCAATAAAACTTTGGTTCAAATCATCAAAAAGACCCTCGATGACAATAAACGTCAATGGGATCAGAGGTTGGTGGAAGCTTTGTGGGCCTACAGGACCACTTATCGAACCCTGACCCAATCCACACCTTTTTGACTAGTGTATGGATCTGAGGCCGTACTCCCTCTAGAAGTTCAAATCCCTTCACTCAGAATTGCAATCCATAGCCAAATCACAGCTCAACAAAATGCACAACTCCGTTTAGAAGAGCTTGAAGCTCTTGAAGGACGTCGTCTTCAAGCTCAGCAAAATCTAGAATTGTACAAGGCCCGAATGATTCAAGCCCACGATAAGTTAGTGCGACCTAGAACCTTCCGAGTAGGTGACTTGGTCTTGGTTCTTCGGAGGCCTATCTTAGCGTACCGAAAACTCGGTGGAAAGTTTGAACCAACTTGGGAAGGACCCTTTGTAGTGGAAACAGTCTACGAAGGAGGCTCGTATCAGCTAGTGGACTGTAAAATAAATCACCCTATGCTTCCTGTAAACGGGCGTTTCCTTAAGAAATACTATGCTTGATGTAGCTCAAAATTTTTAATCAATAAAACTTTTAAAGTTTTCAATAAATCTTACTCAATTCTGTTCAAATCTTTTAAGTTTTGATATCTCGTGTTTCTTTTCTTAAGATTAAGAAGTTAATTTTTAAATCTTTTGGTCTTAGGATTAAGCCCTTTAGCGATGGAATACACCCCTTGTGGTACCATCCCAAAATTCAATTTTTAACCCTGATTTTATATAGAGCAAGTTTCCTCTATATATGGTCATTCAAGCCTGATCTTCTATGTAAAGCAAGTTTCCTTTACATATGATCTTTCCAGACCCGATCATTCGTAGAGAAAGTTTTCTCTACCAATGATCAATCCAGATCCGATCCTCTATATAGAGCAAGTTTCCTCTATATATATATGATCATTCAAGCCGGGTCCTCTATGTAAAGTAAATTTCCTTTACATACGACCAATCCATACCTGATCATTTGTAGAGCAAGTTCCTTCTACCAGTGGTCATGCCAGAGCTGATTTTATTTAGAGCAAGTTTCCTCTACATACAATCGTTCAAACCTGATCTTCTGTGTAAAGCAAGTTTCCTTTACATATGACTAATCCAGATCTGATCTTTTGTGGGAAGCAAAGCTTCCTTCCCATAAGATCTTTAATTATCTTTTTCTTTAAGGACAGATGTGAGTCATCGTGCTTTCTCTCCTTAGGATTAGATCCACTAGAGGTAGAGTATGCCCCTCGTGGTACTACCCTAGTATCAAATTTCAAATTCAAGCCTCTATAGTTAGGAATTCTTCCTTTCTATACGATCACCCAGATCTTCTTCTCCCCAGGGATAGAATTTGTCTATCCTTAGGATCAAAAAAAAAATCCAGACTTGACCTTTTAATTCGGTCAACGCCAATATGTGCAATAGAATTTCATTCTATTACACATATTGGGGGTCCATTTGTTGACCTCATTTTCTTATGAGGTCATTAAGGACCCATCCAGATCAATCTTAACCTTACATTAATCTAGACCCTAGATCCTAGGATCTATCTGATCCTTAGGATTATTTCAGATCTAACCCTTGAGATCTAATCTAGAGCTCAATACCCTCCTAGAATCTATACTTTAAGACCTACCTAGATTCTAGGAGCCTTCTAGGCTACAAGCCTTAGGATCTGACTAGATCTTAGGACTTCTAGATTCTACACCCCACCATATGATCTATTCCGGATCTTAGGACCCTTCTAGATCCAGACCCTGTGATCTTCTCAGGCCTTAGGAATTGCCTAGACCTTAGATCTATCCAGACCTTAAGATCAATTTAGATCCTAGATCAATCAATACCTCAAATCAATCCTGACTCTAATTCAAACCTGATCTCAATTCAATCCAATCCTTAATCAAAAATCTAGACTTCAATCCAGTTCAAAATCCAAACTTCAGCCTATCTCATACCTTTGATCTAACATCAATCCTATCCAGTTGACCAGGAGTCAAAATGACCAAAATACCCCCTATGGGGCTCAAACTAGTAGAATTAGGCTTCCTAATTTCTGTGGTGTGTTTGTGTATGGTTAAGGGTTAGATGAACAGAGATTTAGATCCAACTGAATACTAGTGCTACCTAGGAAAAATATTTAAGAAATTGTCTATTTAACTTAGAAAAATCATAGGAAATTCTACACACACCCAATAGGAGTGAAACTTAAACACAGTAAACATAGTGACATTTTACACCTTAGGTTCAAATTTCACCTAATTTTGAGTTCATTAGGTCAGATAATTAAGCAAATCAAAATCAGCCTTATTAAGGACTTTAAAAATTCCAAAAGTTACAATAAATCAAATTTAAATCCAAAAAATACAAACAAGACCTCTAACTGACCAGAATTATGTTCTTCATCAATGAAAATTAAAACCCTCTTGATCAGACATCAAATCAAACCTTAATCTAATTTTAATTGTAAACCAATATTCAATTAAAATAAATAATTAATAATAATTAAAAATTCTAAAAAAATCCCAAACACTTGAGAATAACTTCTTAGGTTATCTCTGACATTTGGAGTTGATTTCAAGTAGTTTGGAATTCATTTGGAGCAAAATCAAGAAAACCCTTCCAATTAAACAATTTTAAAAATTCAATAAATACGTCAAACTTTGAAAAATCATAACTACTCAAGAAAACTCCAAATTGACCAAACTCACTTGCATTCAACTCAAAATCAAGTATAGTATTTATCAAAAATTTCAAACCTTCAAAAATCATTCAAAGTCAAAAAGTCAACAAATCGGTCAAACCTAAGTCAAATCAACTCAAATCTTCGAACCTTCATAACTAATTGTAGAAAAATCCAATTTCAGCGTACTTACCTTCTAACCGATTGTATTAAGGTCTAGTATTTTAATAAAATATTAACTTTCTATAAAACACTCATAATTGAAAAATCAATTTCTGACCCCTTAATTAAATGATTAAAATAATCTAGAAGATTCCCAAAACTCGAAAATCACTCTAAAACTCCAGAAATGTTTATTCAACCTTAAAATTAGCAATCAATCAACAATTAAAATCAATCTTCAATCATTAATATTTGAACTCAAATTTAAATCTTCCCTAAAGCTTTTCAATCAACCGAAAATACAAACAACTTTAACAATTTGCCCTCCTTAGGACATATCAAAACCACACGGCCTATCTCACACACTTTAGATGGTTTGCTAGGACAACCAACTCTAGTTTTAGGATAGGCCGATGTTTACTTTTCTGTTGTGTGCCAGGTTTTCGAGCTTTCACTACATGTTGGTTGTTAGCTTAGAATTGATTGAATGTCAGTTTATTTATTTACTGCACTCTGTGTTGTGAGTAATTGAGCATTTTAAATTCCAAATATTAACTTCTTGGGATTGATTATATCTACTTGAGACTAAATATTAACTGCTTGGGATTATTTATATAACTGCTGATTATTAGGATAACCCTACAGGATCGAGTTTAGACTTTTCAATTTTGATTAATGTAATTTGATATAATTTTAGTTGTATTTAAAGTGATTTGAGTTGGGATGTTTAGATACAATTTGAATTCCAAAGAGGAGAAGACATCCCTAAAGGGGAGAGTTTTCGTCCATTTGGAAGATCAAGTTTGGATGCTCTTCGCCTATCCAAAGAGAAAAGATAACACCCCATTTAAGGGGGAGTTTCTTTTCATTTGGATATCCAGAACCGACGAATCAAGATGTTCGTGAGAAGATGAAGAAATGGACGACGAGAAGAATCCCAAATCTCAAAGTCACATGACTCCTAGGATTAGAAATCCGGGTTGTTGTCAGTGGTGTCCGGCCACTTTACTTTCAGCAGCCCTGGTTTGTAATAAGCAAGGCAACTTTGCCTATGGACTTTCAATTTGATTATTAATTTAATTAATTTGATTGATGTTTGATGTGATTGCGTATAGAATTACCTGCTTTTCGTAGTTTTTTTGTGTTTGTGTGCCGCTTTTGTTTTTTTGCCTGGACTCGTGAGACTCGTGAGGGTGTGAAAATTTTTATACTCATAACCTTAAAGTTCAAGATTCTAGTGAGTCTAAACAACATAGAAAGATAACGAATTTAAGGAATCAGCCGGGAATCGACCCCGGGGTCGCATGCATATTTTTGCACTTCTTCTCTCCTTGCTTTTGACCCTTCCCCGCCTGCTGGTAGAGTCCGGATAGTGTGACCTATGAGGACGAGGTGCAGGACCTGGGGAAGTCCAGTCTTCTAAAAAATTATTTTCTAAGCCTGTTTTTTAACTTTCAAGCATATTTGATTTGGAGTTATTAACTAGCTTGCATTGCATTAGAAACAGATTTAAAAGAGTCAAAATTTTAATTGCATTAATCCTTAGCATTTTTCACCCAGCATAAGTCAAAGGGGCCAATTAGAAAAAATCCTCTAGATGTCGGCCCCAACTCTCCAAAACTTTAAATAAAACGTCCCTACCACTCTTTCAAAAGACTGGATTCATTTATTTTAAATCGATTAGGTGGTTAGCTGGCTCCCCAATCCAGGCTGAGGTAACTCCAGATTTGCACTGCACTAGCTAGGTTCAGGTCACTTTTTTAGTACCCAATTTAGACTTAGGTTCTGAGGCAAGCTCGGGCTACAAGACCTCAACCTCCGGGAATTGAATCCCACTTTCTAATAAAATTGACCTTTCAAATTAAAGAATCTATTTCAATCAAATTCGAGCCCAACAATTAGGATAGGCCAGGGTGTTTCTGAAGTAATTCAGAATCTAAAAACACCTCCTACCCTTCTTTCTTTGACTCTAGAAATAACTGTTCAACATTGAACCAATCCCACTTGAAATTCTAAACCTTAACTTCCTTTGATATCTAACTTTGAAAATCTTAAATAAAATTTCTACCGCTATTCTAATCGAGAGTATTCGTAGGAAATTTCTGTTTCCTATGATGTAATTAACTACAAGGGCTTGCGCTCGTAGGAGATTTAGAAACCCAGAACTTAGTTTAGTTTCAAAATCAATTTTTCAAAACATTAATTAATTATCTTTGGGAAATTCAAAATCAATGATCATTATCGTCATTTTCAATCGATCGATAATGATTGATATTTTCTTTCTTCAGATAGATATATCAATTATTATCGTGATTTTGATTATGAAATTAATGATCTCTTATCCAAATTATTGTAGTTGAATAATTGATTGAATTCAATTTTGATCCTCCGGGGTCAAATGTGATTCTCCCTTTGAGTTTGACTATGATAATATGGATAAAATTAGAATTCTAAAATTTGAACATATTAGAGAACGATATGTTCATCTTTCGAGGTGATATATTGTTTATAATAGAGTGTTCAATTTCAAAACTCCAAAATTTAACATTCCCAAAGAAAATTAATATATTTTCAAAACTATATATATTTAAATATATTTTTTTTCTTCAATCAAACAGCGACGAGCAAAGATTTGGCGTCTTGTGAAAGTCTAACATCAGATGGAAACCGAGGAGAACACTGATGTTAGATGGTATTCGGGTAGAACTCCACCGTCGCTTGGAGTTCGGGTGAGACTCCAGTGTCACTTTTAGGTTGGGTGGAATTTCGACATCGCTTGGAGGTCGGACTGAATTCCAACATCACTTAGAGGTCGGGAGAAGGTCTGGCATCGGCTAGAATTCCTTGCTTGGAGCCCCTGTTTGGAGCTCAAGCAAGAAAAAAGCAAGAAGAGGAGAAGAGAAGAATATGAGGGAATAAACTCCTCCTCGACCACCACTGGAGTTCCGCCCGTATTTCAAGTGACGCCAGAATTCCGCCCAACCTCCAAGTGACACTGGAATTCTGCCAGACCTTCAAGTAACACTGAAATTCTACCCGACCTCCAAGTGACGCCAGAGTCTCACCCGAACTCCAAGTGACGATGTAGTTCTACCTGAATATCATCTAACATCAGAGTTCTCCTCGGCCACCAACATACTTCAAACTTCTACCCAACGTCGGACCACTGCCCGACCTCCAAGTGACGTCAGAATTTGGCCCGACCTCCAAGTGACACCAAAATTCTGCCAGACCTCCAAGTGATGCCGGAGTCTCACCCAAACTCCAAGTGACGGTGGAGTTCTACCCGAATATTGTCTAACATTCGAGTTCTCCTCGCTTCCAACTGACATCAGGTACTCGACGTCGGACCTCCACTCGTCGCCAAGTTTCTACCCAATGCCAGACTTCTACCCGATGTCAAACCTCCGCTCGTCGCCAAGTTTCTACACGACACCGGACTTCTACATATTGTTGGACTTTCATCGGACATCTACTTGATGTTAGATTTCTTTCCATTGCTAGACTTCTATCTAACACCATCCTACTAACCTCCTTTGTTTTATAATGGTCCTCTAGACTTCCATCGCCCGCTGACTACGATCCTTCTGACTTACATCGCCCATCAACTACTGTCCTTCTACCCAAACGAACACATTAACAGTGATTCTTTATATTTAATTTATGTAATATACTCTAAAAGATGTACATCAAGCTAAGGCCTTCCCCAAGGAAGGGCCTTATTTGTAATTAACTGCAATAATAGTGGATTCATTCAAACTAGGCTAGGCCCCTTGGTTTTTCCCCCTTTTCATGGGTTTTCCACATAAAAATCATGGTGTCTCATATGAATGCTACACTCTCTCTCTTACCTATTGCATACCAGATTTTCATACAACCCTAAGAAGTTAATTTTATATTTCTCTACCACCGTGAATACTCTACCAACAAATGTCGGATTTCTACCTGACGCCGGACCTCTGCCCAACCTCCAAGTGACGTTAGAATTCGGCTCGAAGTCTAAGTGAAGCCGAAATTTTGCCCAACCTCCAAGTGACACCCAAGTCTCACCCGAACTCCAAGTTACGGTGGAGTTATACCCGAATACCATGTAACATGGGAGTTCTCCTCGGTCGCCAACTGATGTCGAACTTCTACCCGACGTCGGACTTCAGCTCGTCGCCATGTTTCAACCCAACGCCAGACTTCTACCCGACGTCAAACCTCCGCTCGCCGCCAAGTTTTTACCCAACACCAGACTTCTACATGTTGTTGGACTTTCATCGGACATATACAAGATGTTAGATTTCTGTCCTTTGCTGGACTTTTATCTAACACCATCCTTCTATCCTCTTTTATTTGATAATAGTACTCCCGACTTCCATTGCCCGCTGACTACGATCCTTCTGACTTACATCGCCCATCAACTACGATCATTCTAACCAAACGAACACGTCAATAGTGATTCTTTATATTTACTTTATGTAATATACTCTACAAGATGTACATTAAGCTAAGGCCTTCTCCAAGGAAGGGCATCATTTGTAATCAACTACAATAATAGTGGATTCATTCATACTAAGCTAGGCCATATGGTTTTTCCCCCTTTTCAAGGGTTTTTCACATAAAAATCTTAATGTCTCATATAAATGCTACGCTCTCTCTCTTACCTATTTCATACCAGATTTTCATACAATGCTAAGACGTTAAATTTATATTTCTCTACGACCGTGAATACTCCATGACATAACAGTTTGGCGCCATCTGTAGGAATGTGGTTCCTGACTGGGGGAAATTTTTGCTCCAACTTCAAAAGGTCATTCATCTGCTATTGATGAATCAATTTCATGGGAATCAGATTCGGACTGGGGGGCAACCTTGACTATAACTTTAGTCAAGAAGATCCTTCTAAGATTTTCAAAACCAAGATAGTATATAAAGAAACTCCTGACAAATACAAGGAAGCTTCTGATAAATTTCAAGCCACTTACCGTCCCCTACTGGACTTTAACTCCTTAGGCAAGGTCCACTACGTACAGGAACAACATCAATTTTTGGCACCTATTTTTCGTCGAAAAATAGTCAAAATCTGCATTTGTGGCGGAAATATTTATGCCGGTAAAACGCGCGTCGGTAAAACTTTCCACCTAAAAAATTTCTGGCAAAATTTCGGTGAAATATCTATTAAAAAAATTTTCGGCGAATATAAATAACACCGAAAAAAAATGAAAAAAAAAAAACTACTATCGCTGATGCTTCCCCCCACCCCGTCTATTAAGTTGGGCTCACACCCGCATGAGTAGGATCTTTTATTTGGTCCGGTGAACGTACGTTCCTCTACGTTCGGCCACCAATGTATTAGTGCCACGTAGCAGGAAGAAAAGACGCCGACCCGATCCGCTGTTTTTTGGGTTCTCGCACGTGCATTTTTTTAAATCCTTGACGAGCCGAACAACATCCCATCACCTTTTGGATATATTTCAAATACCTTGCAATACCGAGCAAATACTGACTTGTACCTAGTTTGTTCTAGCAATACCGAGCAAATACCTAGCAATACCGAGAAAATTCCTAGCAATACCGAGCAAATCCTGAGCAAATATTGAGTTGTACCGAGTTGTATCGAGTTTTTTCTAGCAATACCGAGCAAATCCCTAGCAATACCGAGAAAATCCTGAGCAAATACTGAGTTGTACTGAGTTGTACCGAGTTGTACTGAGTTTTTTCTAGCAATACCGAGCAAATACCTAGCAATACCGAGCAAATCTCTAGCAATACCGAGCAAATCCTGAGCAAATACTGAGTTGTACCGAGTTGTACCGAGTTGTACTGAGTTTTTTCTAGCAATACCGAGTAAATACCTAGCAATACAGAGCAAATCTCTAGCAATACCGAGCAAATCCTGAGCAAATACCAAGTTGTACCGAGTTGTAAAAAACTCGGTACAACTCGGTATTTGCATGGTATTGGTCTTCACAGAGATGTATTTCTCATTTTTGCAAAGCAATACCTAGCAAATACCGAGCAATACCGAGAAAATCGCGAACATAGCATTTTCGGGTTCCGCTCCGGGTCAAGTCGTCGGGCCGTGCGGTTTAGAGTAAGAGCACGTGGCGACATGTTATTGGCGGCCGAACGTAGCTCTACGTCAGGTCAGAGGACGTAATAATTGTTCCATGAGTAGAGACTGTGACCCGAATCCCCTCGACCCATCAGGCTCAACCGCAGCTGACCCACGAGCCTGCCAGTGTGCCTTCTTCCGACCCGCACAAGAAACAGCCTTCAGCTGGATTCGAACCCGCGTCCTGCAGAACTTAAGCCCCTGACCACCATGCCACTATGGGATATCTGTATAGTATGGTTTGTTTTATTTTATTTAAACTAAAACTTAATATCAATTTAATCTATTTACTCAATGTAATTTGATTTAATAAATTTATTTTTTAGAATAATTAATTAATTAATTTAACAATTAATTATTAAGTTAATTTATTTAATTAATTTTATTTAATAATATTTATTTTTATTTATTTTAAGAATGAATTATTAATTATTATTTAATTAATTTAATTTAATTTAATAATATCTATTTTAAATAATTTAATTTTATAATAATTTAATAAATTATTTAACTTAGTTTAATAAAAAAATTAATTATAAATATTTATTATAGTCATTTTGCAAAAAAATTTAATTTTTGTCAGAAATTCCGTCGAGAATAAATCCGCCGGAAAGACAATAAAAAATTACGTTGGAAATCTGTGAGAAAATTCACCAGAATATTTCCGTCGGTAATCCGCTAGAAAAGCCACTGGAATTTGTGACGTATTTATTTCTACCGAAAATGAGTTGTTTTTCTGTAATGATCTTAATCTTGATCTCAAAAATACAGTAACGGTCTAAAGAGAAACCATTCTTCACCATTGATTCAGGATATATGTGGCATTCGCCCCCTCCCACTATGATCTATTATTTTTAATTTATTTTAAAAATAAATTTAAAAAACTTATTTTTTAAGTTTTTTCAAAATTGTTTAAATTTTTTTTTTACTTCAAATAAATTCAAAATACATTTTTTTTTCTTCACGTGCGAGTAGGAATTCAGATCAACTGGTCCAAGCAAGGATGGTAACACATGTGGCTCATGATTTGAGGACCAAAATATTTCAAATCTGTGAAATGACATATGGGACAAAAATTGAAAGACAAGTTTGAGCTGAGTATAATATATTATTATAAATTTATTTTAACTTATTAACGTGTGTCGGTGGTATCACCATTTTTTATCTGAATTAGAGAGAGAGAGAGAGAGAGAGAGAGAGAGAGAGAGAGAGAGAGAGAGAGAGAGAGAGAGAGAGAGAGAGAGAGAGAGAGAGAGAGAGAGAGAGAGAGAGAGAGAGAGAGAGAGAGAGAGAGAGAACACTATTTAGAAAAATTTGAATCCATTATTCTGATATATTATTGCTTCCACTGTATACCCTCTTAAAATAAAGCAAGATTCCTAATCTTTGGAGAAATGAGAAAACCATTCATTTTTCTGTAATTGACATATACTATAAATATGGGCATTATGTTAAGGAAATTCACAATTATTCACTTCTTTTTTCTTCCCAGTGCCACATAGAAAAAGGAGCAATGACATATGCTGAATCCTCTAACATTCATTCTCAAGTAGATGTTGTTCGCCAGCCTGCTGGAGTATTCTTGTGTTTGCAAAATTGGACTACCATTTAGTACAATCAATTCATTTGGAGGAACTTCTACACATAACCTCGTAAGCTTAGTTTTCTTTTAAATTCTTTCATATGTAGTATTCTTGTGTGTGTATAGTGAACACAACTGATCTTGATTTTTTATGACTATATAGATGGAAGAATTCAATGGCCCTTTAAGAAAACCTACCATTTGCACGAGATAGATTTGTCGAGTTACATTTTTGGATGATAGGAGCATACTTTGAACCATGTTATTCTCGTGCACGAATAATGACTACAAAATTATTAATACTTATATCAATACTTGATGATATCTATGATCAATATGGAACACTTGAAGAGCTTGAATTGCTTACTTAAAAAATTGAAAGGTAATAACAACCATTTTATTATTAATTTTGTTTTAATTTATAATAGATGATAATTTCTATGGATATTTGTAATTCATGTTAATTGTGAAATATTATATGTGCTTTCATAGATGGGAACTCGAGGGAGTTGATCAGTTACCTAAATACTTGCAACATTTTTTCATTATTCTTTATAAAACATTCAATGATTTTGAAGATGAGCTGTCATTAGAGCAAAATTCATTTCGCATGGGATTCCTTAAAAATGAGGTATGGCCTTATAGTATGAATGCATATTTAATGTTAATTTTATAAATCCACTACTACATATAATAATGTATAAAATTTCTCTAAAATGAAACTAAACATTGAAATGTCACAAAAAGTTTTATTTCAATTACATTCTCTAAAAATATTTTTAATTAATTAATTATAGCAATAAAATAAAACTTTTTCTCAAGAAAAAAATAAAAATATTATTTTATTTATATCTCTTACCAAAATTTTATTCCTTGTGTTATTATATATATATTTCAGATGAATAAGTTGGCACATGCGTATTTTGATGAAACACGATGGGGAAATGAACATTATGTTCCTAGTATGCAAGAACACTTGCGTATCTCTCTTTTGAGCTGTGCATATCCAATGTTATTTTGTGCGTCATTTGTTGGTATGTATGAGGTGATTCCACGGAATGCATTTGAATGGGTTACTGGATTTCCAGAGATTGTCAAATCATCTTGCTTCATATGCAGAGTCATGAACGATATAACTTCTGATGAGGTATCTTCTAAATAGAAAATTATTGAAATTTATAAGAAAGCTTATTTAATATGTTGCATTTATTTAGCTATTATTTAAACACTTTGTTTTATGCTAATTTTGCAGCATGAAAAAATAGGTAATCATGTTTCAACCATAGTTGAGAGCTATGCTAAGGATAATGAATGCACAAAAGAAGAAGCATGTAAGAAGCTAAAGGTAATGGTGGAGGCTGCATGGAAAACACTTAATCAAGAGTATCTTATGACCAACTTACCATTATTTTTGGTTCGACCTATCTTCAATCTCACGCGTGTGATGGAGCTTTTTTATAAGGATATAGATAATTACACCAATCCCTTCGGTTCCATGAGAGACAATATCAAATTAGTGATGGTGGAACCTATTTTGTCCATATGGGAGTAAAAAGATGATATAGTTGATTGCCTTTCTAAGAACTATATAATAGCATCTCATCAAGCATGGATTTATTTCTCTTGTGAATTTATTTGACATAAATTAAGACAAGCTCTATAATCAAAGATGGATAATCTTCTATGCAAATTTATTTCCCAATTGTTTTAAAGTACCAAAAATTTTTCATGTATAGTGCTTTAATTAGTTGCACCTTTTATGAACAGATTAAAATTTTATTATTTAGATTCTAAAAGAAAAGACCCATATGAGAAAGTAGAGGGTTACGTTTGGTAATTTAAAATCAGTGAAAAACTTCTCGAACAATCATGAGATGAACTCTTTAATACATTTTAGGAATGCTAGGATATTCTTTGGCAGCAATACATTATAAGGCCTAATGCAACAAGAAGTGTGCAAGGGTTGTTGTACTGATGTTTGGGTGTATTGTTAAATAAGTAAGGGTTTCTAAAGCATGATAGAAATATAGCTTTAAAGATTTTTTTAATGCTAAGATTATTAATATTATAATTACTTATGCTCCTCAAGTAGTTTTTGATATGTGTTTAAAATTAAAATTTTTTAACGACTTAGAAGTTTAAAACCAAGAATATCTCTTAAAGAAAAAGTTTTGATTAAAAGAAATTTAAATAGACATGCGGGTTAAGTAGTAGAAGATTTTAATAACATATATAGTAGCTATGAGTTTGGAATAACTATTGAAGATAATAAGACCATATTATATTTTGCTCTAATTTATGATTTTGTAATTGTTAATGCTTTATTTAAGATCATTTTGGCTGATCAATGGAAAGTCTAACTACCTACATAGCTTCCCCTTCCCCGGATCAGCCCTCTAATGGTGATAGATTATGGCAATACATTATGTATTGCATAAATCATTCTCATAGATCTTAGCTTATTCACTTGTAGATCAACTTTTCAAACAACTATTTGGCTCTCTGGCTCTGGCGATTAACGAGCGACTTTGCTTACATTTTTCCTTCGTGATTTCTTCTGCAGATCTTTCCCTTATTATTTGTTATCTATTTTGGATCTTGATTCACTCTATTTTGGGGGGCTTTGGCCTTAGGTTGCTCTCTTCTCCGTATGGAGATGGGTGTGCCCTCTGCTATTCCTGATGCTTAGGGTGCTACGCCCTTTGGATCCAATGCTCCATCGAAAGTTTTGTTGGTAGATGGTAAATCTGGGTCTTCTTCTTGATCTTTTTGTGATGTCTTAGCGAGATCTTTATCCATGAATAACCCTAGCTTTTCTTTTACTAAATCGATGGTGAAAGGCATTCCTACGATTTTGATGTCCGATGATGATATTATTAAACTCGCTTCACCTTTTTAGTTCACTAATGTTGGTAAATTTACTGTTCGCAGACCTAACCTAAATGCCATTCAGAATTTTTTTGGGAAGCTCAAGTTATATGGTAATTTTTTCTGTTGGTATGGTTAATGCAAGGCATGTTTCTATTCAGCTTTGAAATAATCTTGATTACAATAGAGTTTTTGCTAGAAGGTCTTATTACATCCATAACTGCCAAATAAGGTTTCTTATATGGACTCCTTTTTTTATGTTAAAGAAGAATCTCCCATTGTTCCGATATGGATCTCATTTTTGAACCTTCGTTTACATTTTTTTAATGCTCATGTGCTACATGCATTATGATCAATTTTTGGTAGACCGCTCCAAACCGATCAAGCTATAGCTTCCCATTCCAGGCCATCTGTAGCAAGGATATTTGTTGAACTAGACATAACTAAGAAACATCCAAAAGATATTTGGATTGGTTCTGAAAATGCCAGGTATTTACAAAATGTTTAGTTTGAAAATGTTCCTGATTTTTATTTACATTGTAAAATTCTTGGGCATGCGATTACCGATTGCTTATGGCTCATCCCCAACTTAGAAAAAATGTTATGATTGTTGGTCCTTCTTTTTCTAAGGATAAACAACCTATTATCCATTTAGAGGAACCCAAACCTTGTGGAGATGACATAGATGTTGATTCCATAGATTCTTCCATAAGGAATCAAGATGCTTTGAATAAGATTGATGATAAGGGAGAGGATCTGAATGTTGTGAATGTCAATGAGATTGTTGTTGAAGATAAAATGGAGGAAGTTTTAGATACTTTGAACCTAGTGGTTAACCAAGAAAGGTCACTAATAAATAATGTGAATCCCAAATTGGAGAACTTTGAAAATGAGGGTGGTACTAACCTAGATAAGGAGGATAATTATGGAAGTGCAAGCGAAAGCAATACTAAAAAACTTACTTTCGGCAATAAGGAAAGGAAAGATGATTTGGAGGAAGGGGAAGCGGGTTCTATTAAAATTTGGATTCCTATGGAAGAACTTAAGGATTCGGCTAAATATATATCACCTCCCAATGGAAAGGAAACTTTTTTTGAAGAAGGCAACAACTCTCATTCCAAAAAGAAAGGTAAGAATAAAAAAAGACAATTTGAGCAACACCTCTAGGGTCACTAGAGCTAATAATCAATCTTTTAAGGTTAAAGCTCTTTTATGGAATACTAGGAGTGTGGGTGGTTCCCTTTCTAAGGATAGAATGAAGAATCTTTGTAGGATTCATGGTGTTCATTTATTTGTTTTAATTGAACCTTTGATTGTTGCTACTAAGTTGGAGTCGGTTAGGGTTAACTTGGGTTTTGATTTCTCTTTTGGCAATTGTACTAATAAAATTTGGCTTTTTTTGAAGTATTCTATTTCTTTAGAAGTTATCATGGACTTACCCCAAGTGATTCACACTAATATTATTTTGAATCAAGTTTCTTATTTTGCTTCTTTTGTTTATGCTTCTTGTTATAGAGTTGGGAGGAATAATCTTTGGGGTCAACTATATAATTTCTCCTCTTCTGTTAATGCTCCTTAGCTTGTGGGTGGTGACTTTAATTTTATCATCAATGTTGTTGAATGGGTGGGAGGTAAATATCTGAATTTTCATACTATGGAGGATTTTAATGATACAATAAGAAACTGTAATTTACATGATATTGATTTTTCTGGTAATAGTTTTACTTGGAACAAGGGCATTATGTGGCAAAGATTAGATCGCATTCTTTTCAATAATTTTTGGATAAATAATTTTTTAATACTCATATTACTCATCTTAGTCGCACTTTATCGGATCATTCACCTCTTTTATTAAGTATTTGTAATACCAATGGTAACAATTTTTCTCCCTTTAGGTTTCAAAATATGTGGCTTCTTGATGATAATTTTTCTCATACTGTGAAAGATAATTGGGAGGCTCCTCTTTTCCCAACTGATAATGTGTATGGGATGACTAGGTTCTGGTTCAAAATTAAAAGGCTAAAGCAAAAGCTTTCTTGGTGGAATAAAAGCATTTTTAAAAATATTTTTTCTAGTATCTTGAAGGCTGAAGAAGATGTGGATAATGCTGAAATGGCTTATATGCATGTTTCCTCTATTAATAATCTGACCCTTCTTAACGAAGCCAAAACTAATTTGTTCAAATTGCAGAAAAAAGAAGAAGCCTATTGGAGACAAAAGGCATCTTCAAAATTTCTTGTGGAAGGTGATCATAACACGTCCAATTTTCATAATATTGCTAATTATAATAAGGTTAGTAGGCATATATATTCATAAGATGACTTTGTCTAATGGTAATAATATTGAGGACCCTGATTTGATAACTTCTTTGGGTACTAAATATTTCTTTAAAGCCTTTAATTCTAATTTTATTTCCAATCTTGATACTGATTACTCCTTTATTCCTTCTCTTATTTCTGAGTAGGATAATGTTTTGCTCACTAATGTTCCTTCTGAAGAGGAGATTTGAAGTAACTTAAATAGCATGAATACTAATTATGTTGCTGGGCCTGACGACTTTACCAATACATTTTTTCAGAAATCTTAGGATATAATTAAGAAGGATCTTGTTAATGTTGTTATAGATTTTTTTAGTGGTAATCCTTATCCTAAATGTTTTACTTCTACTTTTATTGCTTTAATTCCTAAGTCTCAGAATATTAATTTTTTGAATGATTATGAGCCTATTAACTTATGTTTCTTTTCCAATAAACTTATTGCTAAAATTTTAATGGGAAGAATTACTTTAATTCTTCCCATTATTATTTCTTTGGAACAGTTTGGTTTTATTAAAGGCAGATCTATATTCGACAATGTTTTACTTGCGCAATAATTAGTTCATGATTTCGATAAGAATGTCATTCATATTAATATTATTTTCAAAATAGATATAACTAAAGCTTATGATAATCTCAATTGGAAATTTCTCTATGTAATTTTAAAGTTATTTGATTTTAATTATCAATTCATTAGTTTGATTAAGAATAGTATTGAATTTTGCTATTTTTTTATTATCATTAATGGAAAATCCCATGGGTTTTTTCGGTCTTCTCACAATCTTAGATAAGGAGATCCTTTATCTCCTACTCTTTTCATTATTGCTATAAAATTTTTATCTCGTGGTCTTAATCTTCTTTTCAGAATGAATCCTAAATTGTATTTTAGGACTGCTGGTGGTTTTCTTTTGACACATTTGAGCTTTGCGGATATCTTCATTATTTTTTTCTAATGGCTCTATAAAAATGGTTCAAATTATGTTTAACTTTCTTTAGGGTTTTTAGCAAAATAGTGGTTTAACTTTCAACAATTCCAAGAGTTCTTTTATTTCTGCTAAATCAATTTCTTCTACTCGTATTCAAAGTATTGAAAGGAAAATTGGTTTAAATAAGAGGCTCCTTCCTTTAAAATATTTGGTTACTCCTCTTTACAAAGATAGGAAACAATCGTATTTATTTGATGATATTTTCTCTACTATCCATAAGAAATTTACTTCTTGGTGTTGAAACTTGTTTAATATGAATTAGGTTGTTAAACCTAAGCTTATGTCCCAGCGGCTAACCAAGAGGGGGGGGGGGGGGGGGGGGTGAATTGGTAATTAAAATTTTATCGCTCTTTTAAAAAATTTTATATCAAAAATAACTTTAGTGAATTTTGTAGAAAATATTTTTCAACCACAAGTTAAAACATTAAAAAAAAATAGCGGAAAAAATAAAAGACACAAGTTTTATAGTAGTTCGGTCAAACACGACCTACATCCACTCCCCAGAGGCACCTTATGAGTATTGCACTAATACCACTAGTGACTCTCCTTTTACACCCACAGCATGGCGGAGAAGCCTTTACAAAAACTCTCTTCCACCACTACCCGGTGCGGCAGAGAACCGTCGTCCTTTTACACTCTCCAAGTGTTGGAAAAGAATTATCCATCCTTTCACACTCTCCCGGTGTAGACAGAGAACCCTTCATCCTTTCACACTCTCTAAGTGTAGGTAGAGAACCCTTCATCCTTTCACACTCTCTAAGTGTGGGCAGAGAATCCTTCTTCCTTTCACACTCTCCATGTGTGGGCAGAGAACCCTTCGTCTGTTCACACTCTAAAAGTGTCAGCAGAGAACCAGATCTCCTTGACAGATCTTCTCACAAGAAATCTAGATGGACGAGAGAAAAGAGTGAAGTAATCACAAACCACAAGTGGAGACTCTTACCTTTGAGTATCAAGTGAATCCTTCACGCTCCAATAGTAAGAATCCTCCTTCAAACACTCTCTCACACTCTCTCCTTGACTCTCCCTTCATTTGGAAAGAAGATCAGTAGTCAAAAAGATTAATAGACAATTTTATTTGGACTTTATATATGAAAGACACTAAAAACTATCCAAAGACTGCTGATTTTCAAGTCTGTACAAAGTGGATCGTTCCGTACGAATCTAATTAAATCGGTTTCATATGAACCCAATGCATATATGTACAAACTGACTTCATACCCGATCATCATTCCATACGAACTATGTTCGTCCGATACGAATAATTATTTCAAGGGTTGGTTTTGACAAACTACAGAACGTTACCAAAATTTCAAAAGACAGAGCAGTTTATCCTGAGACGAATTGGAGTTCGTCTGGATGAAAATTTTACATAGAGTATTTCGTCCTGTGACTAATAGGAGCTCGTCGAGATAAAAATTTTCCAGAGAGCATTTTGTCCTGGAACGAATAGGATTTCATCTGGACAAAAAATTTCCAGAGTGCATTTTGTCCTGGGACTAATAGGAGCTCATCTTGATGAAAAATTTTCAGACAGCATTTCATCCAGGGATGAATAGGATTTCGTATGGACGAAAATTTTTTAGAGAGCATTTCGTCCTGGCACGAACAGGATGAATCATCTGGATTATTCAGCACAAAGTGAGAATCCAGAGCAGATCGTCCTAGGATGAATTAAGAAATTCGTCTGGAAGATCAGGACTTAGAAAAATATTCTCACTTCTTGTTCGTTCCATTGCTCTTCTGAGTGGATAATTGATTTGATTGTCCTGTATGAACAAGGTTCATCCCGTACAATCAGTGTGATTTTTAAAGATCTTCCCAAGTGTGTGTGTGCTAAGCTTGTTCAATTAAAATCTTATTTTCTCAAACTCAATTACAATAAAAATTACAAACTTCAATTTATAAACTATCTCATGCTAAATTTTTATTTGAAATCTTTATTAGTCTGCAGTTTGATTATCCTGAAATATTAGTCCACACAAGAGAAAAAACAATTTTTTCCAAAAAGTGTTAGGAAAAAACAAAGCTTAAAACAATAATATTTGGAATCATCAAAAATATACAAGTTGCAAGAAGATAAAACATGCAAATAGCAACTCTCTTAACAATCACCCCTTTTTGATGATGGCAAAACAATTATTGTTTGTATAATTTTTAAATTTTAAGAATCTCATAAACTCCCCCTGAATTAATGAACGTATGAAAATAAGGAGGCATTTCATAACAATTATATCTCTCTTTTCTTTTCTTTTCTTTTCTTTTTTTAAATACGATGCTAAAATAATATGATAACAAAAAATAATACAAATATTATTTTGTCCCCTTTTTTGACAACAGCAAAAAGAGAAGAAGAAAAAGAACATAAATGTAAGCAGTCATATGATAATCCTTTGATAATTGATCCTTGAAAGTGGTTGAAATAAATTTTGGAAATAAAATCAAATCATTAGATAAATAAAAATGATTCATAGAATTTATGAAGAGATATAACTTTTATAATAAAAAAGATATATAAAAAACATGAATCAATTTAGACACTAAGATAAAGAATATCATTGCATAAAGGATGAATATAAAATTTGTATATTTCAAATTTCAATAATAAATAAAAATATACAGAAGATCAATTTGAATTAAGAGATTGAAAGATTATGAAAAGAATTAACTACCACATGTGATGCTTTGCGCATCTTATTGAATAGTTTGTGGCACATTTTAATGCATATTTTTACTTGTGGGCTTATTTTGTACCTCTTTTTCAAATTGCGAACCATTACGCATTCCTTTTAATTTTTGTACATTTGTATATTTTTCAAGAGTAATCTTGATCTTTCCAAAATCAATAATAAAAAATTTCAAATATTTCTAAGTACATCAATATTTATTGATAAGTGAAATACAAAATAAGAAAACATTACAATTGTAATAATAATATTAAACATTAATATAGTCTAATAAGAGACATGAAATTGACAATCTTAATTACATCAAATTATAAGCAAATTTAAATTTAGAAAAATTAGATTTTTCTAATAAATTTAATTTTGTATTGCACTTTAAGGTATAGCACTCTTAAGATCAAAAATTTTAAAGATTTTCATATAGGCTAACACACATTTCAAAACAAGATTAAAACTAAGACAAGATAACTTATATTGATATCATAAAAGAGAATATTACATTCACTGAAATTTGATATCAATACTACATAAAACATAAAAGCTAAAATATAAAATAAAACTAACACATAACTAAAACATATCACATCATAATCTACTACATTACAATCACATCAACTAATGAAATCATAAACAAGTACATGAGTCACTCTGATGGGCCCTGATCTGGAGGAGGAGGAGGATGTACATTACTGAAAAAATTAAAGTAACTGCTTATCATGAGCATATTTGAACTTATGTCATTTATCTGTTCTCGCATATATCCCATGTCTTGATTGTACTGAACATCATGCTGCTATAAGTGAGTTTTAATTTGATAAAATCTTTGATCAAAATGAGACTCTAAGCGATCAAATCTCTAAACCAAATCTTGGTAATTTGGTTCACTAGCAGGTGCAGGTTCAGGTTCCTCCTCTGAGTCACTAATAACATGTGTTTTACATGGTTCATCTTTATTGAAGATTTCTCTAAAAGATTCATCATTGTAGTAGAGAAGTTTTTCAAAATCTTGAACTGGATGAACCAATTCATATTTCTTTACCAAAATATAGGCAACAAGATGTCCTAAGGCAATATTCTTCTTCCTTTTATGGGCGACATGACCAATTTCAAAAAGTCCATAAAGATAGTCAAGGATTAGTTGGGCTTCATCTATAGTTTGGTTAGTCATAATCAAGTAGGTTACTGTTGAAAGAAGATGAGTAATGTTGACTCTATCACCAGCTTTAAGAATTATGGAAGTTCGAAGAACATGCTGGATGATACGAGCATTGCGAACAAGAGAGGATACTTTAGGCATATGCTCCTTAAATATAATTCCTCTAATCACTTCATTAATTTCAGTCCAATCAAAATCACAAGTAGTGGTTAAGGTATGGGCTCTAAATCCCTTCAGTCCTTAAATTCAAAAAAATTCCTAAGTCTGCCTTTGTGATTTGTACTTTCTTTTTAAAAACATATGATCTAATCATAGAATGGTCAGAATTGAAAGACATGTTTGCTATGAAGTAGTGAAAGGTCTCTTTGTTGTATAAGTGGACTAGTGTGAGAATGAGACCAAATTGAGTGGAAGCAAACAAGTTCATTATCTGAAAGGTCAGTTTTTCTTGAATAAGAACTATAGAAGGGGTGATCTTAGCAGAGGCAAATCTAGGAAATGGCTCTATGTTGGCTTTGGACAGAAAATTATCACTTGAGTTCTTGTGTGGACCCTTGGCTAGAACCTTTTATCGTTTGCTTGAGCTTGCCATGGATAAGATCTAAAAGAAAAAAGGGGTCTAAAAGGGATGTGTGAGTGATGACTTTTGAGTTCAAAGCTTGTCAATTTAAAGAAATACAACTATTCTTACCGACGAAATTACTTTCATCCCGTACGACATTTATTTCGTCCCGTACAAAAAAAAATTTTATGGACGAACGAATGAGTCCAAAAAATAAACGGCTTTTCATAATCACACAAGTAATGATGCGTCGATTCGTACTAACTTTTGACCAAATGATCATACAGACAAACAGGTGTTCGTCCTGGATGATCAGAAATTTAAAATCATTTAATGGCAGTTGAAACTGTCCCCCACATTGAATCGTCAAGCACTCGTCTGGACGAACCAATGGTTCGTATGTACGAATATAATATTAAAAACGACCTTATCCGTTTAACTGACAATCAATCGTACAAATATTTGAAAAGTTCATCCAGATGATAGTGATGATCGTACAGACAAAATGAAAAATAAAAACTAAAAAACTGTACGCAAACCGTTCAAATCCGACAGTTATCACACTACACAATTCATCCCGTATGAAAATTATTTCATCCTGGATGATTTTCACTCAATTTTTCAAAAAGTATTCAATCCAAAGTCTAGATGTGAGAAATTTATAAAACTAAAACACAAACTCAAAAATGAAAAATAAAAACATAAACCCAAATACAGAAAATCACAAACTAAAAAGAATAAATACACACAAAAATACTAACTAGAAAAATACACATCAATGTTGCAGAAATATTTTAATTAAGCATTCAAATCGATCACACTAAGCCTTTTATGAGAGCGACCCTACAAAATTATCAAATATTAGACCTAGGAACCCAAACAAGTTTGGGTTCTCCTTTTGACAATTTATAAATAGATGCATGTATGATATGTCTAGGTTTATGCATCTTAGGTTTCCACACCAAATAAGTTTTCTTCTTCAAAGTACAGGTGTGAGCTATATGTCCAATCAATTCATAATTATTACATTTGACTTTTGGAAATGGATTCTTAAGTCCTCTACTATTCATCTGTCTTTTAAGGGATTGCATAAATTTAGGATATAAAATAGGATTAGTGAAATCTTCAAGTTTAACGGGTATCCTAATATCCTCGAGAGCATTTATCTTCAATTTGTAAAATGAATTCATATCTTCCAAAATTCAATTTGTATAATTAGATCTATAAATTTTGCTCTCAGATTCATCCTTAAAATTTTTAAATTCTTTTTCAAGTTCTGCATAGGATGATTTTAAACTTTCATGAATTTTATTCAAGTCGTCATATTAATCAAGTAATTTCATGTGGTTGTCATCAATTAAAGCATGATCTTTTCTAAGTATTTCATATTCCTTTTGTAGTTCCTCAAATTCTAAGCTCAGACTAGTATGCATTTTCTTTATTTTTCTATATGCATCATGCATGTGTTCAGAAACTTAAAAAAGTTCATTGTAAGTCAAGTCACATTCCTCTTCTTGATCTGAGTGATCAATATTATCGGCCATTAAGCACATATTAGTGACTTCCTCTTCCTTTTCCGTTTCTGACGAGTCCGAAACTGAGTCCGCCTAGAAAGCTCTTTGAAATTTCTTCTTTCCCTTCTTCACAATTGGTTTCTCCTCTATCTTCTCCTTTATAGGAGTGGATTTGAGGTTTGGATAATCAGTCTTAATATGTTCAGGTTCCCTGCACTCATATCAAATAACATCATTTGAAATCTTGACATTCCTATTAAATTTACCTTGATTCCATTACTAGCGTCTCTTCTGTTTACTCTTCAGAAAGCTTCTGAATTTTCTAGTCATTAGTGCGATGTCATCTTCATCCTGAGGTTGTGAGTGTTCACTCTCTGACTCCTTCACTTTAGTGCTATATTCATCTCCCTTCATGGTTCACCTACATCAATCTTTGTTTGGCTAACTCTTTACTCGTAAGCAATTAGTGATCCAAGAAGATTGTTAATAGAGTAAATGTTTAGATCTTTAGACTCTATAATTGTAGTAATTTTAACATCATAAGTAGCAGGAAAATAATGAAGTATCTTATTAATCATTTCAATATTCGTTAGTTCCCTACCCAATGCATGTAAAGAGGTGACTATTTGTGTGAATCTTGTGTACATATCAGAAATGAATTCATTTGATTTCATGCAAAATAATTCATAGTCATGCAACAAGATATTGAGTCTAAATTACTTAACCTCATTAGTCCCTTCATAAGTTATATAAAGTCTATCCCATATGTCCTTTCCACTCTTGTAAGTAAAAACCCGTATGTAGTTTTCTGATTTAAGAGCATAAAAGAAACTATTCAAGAATTTACTGTTTAGTTGAAATAAGTCACGTTTTTCTATTGTATAGTCCACAAAAGGTGTTTCAACTGTAACTCTGTCAACTAGTCTAGTTGGTTTTGTATACCCATCCTGAACTAAGATCTATATACGATAATCAAGTGACTGTAAAAATGTAGACATGCGTGTTTTCCAAAATTAAAAGGAATATTATCGAACAATGGAGGTCTAGTTATAGAGTAACCCTCAGGTGTATTTTGGTTTCCAAATGTAGCCATCTACATTAATCAAAAAGTAGCCTACACTTATGATTTTGAAATAAAGCTCTGATACCACTTGTTGAAACTTGTTTAATATGAATTAGGTTGTTAAACCTAAGATTATGTCCCAGCGACTAACCAAGATGGGGGGTGAATTGGTAATTAAAATTTTATCACTCTTTTAAAAAATATTAAATCAAAAATAACTTTAGTGAATTTTGTAGAAAATATTTTTCAACCACAAGTTAAAACATTAAAAACAAAAATAACAAAAAAATAAAAGACATAAGCTTTATAGTGGTTTGATCAAACACGACCTACATCCACTCCCCGGAGGCACCCTCCGAGTATTTCACTAATACCATTAGTGACTCTTCTTTTGCACCCACAGCAAGGTGGAGAAGCCTTTACAAAAACTCTCTTCCACCACTACCTGGCGCGATAGAGAACCGTCGTCCTTTTATACTCTCCAGGTGTTGGCAGAGAACCGTCTGTCCTTTCACACTCTCAAGATGTAGGCAGAGAACCCTTCATCCTTTCACACTCTCCAAGTGTGGGCAGAGAACCCTTCATCATTTCACACTCTCCAAGTGTAGGCAGAGAACCCTTCATCCTTTCACACTCTCTAAATGTGGGCAGAGAATCCTTCATCCTTTCACACTCTCCAAGTATGGGTAGAGAACTCTTCATCTGTTCACACTCTCTAAGTATCGGTAGAGAACCAGATCTCCTTGATAGATCTTCTCACAAGAAATCTAGATGGACGAGAGAAAAGAGTGAAGTAATCATAAACCACAAGTGGAGACTCTTACCTTTGAGTACCAACTAAATCCTTCACGCTTCAGTAGTAAGTATCCTACTTCAAACACTCTCTCACACTCTCTCTTTGACTCTCCCTTTAATATGCATGAAGATCAGTTGTCAAAAAGATTAAGAGGCAGTTTTATTTGGACTTTATATATGAAAGACACGAAAAACCGTCCAAAGACTGCTGATTTTCAAGTCTGTACAAAGTGGATCATCCCGTATGATCGTTAGATAATCCCTTACGAATCTACTTAAATCAGTTGCATACGAACCCAATGTATATAGGTACGAACTGACTTCATACCCGATCATCATCCCGTACTAAGTATGTTCGTCCGGTATGAACAGTTATTTTATGGGTTGGTTTCGACAAACTGCAGGACGTTACCAAAATTTTAAAAGACAGAACATTTCTTCCTGGGACAAATTGGAGTTCGTCTGGATGAAAAATTTCCAGAGAGCATTTCGTCCTGGGACTAATAGGAGCTCGTCTGGAGGAAAATTTTCCAGAGAGCATTTCATCCTAGGATGAATAGAATTTCGTCTAGACGAAAATTTTCCAGAGAGCATTTTGTCCTGGGACTAATAGGAGTTCGTCTGGATGAAAATTTTCTAGATAGCATTTCATCCTGGGACGAATAGGATTTCGTCTGGACAAAAATTTTCTAGAGAGCATTTTTTCCTGGCATGAACATGATGAATCATCTGGACTATTTAGCGTAAAGTGAGAATCCAGAGCAGATTGTCCCAGGACGAATTGAGAATTTTGTATAGACGATCAGAACATAAAAAAATATTCTCACTTCTTGTTCGTTCCATTGCTCTTCCAAGGGGATAACTGACTTGATCATCTCGTACAAACAAGGTTTGTCCCGTACGATTAATGTGATTTTTAAAGATCTCCACAAGTGTGTGTGTGTGTTCTAAGCTTATTCAATTAAAATCATATTTTCTCAAACTCAATTACAATAAAAAATTACAAACTTCAATTTACAAACTATCTCATGCTGAATTTTGATTTGAAGTTTTCATTAGTATGTAGTTCGATTATCCTGAAATGTTAGTCCACATAAGAGCAAAAACAATTTTTTTTCCAAAAAGTGTTAAAATAAAACAAAGCTTAAAACAATAATATTTGGAATTATCAAAACTATACAAGTTGCAATAAGATAAAACATGCAAATAGCAACTCTCTTAATACTTGGGCCTTCAATTTTTTATCTTATGGTGGTAGACTTGTTCACATTAAACATGTTCTTTGTTCTATCTCTATGTATATGCTCCACACTTTGTGTCCAACTTTAAATGTTTGTAGGAGGATGGAGGTTTTATTTAATAAATTTCTTTGGGGCTCTAAGGAAGGTACTCACTCTAATGTTTGGGGCTCTTGGAAGAATTGTTCTAGAGCTATGGATGAGGGCAAACTTGGTTTTAAAACATTAGCGGATATGGTCAGGACTTTAATCATAAATTGTGGTTCTGTTTTAGAGCTAAAAAAAGTCTATGGGATAAGTTTATGGTGTCTAAATATTGTGGTGTGAAGCATCCTTTAAATTGTATTTTTAGAAAAGGAGACTCTCCTAATTGGAAAAGATTATGCAACATTAAATAGGAAGCTTAGGAGTTTATTCAATGGGGTTTAGAAGTTGGTGATATTTATTTTTGGCAAGATAAATGGTTGGATAATTATTCTATTGATAATCTTTTATATTCTATATCTTCTTACAAAGTTAAGGATTTTTTTAGTATTGAGAGTTGGAAGATTGATTTACTCTCTAATTTGGTGCATGAATTTATTAACAATTTGATTCTTAAAATTTTGATTCACTTGGAGAATGAAGATTGCATTTTATTCAATCGCTCCAAATGATGGAAACTTTAATACTAAACAAGTTTAGAATATGATTAGACAATCTCTACCTAGAAACTATCTTAATTTTGCTTTCTAGCATGCTAGTATTCCTCCTTCTTACTCATTTCTGATTTGGAGGATTTTGCATAATTATATTCCTCTGGATTCTATTCTTCTTAGGAAAGGTTTATAATTTGTTTTCAAATGTCAATGCTGCAATCACACTAAAATTTTGAATCATGTATTTTTTCAAGGTCCGATTGCGATGATATTTTGGATTCATTTTGACAATTTCTTTAATGTGTTATCTACTTTTCAGTTAAATTCGATAATTGATGTTCTCAATAAATGGTTTACTACTGCTAAAGGCCACATTCGTAATATCCATCCTGTCATTATTTGTTGGTTTATTTAGAGCAGTTGAAATGCTTCTAAACATGAGAACATCAAAATGGATGCTTGCACTTTTATCTCTAAAATTAAGAATAAAATTTATCAGCTTTTTGTTGCAAACCTTTTAAAGATTGACTCTTTCAAATGTTATCATCACCTTGCTTGTGAGTTTGGGTTGAATTTTCTCTCCCCTACTGTTGGATGTAACAACAGGGTTGTTTACTAGACTAAACCTGAGGTGGGGTGTTTTAAACTCAATAATGATGGTGCCATGAATAATACTAAAGCGGGTTGTGGTGGCACTATTCAGGATTCCAATGGTATTATCATTATGGCCTTTGCGGGTCCTAATAATTCTACGGCGATTCAAGCTGAGCTTGAAAACCTTTTATTTGAGATTTAATTAAATAATTCTCTTGGCATCACTAATTTATAGATTGAAGTGGATGCTTTGCTCATAATCCAATATGTCAATGGTAATTCCTCTACCAATCCAGTTAATTTTTATAGACTCGGAGATATTAAACATTGCCTTTCTCTCGTATCCTTTAAAATTTCTCATATATTAAGGGAAGGGAATGCAGTTGCCGACTCTCTTACTATGTGTGGTTGCAGTTTAGATAATGTTTTGAGTATGATGAGCATACTCTTCCTAAATAGGCTAAAGGGCTGGCTAGATTAGACCGTATGGGCCTACCTTATATTTGTTTTCATTAGTTGGTTTGATGATTTTGGTCTGCTGGTTTATTGGTCAGTTTGGCTGGCCTGTGTTGGCCAGTTATATTTTTATGATTTCTCTTATTAATTTGAAGGTTTATTTTTTAAGTTTTCTTGGCTGGCTGGGTGTTGTTGGTTGGATTTTCATGATCTTAGAGTGTTTTTTTGGGTGAGACTGGTATTAGGCATCCAAATTATGTGTTTATTTATGTTTTCAAGATCACTGCTTTCATTATTCTCTATTTCTGTTGTGCCTACCTGGACGTTGTTAAATCCCTTCCCGAGGATTCTCTCAGGTGTTGTTCCTATTTTTACCTGGGTTAGTGCTTATTTGTTTTTGCTAGCCTTTATAATTGGACTTTCATTTGGGTCAATAGAGATTTTATTATCCCTCATTATAGGAATTTGGGTGTCAAGCATCAAGCTTTGATTATTACCAGTGGGACTGGCTGTTGGTTGCTGTTGTTTCCTAAGTGTTTAGTTGTTCTGCATTTTGGGTTTCTTGTTAGTGCAGGTTACTTTTCCTTTGGTAATTGGACAAGTTGTTGGCTGCTGTTAATTCCTGGGTGTTTATTTAATTTGATTTCTGGTTTTGTTACTGGTGCGGGTTTCACTCACAAGAGCTACCACCTTACCTTTAGTATTTGGACCAATTGTTTCCTGGTGATTTGGATCGGCTGTTGGTTGTTGATTATCTTGGGAGTATGAAGCATTTTGGCTATTAAGCTGTTGGTGTTATTACAATCCATATTAGCAATTCTCCTTTCATTGGTTTTAATCTTAAGGAGTTTTCGTTCCCCCATTCCAATCCATAGAATAGAATATGTGCTTACCTGATTAACTTTTCTTGCTTTTGGTTTACAACTAATGTGGGTTATTGCAAGAATTGTGTTGTTTTTTGGATCAGATTGAGGGTACCGTCTTGCAAGGTTATATCCATAATTGTATCCTTTTTAGTCTAATTTTGAATTTTTATAAAATTGCTTTATTATTTTCATACTCTTGTTTGCTTTGTAGTCTATTATTTTTACATATCAAAGGGATTGAGGATTTCGAATTTTTTGTAGCAAGACGGAGTCAAAAGTATTTCAATTTTCTTCCTTTTTTGGGTCCTAGTTCTTACAGGCCTAGAATATTATTAGATTATTTTGTATTTTGTAGTACAGGGGACCATTAGCTCATAGGTTTATTTTTTAATTTGTTTGTAGCTCTTTCGAGCAGTAGCGAGCTGAAGGTCCTCTTTAAGGTCCTTATAACAATTTTCCTAATTAACACGTAAGCCCCTTTTGGGATTTCCCCCTAAAAAAAATACCTTATTTAAGAAGAGTGAGGAGCATCTCATAACTTATAAGAATGGATAAATTAAAAATAAAAGTAATAATTTTTTTATATAAAAAAGATCATTTAGATTGTAAAGATTTTTAAGTCATTCTGAATGAAAGTTTATGTATCTAACATCACTCATTAGTTTGGGACTTAAAATAAAGAAGTAGAATATAAAAAATAAAGAAAATTGATATCCTAGAATTAGATAGACTCATTTAAAAAATGCTAACAACAAATATTTTTGAGATCTCCAGATTTTGATTATGTATAAAAAAGTTAATGTTATATGGGAAACATAACTAGTGATATTAAGAATGTTATAAAATATATGTAGTATTAAAAACAAAAAGCTTCTAATAGTAAGAAGAGTTGGTGTTGAGACAAAATAGGTAAGAAAAGAAAAAAAATAATAAGCTTTGTTTTAAAAAGTAGTTCAAATGTAGAAAATTAGAAAATAAATAGAGGAGCCCATAAAGAGTCTAAGAAAGCCATATCTTATGTAAAAAAATAAGCTTTCAAAGATTTATAAAAATATTAGATAATAAAGAGGGTGAAAGATGTATGTATAAGTTAGCCAATCAGGAGATAGATGAAGGTAATATCCTTTTCAAGTGAAGTTCATTAAAGATTACGATCGAAAAGTATTTTTATTAGAAGTGGATGTTGAACATAAGTGGATGAGATATTTTGTTAAGCTTTTAAATGAAGATTGTGAGAATACTAGTGACCTTAACACCCTAAATGAAAATAGTGATTTATGTTTTTATTGTTGAACTAGTCAAATTTTAGTTAAAGAAGCTTTAAAGAAATGAAGTGTGGAAAAGCAGTAAAACTTGATGATATTCCAATAGAGGTGTAGGAATGACTAAGTGATGAATTATTTTCTTTGCTTACTAAAAATTTTAATATTATTTTGAAGATTAAAAAAATAAGATATGAGTAGAGAAGAAGTGTATTTATTCCTATTTTTAATAGTATTGGTGATGCATAAGAGTATGCAAATTATAGAGAAATTAAGTTAAAGTGTCATACATTAAAGTTAGGTGAGAGAGTACTTATGCATAGATTATGATGTGATACTATTATTTCTCAAAGTCAATTTGGATTCAAGTAGAGTAGGTCTACTATGGATACTATACATTTATTGAGAGGTTTGATGGAGAAGTATAGAGAGAATAAGAAGGAACTGCATATGATATTCATTGATTCCTAGAAAGCAAATGATTAAGGTTCAAAAGAAGTTCTCTCGAGAGTTCTTAATAGGAAAGGGGTTAATAATTCTTAAATTCAAGTCATTAAACATATGTATACAAGAGTTGTTGCTTGTGTTTTAAGCACATGGTGGTTTGTCCAAGTATTTTCCTATTTTTGTTAGATTATATTAATAAGCAACTTTAAGCCCATATCTTTTTAGGAGAAATCTGAGAGACATTGCATTCCCCTCCATGCGACATGAGTGTTTAAGGGTCTTTGGGGTACCTGTTTGATAAAGGTACTTAGCTTAGTCCTCATCATGCTACGTGAGCGCTTCGACGCTTACCTTTCTCTTTGCGAATGTCGTACTGGGTTCCCTCCAATTGTGCTACTTGAGCACACATGTTGGTCCGCCAGCTCTCCGTAAGCGTCGAGTGCAGGATTTTTCGTTAGAAATTTTTGGCTATACGATGATTGGGGATGACGTTGGTGATAATAATTTAGAAAAATACACATCTTTTATCTTTCATTTTTCCTTCTTTTTCATTCTATCTCACTTTTTGTTTCTTCTTTTCTCTTTTTTCTTTTTTTTTTATATCCCCCCCCCTACCCTCAAAAAAAAAAATTATCTTCTCCCCTCTGTTCTACTTCTTTTTTTTGTCATTCGCCATTTCTTCCTTTTGCATCTCTTCCCATTTTTTGCATCAGTAATAAAACAAATGATAGCAACAATAATGATTATAATTACTATAATTATTAGTAAACAATAAATCATTGCCATTACAGTTAACATTAGTTATATAAAAAAAAGTTCTAGCAGCAAACAATCAAAGTTCATAACATGAAACAGACCATCACAAAAGATTTTGAAATTTTCACCATAATACTTTCTTGTCATCAGATTTAGCAAAGTATATGTTTCGTGAATTAATGGGCTGCTATCCTTCAAAGGGAACTGTGAGGATATGTAGTGGGATGATCTAAAATTTAAAGTGGGCTGATTCTGGCTAGACAAGTGTTAACCTCCATGTAAAGACCAAAAGAGGAGAGCAGAAATCCTACATATCTCTATCGCCTGAAATCCCGCTGAAATACATGCGTACGCGGCGCCGAACCAGTCCAGATATCCCGCTGCGATCGCGTCTCATCCCGGGATTTCTGCGTGAAACAAGCGACGGTGGCCTCGATCCTACTCCCATTCGGGCCTTTAAATACTGAGCGAACGGGGCTGAAGCATCGCAAGCCTCTCCTGATCGACTACCACACTTGCTCTCTGCTTCTCCTCCCGACATCCCCAACCTCATGCTCTCTCTCCGATCCCGACCACAAGCTACCACACTCGCTCTCTCCCACAAACACGACTGCTCCCGACGCTCCTCTGCTCCCAAACTCCTCTCGCACGACCCCCTCCCGATCTCGTCGCTGCTTCTCTGCTCCTGGAGCTCCTTCCACGCCGACTCCCTTGCTCCGTTCGATCCAACAGAGAGAGAGAGAGAGAGAGAGAGAGAGAGAGAGAGAGAGAGAGAGAGAGAGAGAGAGAGAGAGAGAGAGAGAAGGGAGGAAGAAACCAACCTCTTCAAGCCCGATCTCTCCAGAGTCGACGCCTCCGCCATCTCCATCCCGTCCGAAGCCAAGCCTCTGCCCGACTCCTCTGTGCCGTTCGACTTTGCTCATTCGACGGCATTCCCTGTCTGTAGGATCAGAAGTTACGACATTTTGAAAGGAAGCCCGACGGGAGCTCGCTGTTGGTGAAGGTAATCCGCCCCCCTTCACGCGCCTCTTTGGCCAAATCCCATATGTCTGCTGAACCGAGGGGTGGAAGGCTTAGTATTAGGTTTAATTAGTTTTAATGTTAATTAATTATAATTAATTTTAATTTTAATTAATCTAATTAATTAAATTTATTGTAATTAATTATATTTAATTCTGATTAAATAATTATAATTAATTTTAATTAATTATAATTACTTTTAATTAGAATTAAATTTAATTAATAATTTTTAATTATTTTTAATTATTATTAATTAGTTATCATTTATTAAAGTTAATTAATATGGGTTAGTTATAATTAATCAAATTTAATTATAATTATTATTTTTAATTAATTTTAACAAATGTAATTAATTATTTTTAATTATTTATAATTAATCATGAATAAATATGATTAATTAAGGATAACTGTAATTAATTATAATTAATTAATGTTTTAAAAAAAATGCTTCTCTTCCTCAATTTTTGAGCCAACACCGCCGACCCCGCGCAGGTATAAAATTCTAAACCTTAAAATTCCGAGAACTCGTTTCAACGCATTCGTCGAGACAAAACGACCACCTATGCACGCTATTCTTAGCGTGGTGGGAGTGCGTCCCGACGCTTGCGATGAAAAGGGTAATCACCCAAATTCCTTCTTCGAAGTTCGTATCGCCTTGGAAACCCCGTCTATGCACGCTTTTCTTAGCGTGGTGGGAAGGGATCCCGGTTGGATGCGCACGACGAAGCGGGGATACCCATAAGTACCCGCTTGCGGGGAAATAACTGCCTTTCTTACAAAATATTTTCAAAATTAAAAAATACTTTTTTATAAACAAAAAAATACCCATGCACGCTTTTCTTAGCGTGGTGGGGGATCAAAAAATTACACGGCCGCGGTGTCCTCGAAAGAGGGCATCTACCATGCACGCTTTTCTTAGCGTGGTGGAAAGGCCCAGTTTTCCGTAGTTTTCCCCTAAACGGGGGAGGCTGCCAAAATTTGGATTGAAAATCCGAGGACTTGAACAATTTGGAACATGGACTTGGATTGAACTCAAAGGGCGATCGAACTTGGACTCGGACTCTTGAACCTTTGAACTTGAGAAGAGATTGGACTTGTGGACTGGTTTCAATTGATCTAAATGAACTTGAACCCAATTGAATTCAGTTCTAAATGAATATGAACTTGGACTCTCATTCGAACATGAACAAGGATTCATTTTGAGCTCAAACAAACTCAATGGACAACATGGGACATAAACTTGAACTTGAACTCATCTTGGACTCAACAAGATCACAGGGGACTTTGATTTGGGACTTGAGATTGAACAATTTGAGCAAGGACTTGAGCTTTCTAGTTGAACATTTGGACACAAAATGATTAAATAAAATACTTGAATCTAAATGAAATAAGTTCATACTTGAACTTGATTGGAATACTAAGTATGACATAAAGGACTTACATTGAAACTATGAAGACTTGAACAGGAATTTGTATCTAAAATGAGCAAGGCTCTAAATAAATTTGAACATGAAAGGGGTTTGGCATGAGCCTTGGCCCAAATTTTGAATTACAACAAGGCTTGGATGTGGATCTTATATTGACTCAAAGAAGCCATGATTTGAATCATTTGAATTCAAACTTGGAGAAAAGCTTGAACTAGAAAAACTCAAGTTAGAGTATGGATTTGATTTTTATGACAACATAAAGAATTTCAAATGAACCTTATAAGATCTAACTTGTATAGATTACAAGTGGTAAGCTCCAATTTAAATGCAAAGGAAGATGTATGAGAGACTTATGATTCCTACATCCATTCCAACTAATGTACTTGCAATCAAAATGTGAAGCTCTCAAATGAATGTGGGAGAACCTTCATGCTAATTAGAATGCAAATATCACTAAATAATAATTACCTATAAGTGAAGAGTGATTGCAAGCAATGCTTAAGGATGAATAAATTCTCTAGCTCTCATTCCTAGGTGATGACCATGTAACAAAGATCAGATAGAGAGATGCAATAATATCTTCATGCTTACAAAGTCTTCAATGAGTATTCATCATTCCATTAAAGATTTCAAACTCATCGCACACATTAAACTATCTTTGAAGGAAAAGAATTTGCAAGGGTAATCTATTTGCAAGTGATAAGAAGATGGTGAGAAACACAACTTGATTACAAAGCCATGATACGAAGACAAAGATCTGCAATACATACATTCTTTTTACAAATACGGATGTATGTATAATATGCCACTTATGGGTAGATGCAGAAGGACTTCAGTAAATGCAGTATCCTGAAGTCAATTTCAGCCTATAAATGAAGACATCTACCTACATGCATGTAGCAGTTGCGGATGTACTAAAAAGATCAAAGACCACAACAAAATGCATGGAGAATACGAAAAGTGCAAGCATATACAAGTATAAGGCAGGAGATTAGTTAGTGCACTATGATCCGCCTACAAAAATCAACAAAGAGTGTACGACAGTCTACCTGTACGAAGCAGCGAACAATTCTATCCAGAAGCTGCTACGCCACGCCACCGGATCTGCAATATTCGTACAAGCAGACAGAAGGCGTCTATTCCAAGAATACCCCCGCACGTGCACAATAGTTTGTATACACATAGGCACACTAAAAGGGGTAAATGTAATCAAATACTCGCATGGTCCCCGACGAGCGTGCTATAGAAATACACGTGACGTCTAGGGATGCTGTGCAGGTTATCAAATTTGAATCCGATCCTCCTAAGAAGATAAAAGGAGTGGACAGGGTTCAATTATAAAATTCCCCCAAACACCCGCATAGGCCCCGGCAAGCGTGTTATTGGTACACACGTGACGTCTAAGGATGCTGCGCGGGTTGACAAGTGAATTCAAGTTTGAAACTGATCCTTCTATACGGATCAATAGAAGTCGACAGGGTTCAAACCAATAAACAAATATACAGTTATGGCGACCGTCATATTTGTCTTAATACATTCAAATTAGGCCTTTAAGGCCTATAACAATATGAATTCACTAATAAGGGCATAAAGCCTACGAAACCTGATCCTCTGTCGACAGTCCGGCAGAGTTGACAAGGTTCAATCAATAAAAGAGAAATGACCCCAAACACCCCGATGATGGCCGTGTTGAATGCAGATCTCAACCGGAGGGGTTCCCCAAATATTTTCAAATATCCCCCAAGTATCCAAATATTTATTTCAAATATTCCAAAGCTCCACCAAAAATTCCAAAAATCCCCAAAATCCAAAGCTCCACAAAAAGCCCAAATTTCCAAAATATTTAAAATCTGAAAATCTATCCATCAACCCACTTAAAGTAAAGCCCATCCACCCTCCACAACAGTCTGCCAGGGTGGACAAATTAAAATAAACTCTAGCTCACAAAGAGCCAAATGCCTAGTCAAAAATATCACTAGGATCCATTATCAAACAATCTCTTTCCAGTAAAGAAGTGGTACGTGTCCTCTAACCGGCAGTTTTGTCGCCAAATGGCACTGCATGTAAACGGTTATGACCCGGGGCCCTTTGAACTGAGTGGTTTCGCCGCCAAATGGCACCACAGATAGCGGTTATGGCCAGAGCCAATACACTCATTAATGGCGTTATATCCTTGAGATATGAATAAATAAGATATGATTGATAGGGCACAAAGCCCTCTGTTAGCTAAGGTGGATTCAAATTTGTCCCCTTAGACAAACATTCAACCCCGGTCTACAAGGTCCCCTTGGACGAAGCAACCCATGGCTGCTGACAAGGATCCTTCTGTCAGGTTGGGTCGACTACCTCCTCTGACTAAGTAGACCAGGGACCATGATGGTCCGGGACGACTGAACCATGGGATCTTGATTGTGTCTATCATCCATTCCCCCACCATCCGCTTTAAGTACAAGATGGGGAGATTTCCAATTTTAAATATCAAACCCTTTCCAAATATTCAAATCCAATCAATTCTCAAATCCAAACCTATGCTGCTACTATATGCCAGATACACGTATTCTATACGTATCCAATTGATGATTAGCCTTAATCGAAAGTTCTCTCTCGTTAGCGGGAGGGGTAATTAACTATAGGGGCTTGCGCCTATAGGAAACCAGAACTCAGATCATAAAGTCCTCACAAAATGAGGGCGAAATCTCTGGGTAGTGTCTTATATACAAACCCATCTGCCTTCTAAAATTTACCTCGGAACTTAGTTCGTTAAAACTCCCTCGTCGAATAAGAAAAGCGAGCGGAGGCCGGGGCCGAATTTTAAGAGCCCACAGATTTCTGGCGACTCCGCTGGGGATTGGTTTCTCTTTCCATCTTTGGCTAGTCTTATAAATGCTATAGTAGCAAGAAACAATAATGATAATATTGAGCTATGTACGGTGAACAACAGTATGTGACATTTGGTCCCTGTATCCAAAGATCCATCACTGAAAGGTCCCGATAGAGCTAAAAGCTACCATCTTTTATTATAGTAGAGCAAAAAGAAAGAATAAATATGTATGCGATGAATATTAGGATGTGACATTTGATCCTTAGGTCCAAAGATTCATCACTGAAAGGTCCCGATAGAGGAAAAAGAAACCATCTATTATGATGGTAACACAAAGAAAGAATCAAGATATGTATGGTGAGCATCAGGGTGTGACACTTGGATATTATTCAAGAATCCACCGCTGAAAGGTCCCGACATAAGTGAAAATAAATATAGACCCACATCTCTAGAAATTTTTTCAAAGAATGGTGTGACATCTAGTATGTACTCCTAGAGATCCACCATTAAAAAAAAAATTTCATCAAAAGTTGATCTTAAAGATGGTCCCTATAAAAAAAATATTCTTGATGGTCTACGCCTTGAGAAATCCTTAAATAAATACCATCCCCTCCAAAGAAAGAGACTAACTTCGATCGCAGCCCACTGATCGAAGAAGTCCCCGTGCTTAATCAGGAATTGAAAATCCAATGGCGTCGCCGCTTGGAGATCCGAGTACTGGAGGAAAATATAGATGATCAAAATCTAGAGGAAGAAAAATTCCTTGAAGGGGAAGAAAATATTGAAGAAAATATTGATGAATTTATGAAGGAAAATTTAGAAGAAAATATTGATGAATTTCTAGAGGAAAATTTAAAAGAAGAAATTCAAGAAATAAATGACACTCTGGATATGGAAGTTGTTTATATGGTGACACATATAGACATCGATGATGGTGCTAATTATGATGATGATGAAGATGAAGAGCGGTGGCAACCGCCACCCTGGCAAGTATACCGTCGTCGTCGTAGAGAAGGGTCCACCACTGGCAGAAGTCGTCATTCTCAAGAAGAAGAAGAAGTAGAGGAAGTAGATGAGAATCCTTCTGGTGCCGAAAATGTCACACTCGCTGAAATGCGGTGATAAATGAGGCAACAAATGAGGGCCAAAGACAGAGAAATCTCTCAGTTAAATGAGAAGATGATTGAGATGATGGCTCAAATGGGAGAGATGATGCAGATGATGCAAAGAAATACTGCTATTGGTGCCATGCCTAATCCTCATGCTGACCCTCCGAACTTCCAAGTGCCACAAGGTTCAGGAGTATAGGGAGCTCCTGAAGGTGGTCGCGAAGCTCATAATGTCGTCCGTCAACCCACTCCACAAAATGTTGCAAGTACTTCTGAACCAGTAACTGCTGCACAGTTAGAAGGAATGATCACAGAAAAGATCAGGGCTATTATAGCCGTTGATCAAGCAGAGAAACTAGTGGGCAAAGGTCGTCCGTATCCTGTTGAATACGACCAAGTATCATACCCAAAAGGGTATTCCGTACCAAAGTTAAATACTTTCAACGGTACTAACAATCCCAGACAGCACCTGGCACAGTTTAAAGCCACCTGTGGGAACATAGGAGGAAATGACGCCCTACTCTTCCGACAATTTGTCAGTAGTTTGACAGCAACTGCTTTCGAATGGTATGTTGAACTGCCAAACGACTCTGTGAAGACCTTTGCAGAGTTAGAATCTATGTTCGTGAAGAGATTCACTAGTGCAACTGAGAAGATCACGATCACTGACCTCGCTCTGGATAAGAGAAAAAGAGAAGAATCAGTGACTAAATACATCACTCGTTGGCGAAATTTCAACATGAAATGTGAGCAGCAGTTAGAAGAAGAGCATGTCGTACAGTTGTTAATGTGCAACATTGATGACAAGATGCAACCCTTCCTGTGCATGGCTACAATCAACATATTTCAAGACTTGTTCGACAGAGTGGCCAAATTTGAGAAACTAAATTTGTCCATATCAGAAAATCATTCTGATAAGCCCAAGAAGGCTAAGGCCCCGGGTGCTATAAGGGGTAAGGCCGACTCTACATTCTTCTCCAGAGCTGATAGAGAAAAGTAGGTGATTTACAATGTAGATAAGGGCAAGCAGCCGATGCAATATCAAGAAAAGTCCAAACAGGCCTACAACCCCAACCCCCAGCCAAAGATGATATTTGGGGGAAATGATAAACCACGAACTTATCAAGTTGGAGGCCAAAGACAGGCAATAGGAACTGGTGATAGAACATTCCAATCCCTCAAAGATAAAATGAATAAGGAATATTCATTCAAAAGGGAGAGTGTCGCCAAATTATTTCGACAAGTGTTGAAATCGGGTCTAGAACTACCTGAATGCAAGAGACCCAAAGAGTCGAAGCACACTGGTGACCCAAATTATTGCCCATATCATCGGGTGCTCAGCCATCCTATTGAAGATTGCTACATCTTCAAGGATTGACTTGAAAGAAAATATCAGAAGGGAGAGATCACATTGTCCGACAATGTATTGTCTCACCCTAAAAAGGAATCAGATCGGGTAGTCACGTCCTCTTCCGTACCCCTGGTTGAAGAAAGAAGAAATGAAAAGAAGCCAATTCAAGAAGAACAGTGGGAGACTGCGATCTCCAAGAAGACTGTGAAAATGTTGAAGTAGCTTGAAGGAGTTCCAGGTGTAGAGTGGAAGTCTCCTGTTGAGCCCATGATAAATTTAAAGGAACTGCCGATGGTGCGAGCTTCTACTTCTAAATAATTTTCCAATTAAGTTGACATTCCGAAGCTTGAAAAGGTGAAGCCCTCCAAGAAGAAGACTAAGTTAAAGAAGCCCAAATAGAAGATGACCGCAACTCAGAGGGTTATTGACAGTTTGGATGAGTACTACCAGACTGTGAGGTGACCTATCAAGCTCGCTGACTTCATGTCAGAGCTTAAGATAGATGAAGCTGAAGTAGATTATGAGAATTCTCTTCCCAAAGAAGTATGTCGAGTCATCTCAGTGGCGTCGAGTACCTCGATAAAAGAGGAATACACATAAGAAGTATCCTCTGAATCCTGTAAGATGGTTTTGCCAATGGATTACAGTTCGGAGGAAGATTTGTATTTTCCAGAGGGAGACGAATCAGACCCTAGCATAGCGTCTCCGATGGGACATGTAAACCTGGGTGGTGATTCTGAATCAACAGATGAGTCCCTAGATGCAATAATGGCTGATTCTGAAGAAAATGGTCTGTTAAATGACTCTGAATCGGAGGAGATTGCTCAAGTGCAGTTAAGAAGCGGCAAGATACTACCGCCTCCACCGAAGAAAGGGGTCTCCAACAAAGACAAGGAAAAAGAGATAGTCATCAACGATGATATCATCCCTGAAGATCCTAAAAAAAAGAACACTTCATCCAAGGGAATAGATTATAATATCTTATTCCATTTGAGAAAAATTCCAGCACAGCTCAGCATATACGATGCTTTGGTGATGTCTAAAGACCTTCGGGAGACTCTGATTCAGGCTCTCAAAGATCCCAAAAGATACGAGGCGTATTTTGCTGAACGTAGTTTGACTGAGGTTCTGCAAGCTCGAAATGAGTCATTCATTACTTTCTCCGAAGAGGACATGATGCTTGGGACTGCAGACCATAATCATCCTCTGTATGTTACTGCAGAGAGCGATAAGCTGATCATCAGTCGAATCCTGATCGATCCCGGTTCCTCCATAAATCTGATAAGCTTGAAAGCACTGAGATCTCTCTGCCTTGATGTGGAACACCTCGGGCCAGATAAATTGATGGTGTATGGTTTCAATGAAAAAGGGCAGAAGACCCTCGGATCATTTATGCTCCCTATTGTATTTGGAGAGCTTCATACAGAAGCTAAATTTCATGTGATTGACGCAGATACTTCATTCAAGGCACTACTAGGTCGTCCCTGGTTGCATGAATATGGCATTGTCCCGTCAACACTACACCAGTGTATGAAGTATCTCAAAGATGGAGAAGAATTCAGGATCTCTGGTGACATTCAGCCTTTTACAGTTCATGAAGCAACAGTTTATGAAGATGCACGGTACTTCATGCTAAAAAAGTAAAAGTCTTCGAGCTCCCTCGAAGCTAAAGCATCAAATTCAAAGAGTACAAAGCGACCTGAACTGGAGGGTAGGAAAAAGTAGGTGGGGAGAAAGAAGGCAGTGCCGACTCTTCTCAAAGCGCCGACCATTCCAAAGGAAAAGAAGCATGTACCTCATCTTGGGAGTGATACAGATGAAGATGATGTTACTCCTGCTAAATCTCGAAAAATATGCCAGTCCACAGATGAATAGAGTAGGCATGTTGAATTTTCAAATAATGATTATGACTACGATTCTATTTATATGAACACGGTGCAAAATGTGTTCTCTAGAAGAATTGACAGCCTATCAATTTCAGATAGTGTACTCGTAGTCACGCATGTTCCTTTACAACACTTCAAAGAAATCATTTCGCGTGAGGTGCATAAAGTTGAAGAGCTCGCCACCCTTTATCTGCCTCCCCGTAAAAATGGGACTGTGCCAAAGAATGTGTTATATTCCACGGGAGTTCGTGAAGAGGAGAATCATGATTGGGATTGCATGATCCTCGATTCCGAGGAATCATTTCCTACGAGGCTACCTAGGTTCAATGCTAAAAATATTCAGAGAATGCTACGAAAGCAAGTCAATATCCCTACTACCAAAAGACAACTTCGTACAAGCTTGGGCCTCTAGTATGAGAGAAGTCCGCGTCCGTTACGGCAGAGGGATACAGACGCATATAAAGGTGTTGGATTCATCAAAAGAAAATTCCTTCGGAAAGAGATTTGTCGTGCCATCACATGCGTGGAAATTGAATCCAAAGATGGTGATGCTGAAGAGACATACGAGGCTGATGATTATGATGAACAGCCCGTAGAAGCCGAGCCTGCACCAGAAGAGCTTGAAGATGGTGGACAGGAAGCCACTATGGATGAACTAAGAGAAGTCAACTTGGGAACTGAGGAGGATCCTCGCCCAACCTTCATTAGTTCTCTACTACCCGAAGAATAAATAGAAGAAATAAAAGAACTTCTCTGTGAATTCATGGATTGCTTTGCCTGGACATATGCTGAGATGTCTTGCTTATCCCCTGATGTAGCAGTTCACAGATTAGCAATCAAACCGGATGTAGCACCCGTCAAACAAGCTCCAAGGAGAATGAGATTGGAGATTGAAGAACAAGTGATTGCTGAAACAAAAAAATTAATAGAGGCAGGCTTCATCCGAGAAGAAAAGTATGCCGATTGGACTGCCAATATCGTCCCAGTGAAGAAGAAGAACGGGCAAATTCATATTTGTATTGACTTTAGGGACCTCAACAAGGCGTGCCCAAAAGATGATTTTTCACTTCCTGTATACAAACTCCTAGTTGATAACACTTCTAACTACGACATGTTCTCCTTCATGGATGGATCGTCAGGATATAATTAAATTAAGATGGCGCCCAAAGACGAAAATAATACATCGTTTAGGACTCCCATCGGGATTTTCTGCTACACAGTCATGCCCTTTGGCCTGAAGAATACGGGTGCCACCTACCAACAGGCGATGACTCATATATTTGATGATTTGATACATCAGAAGGTTGAGTGCTATGTAGATGACCTTGTTGTCAAAAGCCTTGGCCGAAATGATCACTTAAAAGATCTCAGAATCGTATTTGAGAGAATCAGAAAGTTTGATCTGAACATGAATCCTCTCAAATATGCTTTTGGGGTCTCCTCCGGCAAATTCTTGGGGTACGTTATTCGTCATCGAGGTATAGAGATCGACCCCAATAAAATTAAGGCAATCACGGAGATGCCACCACCAAGGAACCTTCGACTGCTTCGCTCGCTGCAAAGACAATTGGCTTTCATTCGGAGATTTATATCAAATCTATTGGGTAGGTGCCAGCCATTTTCAAAGCTAATGAAGAAAGATGTCCGTTTCAAATGGGACGCAGAATGCCAGTAAGCATTTGATAGTATCAAGAAATACTTGTTAAATCCTCCCATTCTAGCAGCGCCAATTCTGGGGAAACCTCTTATACTGTATACAGCTACACTAGAAGAGTCCCTCGGAGCACTATTGGCCCAGCACAATGAAGAAGGAAAAGAAAATGCGCTCTATTACATCAGTCGAAGGTTGATTGGAGCAGAAAGTCGTTATTCTCCTATTGAAAAACATTGTCTGGCGTTGATTTTTGCAGTTCAGAAACTCCGCCACTATATGCTATCTCATAAAATCACACTGATATCAAAGATCGATCCGCTGAAGTTCTTGATGACAAGACCAGCATTGACAGGTCATCTAGCCAGGTGGGCAGTATTGTTATTGCAGTTTGAAATTACGTACATGCCACAAAAGGCGGTGAAAGGACAGGCCATGGCATATTTCCTCGCTGCACACCCAATCCCGGCCGATTCTCCACTAAATGATAATTTGCCCGATGAGCAAATAATGCAGGTCGAGGAGGATGAAAAGCTACCGTTCTGGGAGATATACTTTGATGGGGCATCATCTATCAGACATGTCCGACCTCCAAATATTGCAAGAGCCCGAGCCGGCATCGGTCTCATTTTCATAGCACCCGAGGGAGGAATAATGAGATTCTCATTCCGTTTGACTGAACCTCGTACCAATAACGAAGCCGAATACGAAGCTCTATTAGCAGGGTTGGAGATTGCGATCGATGTCATAATCCAATATCTCCAAATCTTCGGTGATTCTCAGCTCGTGATAAATTAGGTCCTCGGTATCTATAAGGTTGGCAAAGTCGAATTGGCCCATTACCATCGGCGATCCCTCGAGCTTCTGAAGCAAATACCAAATGTCAAAATGGCTCGAATTCCTCGAGGACAGAATGCTAAAGCAGATTGTCTAGCCAAATTAGCCAAAGAAATAGCGAACACCAATGAGGAGAGTTATATATTCATCGGGGTTTACACTCGTAGGGTCTTGGAGCCCGCTCTATTACAATTCCTGAGGGCAGAAGGAATTCCAGATTCAAGTCGGCAGGATAAAACTGTAGTCGGCCCTCAACCTCTCCATCAGATCGTTATGGAGAATTATCCAGAAGAATATCACGTGGCCAAGAGACATAAAGCTAGTCAAACTTCAGAATCGTGGCGGCATTTTTTAGATATTGAAGTCGAAAATGATTGGAGACAGCCATTCATTGATTACTTCAAGAAAAATGAACTCTCGATAGAAAAGTCTATGGCCGCACAAATTCGAAAAAGGGCATTGAGATACGCATTTGTTAATGACACGTTGTACAGACGAGCCTTTGATCAAATGTGGCTAAGGTGCTTGGGGACCAAGGAAGCTGATAATGTGGTAGCAGAAATCTACGAAGGGCTTTGCGGGGCACATCAGTCAGGTCCCAAAATGGCCGCTAAAATCAAGAGAATGGGTTATTATTGGCCAACCATGGTCAGAGATTGTATTGACCACGCTAAGAGGTGCCACGAATGTCAAATCCACGATGATGTTATACATCAACCGCCAAATCCACTACACCCAACAATAGCATCTTGGCCATTTGAATGCTAGGGCACTGATATAATCGGGCCAATAGATCCACCGTCTTCAGCGGGACACCGCTTTATTCTAGCAGCGACGGACTACTTCTCCAAGTGGGCAGAAGCAGCTCCATTCAGAGAGGTCACATCCGAGCATGTGATCAATTTTTTTACCCACAATGTCGTCTACAGATTTGGTGTGCCACGTCGCATAATCTCGGACAACGGTACTTCTTTCAAAAGTATAAAAATCTATAAGTTTGTTGAGCGACACAAAATTGATTGGCGATATTCATCCATATACAATCCAATGACGAATGGATTGGCAGAAGCTTTCAACAATACGTTGGTGAAGTTGTTGAAGAAGATCCTCACCAAGAACAAAAGAGAGTGGCATACGAAGATGGCAGAAGCTCTATGGGCCTATCGTACGACCTACAAAACACCAACGAAAGCCACTCCTTACTCTTTGGTATTCGGAGTTGAAGCCGTATTACCGTTGGAGATTGAGCTACTGTCACTCCGGGTAGCAATCCAGAACGATCTCACTCAAGAGACAAATGCCCGCCTCAGAATGGAGGAGCTCGACGCACTTAATGAACGTAGGTTACAAGCCCAAAAAAATTTAGAAATCTACCGAGGAAGAATGGCAAAATCCTTTGATCGGATGGTGCGCCCTCGGACATTTCAAGAAGGGGAATTGGTCATGGTGCTGAGTAAACCAATCATCCCCCACTGAAAAATTGGTGGCAAATTTGTATCCAATTGGGAAGGCCCATTCGTCATTGAGAAGGTGTACCAAGGAGGAGCATATCAGTTGATCGATCTGAACGGTCAGAGGCCTATGCCGCCGATCAACGGTCGACATTTAAAGAAATATCACACATGAAAATTCCATATCTGATGTATTTTGTGATAATCAAAATTTTATATGCATATTTATCAATGCATGTTTGATTATATTTTGAAATTCTCTTGTATAGCAAGAATGCATTTCAAAATCCCTCATCAGACAGGGGGCATTTTAAATATTTATTCGGGTCGACATCGTGCCGTATGCTGAGATCCCTGAATAAATATTTAAAATCTCAAAGATAAAAAGCCTATCCAAAAATGTCCCTACGAGACAGGGGGCATTTTAAATATTCATTTGGGTCGACATCGTGCTGTACGCCGAGATCCTCAAATGAATATTTAAAATTTTATATTTCAAATTTATTCTATTCTAAAATGTCCCTGCGAGATAGGGGGCATTTTAAATATTTATTCGGGTCAACATCGCGCTGCATGCCAAGATCCCCGAATAAATATTTAAAATTATCAATCCAAATGTTCTTTTGTGCAAAAGAATACAAATATTTGCTTTCAAAAATATATGTAGGTGGTCTTTCAAGAGTTAGAGACAATACCTTCTACAACAAACCAAGACTCAAAAGTTAAGAAAAAGACTTTTGTGGCTACACACTCATACAAAATTGAGCCGAAGAAGCTTGAAGTCTTTCAACAGCCTGAAGCTTAAGGTTCGAATGGGTGTAAAAGGTCGGATCCAACACGCCCAAATATGGCCGGATCGCTGGCAGCTCCGTCTACTCAACAAGCCATAAGAACGGCCGTAGTAGCGGAACCCCCACTTCGTCAACCCATCAGTAGGGACTGTAGGAAGAATAAAGGCCAATTTGACTTAACAAGTTCAAGTGATCATAGTCTACAAAATTCTCCTAAATGACTGGAGAATCAAAGTTCCAGTGGAAGGATGAGTCTTGAACAACTACTAAATGTTCGTAGGCTCCAAAATCTAAAACCACAAAGGATGACTCCAAATCTACCAACTTCAGCAAAATCAGCATTGGGGAGCGCAATTCCCATAGCTCAAGTCTGAAGCCTGAATGGGTGTAAGAGGTCGGATCCAACAAGCCCAAATATGGCCGGATCGCTGGCAGCTCCATCTACTCAACAAGCCATAAGAAAGGCCGCAGTAGAGGAACCCCCATTTCAGCAACCAGAGGACAAAGAGCTATCAAATTCTAGCTCTCCCGATCTGATGAACTCAAGTGATTCAGATTAAAGTCTTCTCAAGTGGTTAAGGATCAAGATACTACCTATGTTCGGTACTATCAATTGAATCCAGAACCCGTAAATCCTTCAACAAATCCATAAAGCACAAAGTGAGGATCGAAGGAATTTTTCTTCAACAAGTCCGTCGAAGCACAAAGCAAAGGACCGAAGAAAACTATCCCAAAGTTCACAAAAAGCCCAAGGCTGAACTAAAAGGATTCTGTCATCAGCAAGTCCGTTATGCACAAAGCTCTGGACCGATGACTTTTCGCCATCGACCTAATACAAACCTAATGATTTAGGTCACCGGCATCTACACCTTCAACAAGCCCGCTAAAGCTAAAAGCATAGGGCCAAAAGTACAAAAACCACCTGACAAGCCAATAAAGATAAATCAGGTAATCCTCCATCAATGTCCGCAGCACAATGCACAGGATAAAGGAAATAAGTATCTCAATCATTTATGGATACATCTAAAAGAGTCAAAAAGAAAGGGAGATTAGTGTGACATCCAATAAATTTTGGAGATCCACTAAAAGAAGATCTTAGTGTGACATCCAAACAAATTTTTGGAGATCCACTAAATGAAAACCCTAGTGTGACATCTAGAACAAATATCTAGAGATCCATAGGGTTAAACAGCTTACAACAAATGTGATTCGCTCTAGACGCGTACCACATTTGTTGAGGGGCATTTGTTAACCTCCATGTAAAGACCAAAAGAGGAGAGTAGAAATCCTGCATATCTCTATCGCCTGAAATCCCGCTGAAATACCTGCGTACGCGGCGCCGAACCAGTCCAGATATCCCGCTGCAATCGCGTCTCATCCCGGGATTTCTGCGTGAAACCAGCGATAGTGGCCTCGATCCTACTCCCGTTCGGGCCTTTAAATACTGAGAGAACGGGGCTGAAGCATCGCAAGCCTCTCCCGATCGACTACCACACTCGCTCTCTGCTTCTCCTCCCGACATCCCCAACCTCCTGCTCTCTCTCCGATCCCGATCACAAGCTACCACACTCGCTCTCCCCACAAACACGACTGCTCCTGACGCTCCTCTGCTCCCAAACTCCTCTTGCATGACCCCCTCCCGATCTCGTCACTGCTTCTCTGCTCCCAGAGCTCCTTCCACGCCGACTCCCTTGCTCCGTTCGATCCAACAGAGAGAGAGAGAGAGAGAGAGAGAGAGAGAGAGAGAGAGAGAGAGAGAGAGAGAGAGAGAGAGAGAGAGAGAGAGAGAGAGAGAGAGAGAGAGAGAAGGGAGGAAGAAACCAACCTCCTCAACTCCGATCTCTCTAGAGTCGACGCCTCCGCCATCTCCATCCCGTCCAAAGCCAAGCCTCTGCCCGACTCCTCTGTGCCGTTCGACTTTGCTCATTCAACGGCATTCCCTATTTGTAGGATCAGAAGTTACGACATTTTGAGAGGAAGCCCGATGGGAGCTCGCTGTTGGTGAAGGTAATCTGCCCCCCTTCACACGCCTCTTTGGCCAAATCCCATATGTCTGCTGAACCGAGGGGTGGAAGGCTTAGTATTAGGTTTAATTAGTTTTAATGTTAATTAATTATAATTAATTTTAATTTTAATTATTCAAAATAATTATATTTATTGTAATTAATTATATTTAATTCTGATTAAATAATTATAATTAATTTTAATTAATTATAATTACTTTTAATTAGAATTAAATTTAATTAATAATTTTTAATTATTTTTAATTATTATTAATTAGTTATCATTTATTAAAGTTAATTAATATGGGTTAGTTATAATTAATCAAATTTAATTATAATTAATTATTTTTAATTAATTTTAATAAATGTAATTAATTATTTTTAATTATTTATAATTAATCATGAATAAATATGATTAATTAAGGATAATTGTAATTAATTATAATTAATTAATTTTAAAAAGAAATGCTTCTCTCCCTCAATTTTTGAGCCAACACCGCCGACCCCACGCAGGTATAAAATTCTAAACCTTAAAATTCCGAGAACTCGTTTCAACGCATTCGTCGAGACAAAACGACCACCTATGCATGCTTTTCTTAGCGTGGTGGGAGGGAGTGCGTCCCGACGCTTGCGACGAAGCGGGTAATCACCCAAATTCTTTCTTCGAAGTTCGTATCGCCTTGGAAACCCCTCTTATGCACGCTTTTCTTAGCGTGGTGGGAAGGGATCCCGGTGCAATGCGCACGACGAAGCGGGGATACCCATAAGTACCCGTTTGCGGGGAAATAACTGCCTTGCTTACAAAATATTTTCAAAATTAAAAAATACTTTTTTACAAACAAAAAAAAATACCCATGCACGCTTTTCTTAGCGTGGTGGGGGATCAAAAAATTACACGGCCGCGGTGTCCTCGAAAGAGGGCATCTACCATGCACGCTTTTCTTAGCGTGGTGGGAAAGGCCCAGTTTTTCGTAGTTTTCCCCTAAACGGGGGAGACGCCGAGAGGCTGTCGAAATTTGGATTGAAAATCCAAGGACTTGAACAATTTGGAACATGGACTTGGATTGAACTCAAAGGGCGATCAAACTTGGACTCGGACTCTTGAATCTTTGAACTTGAGAAGACATTGGACTTGTGGACTGGTTTCAATTGATCTAAATGAACTTGAACCCAATTGAATTCAGTTCTAAATGAATATGAACTTGGACTCTCATTCGAACATGAACAAGGATTCATTTTGAGCTCAAACGAACTCAATGGACAACATGAGACATAAACTTGAACTTGAACTCATCTTGGACTCTACAAGATCACAGAGGACTTTGATTTGGGACTTGAGATTGAACAATTTGAGCAAGGACTTGAGCTTGCTAGTTGAACATTTGGATACAAAATGATTAAATAAAATACTTGAATCTAAATGAAATAAGTTCATACTTGAACTTGATTGGAATACTAAGTATGACATAAAGGACTTACATTGAAACTATGAAGACTTGAACAGGAATTTGGATCTAAAATGAGCAAGGCTCCAAATAAATTTGAACATGAAAGGGGTTTGGCATGAGCCTTGGCCCAAATTTTGAATTACAACAAGGCTTGGATGTTGATCTTATATTGACTCAAAGGAGCCATGATTTGAATCATTTGAATTCAAACTTGGAGCAAAGCTTGAACTAGAAAAACTCAAGTTAGAGTTTGGATTTGATTTTTATGACAACATAAAGAATTTCAAATGAACCTTATAAGATCTAACTTGTATAGATTACAAGTGGTAAGCTCCAATTTAAATGCAAAGGAAGATGTATGAGAGACTTATGATTCCTACATCCATTCCAACCAATGTACTTGCAATCAAAATGTGAAGCTCTCAAATGAATGTGGGAGAACCTTCATGCTAATTAGAATGCAAATATCACTAAATAATAATTACCTATAAGTGAAGAGTGATTGCAAGCAATGCTTGAGGATGAATAAATTCTCTAGCTCTCATTCCTAGGCGATGACCATGTAACAAGGATCAGATAGAGAGATGCAATAATATTTTCATGTTTACAAAGTCTTCAATGAGTATTCATCATTCCAATGAAGATTTCAAACGCATCGCGCACATTAAACTATCTTTGAAGGAAAAGAATTTGCAAGGGTAATCTATTTGCAAGTGATAAGAAGATGGTGAGAAAGACAACTTGATTACAAAGCCATGATACGAAGACAAAGATCTACAATACATACATTCTTTTTACAAATACGGATATATGTATAATATGCCACTTATGGGTAGATGCAGAAGGACTTCAGTAAATGCAGTATCCTGAAGTCAATTTCAGCCTATAAATGAAGACATCTACCTACATACATGTAGCAGTTGCGGATGTACTGAAAAGATCAAAGACCACAACAAAATGCATGGAGAATACGACAAGTGCAAGCATATACAAGTATAAGTCAGGAGATTAGTTAGTGCACTATGATCCTCCTACAAAAATCAACAAAGAGTGCACGACAGTCTACCTGTACGAAGCAGCGAACAATTCTATCCAGAAGCTGCTACGCCACGCCACCGGATCTGCAATATTCGTACAAGCAGACAGAAGGCGTCTATTCCAAGAATACCCCCGCACGTGCACAATAGTTTGTATACACATAGGCACATTAAAAGGGGTAAATGTAATCAAATACCCGCATGGGCCCCGGCGAGCGTGCTATAGAAAGACACGTGACGTCTAGGGATGCTGTGCGGGTTATCAAATTTGAACCCGATCCTCCTAAGAAGATAAAAGGAGTTGATAGGGTTCAATTATAAAATGCCCCCAAACACCCGCATGGGCCCCGACAAGCGTGTTATTGATACACACGTGACGTCTAGGGATGCTGCGCGGGTTGACAAGTGAATTCAATTTCGAAACTGATCCTTCTATACGGATCAATAGAAGTCGACAGGGTTCGAACCAATAAACAAATATACGGTTGTGGCGATCGTCATATTTATCTTAATACATTCAAATTAGGCCTTTAAGGCCTATAACAATATGAATTCACTAATAAGGGCATAAAGCCTACGAAACCCGATCCTCTGTCGACAGCCCGGCAGAGTTGACAATGTTCAATCAATAAAAGAGAAATGACCCCAAACACCCCGATGATGGCCGTGTTGAATGCAGATCTCAACCGGAGGAGTTCCCCAAATATTTTCAAATATCCCCCAAGTATCCAAAATTTTATTTCAAATATTCCAAAGCTCCACCAGAAATTTCAAAAATCCCCAAAATCCAAAGCTCCACAAAAAGCCCAAATTTCCAAAATATTTAAAATCTAAAAATCTATCCATCAACCCACTTAAAGCAAAGCCCATCCACCCTCCGCAACAGTCTGCCAGGGTGGACAAATTAAAATAAACTCTAGCTCACAAAGAGCCAAATGCCTAGTCAAAAATATCACTATAATTCATTCTCAAACAATCTCTTGCCAGTAAAGACGTGGTACGTGTCCTCTAACCGACAGTTTCGCCACCAAATGGCACTGCATGTAAACGGTTATGACCCGGGGCCCTCTGAACCGAGTGGTTTCGCCGCCAAATGGCACCATAGATAGCGGTTATGGCTAGAGCCAATACGCTCCTTAATGGCGTTAAATCCTTGAGATATGAATCAATAGGATATGATTGATAGGGCACAAAGCCATCTGTTAGCTAAGGTGGATTTAAATTTGTCCCCTTAGACAAACATTCAACCCCGGTCTACAAGGTCCCCTTGGACGAAGTAACCCATGGCTGCTGATAAGGATCCTTCTGTCAGGTTGGGTCGACTACCTCCTCTGACTAAGTAGACCAGGGACCATGATGGCCCGGGACGACGGAACCATGGGATCTTGATCGGGTCTATCATCCATTCCCCCACCATCCGCTTTAAGTACAAGATGGTGAAATTTCCAATTTTAAATATCAAACCCTTTCCAAATATCCAAATCCAATCAATTCTCAAATCCAAACCTATGCTGCTACTATATGCCAGATACACGTATTCTATACGTATCCAATTGATGACTAGCCTTAATCGAATATTCTCTCTCGTTAGCGGGAGGGGTAATTAACTATAAGGACTTGCGCCTATAGGAAACCAGAACTCAGATCATAAAGTCCTCACAAAATGAGTGTGAAATCTCTGGGTAGTGTCTTATCTACAAACACATCTGCATTCTAAAATTTACCTCGGAACTTAGTTCGTTAAAACTCCCTCACCGAATAAGAAAAGCGAGCGGAGGCCGGGGCCGAATTTTCGGAGCCCACAACAAGTAGAGAAAAGAGGTTGCAAATGCGCTGATTTAGGCTCAAAGGGGATTTGAGAAATTGAATTGGGTTTCAATTTGATTTGGCTTTAAATGAATGAAAATGTCAGACCGTGAGTGCAGCAATTTCATGTGATTATAGGACGGAATCTTCAGCTTTTTTGAGTATGAGTGGGATGTGTAGCTTTTAGAATGGAGATTGACTATAGGACTTGTATTTCCCAGCCTTGCGGTGAACAATTTCTATTGGTGGTAGGGGTGTCAATATTTGACATGACACAAAAATCTGATTCGAACTCGACTCGGAAAATTCGGGTTGGACCCAACCCGATTTAAAAATGGGTCGGGTTCAGGTTGACCCGACGGGTTGCCGAGTCAACCCGAAAATTCGTTTAAATTGAATTACCCGCAGCTGCCTCAGCTGCCCCCACCTGCCCGCCTGCCAGCTTCTCCCTGTGCGCCCGACCCGAGCTGCCCCCAACTACCCGCCTGCCAACTGTCGTCCACGTGCGCCCCTCTTCTGCCCGCTCGTTCAGCGCCCATGTCCGCTCGGACCACTCGTCCGCTCGCACACATCAGCGTCCGCGCAGCCCGCACGTTTCCGCGCCCGACCGCTGCCGGCCTTCACGCGCGCTCGATGCCCGTCATCCCGCCATCGCCAGATGCCAAATCGAGTCGGGTCTGGTCAACCCGCCAACCCAACGGGTAGGGTCCAAGTTTCCGACCCGTTTACATACCCGGGTCGGGTTAGGGTCGACCTGTTTGAACCTGTGTCAGTTCCGGATTCGACCCGAATCCAACCCGTGACCCGAAATTGACACCCCTAATTGGTGGAGAAGACGGAGGTGTGATAGCAGGAAAAGCTAGTTTTTTTATGAAGGGTGGCGGAGCTCGATTTCTTTAGATGAAAGAAGAGGACGGATGTGCCACGGTCTGCTTTAATTGGCTCGGTTAGTGTTAATGCTGGAGGCGGGTATGATAGTGGACAGTAGGTGAATTTCTGAAAGGAAACTGGACGGGTGCTGGCTCTTGTTGTTGTTGACGTTCAGTTAAGGGGAGTTGAATGCTTGGCGTGAAGCTGAGGGTTGACGTGGAGAGAGGTAGTTAGCTTAAGTGTGGTCGACAAGGAGTGAAGAAGTGGGAATAGGGATTGGTTCGGCTATTGCTTGAAAAAGGCGTAGCAGGTGAGGTTTGGGGGGTCGATTGGCTGAAGTGTTAGAGCAGGCAGAAGAGATGATTAACAAGGCTGAAGGAGGAAGACAATGCAGAGGCGTGAGGGGTCGTAAAGGGACTTTCGGGTGGATGTTTTAGGAGTCATTTGCAAATTCAATTAAAAAAACTTAGACGTCAACTTAGCTTTGCTTTAACGAAGAGATTCAGATAGACCTAGGCCAGTATTGTTTTTTTTTTTTTGGGACATTTAGGTCATTTAAGGCAAACTCACACACACAACGCATACATATAGACTCGAACCTTGAACCTCTTAGTTGGAAGCCTAAGCTCTCAACCAATAGGCCAAGAAGAGTTTTGTACCTAGGCCAGTATTGAATTTATAAGACATTTGACACAGGGCAGTCAGAATTAGCAGGATTTCATTAGTGCAGTTCGAGGCATCCGAGGTAACACATTAAATGTCATTTTTGAAATTTAATTTGACTTTCCATTTTTGATCAAATTCATACGTAATGCTAATAATGACTTGCTATTATTAATATTATCACTAATTTAGGATGACAGTAATGCCTCAATCCGTCCAAATTCGTCTCATTTTTTTGTGATTTTCTTAGAATTCATTAGTTTTGTTTCATTTTGAGTGTCGATTTCGCCATGCCATTTTCTTCGGGAAAAATGATTGTGTATTTTAGGTATTAACGACATTGTGAATGAAACTGTGAAGTTCATTTTGTGATCGAACGTCGTTTATACAATATCGCGTACCAATTTCCTCTACATGTGTGTGTTTCCTCGAGGCTAGTGCTGATTTTGCGTGAGATTTCAATTGAACAAATAAAAAGTCAATTTTGAGTATTGATGATGTTCCAAGTGCAACGATTAAATTTGTTTCGCAATCGTACGTCGTTTTGGGTTGCATCACGCCAATTTCCTCTTTTAATTCATGTTGCCTCGATATGCACGTCGGTCCCCTTGTACGACATTAATTGATCAAATTGACTATTGCTTTTGGCTATTGACGACATTTCAGATGACATGGAGAAGTCCGTTTTATGATTGGATATCATATGGGCGACGTTGTGTGCTAATTGCTCAGGTTTGCTCATTGTTGCTTTGGGTTTTGCGCCATTTCATCGGGCGATTCCAATTGAACAAATTAATAGTGGTTTTTGAATGTCGTCGAATTTTTGGACTCAATGACAAGGTTCATTCTGCAATCAGAAATTGTTTTGGCGACGTTGTGCGTCAATTTGTGGTGTCGATGGTCCGTTTAGACCGATCTCGTCCGATTTGACTGCAAGGGGTGCCAACTTGGGGAGCTTGACATCCTAATTGCAACGACGCAAATCGTTTGGGAATGGGAGGTCGTTTGACCCTTCCAGTGACTCGACTTACTGATGCGTGTGTAGCTAAATTTATCATTTTCGTCCATTTCACGCGTTGTTTGAAGTATAGGGGTCAACAACCATATATATGAAAATATGTATTTTTATTTAATTAATTTAATTTTAATAATATTTTTTTTTTATGATTCTAAAAATTAAGTGCTATAATAAATAAATTTAAAATATTAAACATTAAATAAAAAAGTTAATGGTTTGTACGTAAATCCCCAAAATAAAATAAAATACTTTTGCTTGCATACCAACTCAATTAAGGTTTTACCAGGCCAAGCTTACAATCAACCCATCAAAGCATACTTACACAAGCTTTGAATACAAGATGTTTGACTGGTAGCCAAATTCCAAAATCACCTGATCCACCAGATGAGATGTGTGGCGAAGATCTAATCCTCTTTGATTGGCTTATCTCGTTCTGATATCATCTTGCTCTGGCATGACGTCAGGAAAAGATTTCCACCGGCCAATCAGCATTCTTCAATCAAAAAAAAAAAACGAAGCAGATCTAATTATTTTGTATTATACTTATCTGTTTTATTATCTGTACTGAAATTGCTGTACATATTATATACTAAAAATATGAAAGAATCTATGGGAAGGGAGAACAAGGAAAAGGAGAGGGAGAGAGACAGAAATGGCAGAGAAGAGGAGGGTTTGTGTGACCGGAGCTGGAGGCTTTGTAGCTTCCTGGCTTGTGAAGCTCCTGCTCTCCAAGGGTTACTTTGTCCATGGAACCGTCAGAGATCCAAGTACCACTATCTACCTCTTCTTTCTGTCTGCTCTCTTCCCTTCTATTATACTCGTCGATCCTTCTCTCTTTCAGACAATTTCTCACATTTGCTTTAGTTTACTCATTTGTTGATTTGCTCAAACTATAAGAAGAAAAGAATATATTTGCAAATGGAGTTGATGTAATGATTATGCTTATTAATAACTTCAAATCCTTTTTAATGTGCTGATCATGCTCGCAATTGTTCAAGGCAATGAGAAGAACGCACATTTGAAGAAGCTAGAGAATTCCTCAGAGAATCTGCAACTCTTTAGTGCAGAGTTGCATGACTTCAATGCTATTGCAGCAGCAATTGCAGGTTGTAAAGGAGTTTTCCATGTCGCTAGTCCTTTGATTTTTACTGAAGTCTCCAATCCAGAGGTAATGATAACAATTCCATCTTTTCTTCAAGTTTCTTCTCCTATCCACCAATCCTATTTTCTTCTAAGATACAGATGTGTGGGCAAATTAGCTCTGCAAATGTTATCTTAATAACTTTTCTTTGCAGGTGGAAATAATAAGGCCTGCTCTTGAGTACACTAAAAATGTACTCAATGCGTGCTCTGAAACTAAAGTGAAAAGAGTTGTGGTGGTTTCTTCTGCCGATTCTGTAGTTATTAATCCAAATTGGCCCAAGGGGACGGTAATGGATGAGAATTGCTGGACAGATGAGGAGTTTTGCAGAAAAATTCAGGTAGTCGACCTTTCTTTGCAGTATTACTATTAAGCAGCTTTTGTAGATCTATAAGCAGATAGTTTGATTATTTTCAGAATTGATTTTAGTTCAGCATTTTCTGATTCTATAATATCACACAGCTCTTGTTAGACCAATAATGCTATATGCTTGCAGTGAATTGAGCTAATAACTTAAACTATTGGCTTTCAGAAAAGGAATAAATTAATATTCTTAGACTTGCTAACTTAATTCAGAGGCCATGCGAAATTCAGAGTGCTGAAATCAATTTCTCTTGCTTCGGGTTAGCATATGTAACTTATGATAAATTTGTGATGATATGCATTACAGTTTATCCTATCTTATTGACCAGCAACATTCTTTAGCCAACAATCAATTTTTTTCTCTCTTTGTCCCTATCTTCCTCTCTTTCTGTCTATTTATCCATCTATTTGTCTCTAGACTTCTCCCTCTGAATTTTTCTTATGGACGAAATTTTGTGAAGTACAATTCTATAGTAAAATCTTGACGTTCCAGCTTGCTTCTCTCTCTGCTTGAGCCTATTCAGCTCAAGCAGGCCTTTCCCACAATGGGTTGGAGAGGTCTCTGGTTTTTTCTGGTTTCGGTCAGAGGACTTTATGCATTGTTCTTTCAATCGCCCTCTATAAGCTCACTTTAGTGCAAAGTATTTCTATAGCTCAGCTCTCCAAATCTGAGTGTTAAATTTTTTGTACTTAAAAAATGATTTAAGATACTACTTCTTAAAGTAATTTTTTAGTAAAAAAATTAAAAATTTTGTATTAAAAAACTACTTTAAGTAGTAAGAAAGCCGTCCCAAATAAAACTTAAGGCTTCGTTTGGAACGTCTTTCTTACTGCTTCTTAAAGCGGCTTTTTAGTACTAAAAATTAAATAATTTTTTTACTAAAAAACCGGTTTAAGAAGCATAAAGAAAGCTGTCTCAAATGAGAGCTAAGTCATGATCTACTATTTAATTTTCTCCTTACAAGCTTCTTTGTGAACTCAAACTTCAAATCTACTGCTCATAACTATGCCATAGGAGTACTAACTTGTTTCATTCATGACCACATATTGTTCTAAAACTCTAACAAATTAAAATCACTTTATGTTTTTACTAAATTGTCTCATTATTAATGGTGTTTTGCAGAGCTGGTATTGCCTTTCCAAAGTATTAGCAGAGAGGACCGCTTTAGATTATGGACAGAAGCATGGACTTGATGTAGTTACCGTTTGCCCAAGCACAGTGTTGGGGCCGCTGCTGCAATCAACCGTTAACTTCAGCAGCTTATTTTTCATTAACATTTTGAAAGGTGCACTTCTCTCCTTTCCAAAAATTTGTAAAACATTGTAGTATTTTACCAGCAAAGGCATGCGGATGCTAATATGATATTTCTTACCGCTTATAAATTATATTCGAGCAATTATTAAGTGAAATAACAGTTTAATGAGATACTTGAAGCACTATTTATTAGTGACCAAGACATACATCTAATCACAAATAACCAATTCTACAGAAGTCATAAAAATAATTAGATTTTATTTTTTATGTTATTTGGCAGTTTGTCTTTTTTAATAAATCATATAATAATTTTATAAATGATTTAAATCTGAAATATTTTTATAAATTTATATGAAACTTCGCAACCTCGACCGTTAAAAACCGATGTTAAGAAATTTATTTCTTATATAGAAACTAAATATATCACTAAATTAATAAAAATGATTTAATATCCTATTATGTTATTTAATAATAATAATAAAATAAAAAATGCTCCTCGTACCTACAAATTGGTGCCATTTAATCTCGCTTGAATCCTTACAGATCGGTGTAGAAACAGTCTATAATTCGCTCGTCTCCATAGCGTACCCCCCTCCCCCTTCATTGTTCAACTCCCAGTCCTCTGTTCGACTCACTCGACTGAATGTTCCTCAAAACCACTTGGCCGAACTCCCTCAAGTTGTTCAACCTCCCAACACCACAGCCTGACAAAGCCGCCAAACCAAACTTTATAACCTCCGATCATTTCGATTCCAACCGACCTGGTTGCATCCTCTTCGACAAGACGCACCATTCCTCCAGCAACTTGAACCACATGTACCCTCACGCCTACTCTAGATCGACCAAATCTCGTCGCCCTTCTCCAGCCGATTACCGGTCCAATCCCTCGACTTCCTCAAGCCGCACATCTTACTACTTCAATCTCCACCAAAACATCTCCAGTCACTCTACACTTTGTGTTCATAGTTCAAATGTTTAGCTCATCAAAGGGCAGGTAAATAAGATTCGAAGAAAATATTAATGTTACCATATAACAACAAGCAACAATCACTTGTGGGCCACAAGGGACCCTTAACATATGTTTGATAGTCACCTATGAACACATATGTTTGACAGTCTCCTATGAACACAAAGTCATTATGCAATGAATGTACAAACTTGCAAATCAATATGCATATAGAAATCAACGATGAATGCAGCTCACCCAGTAGCCTACATCAACATACAAATGAACATATAAACTTGTCTGCAAACAATAAAGTTTCTTACAAACATACACAGTGCAAATGCAAAATGCGTTCATACAAGCATACAATCAAATATAAGAGAGCATACGTGTGTATGTTAACATGCAGAGGGAAATATAAATGTGTATGTGAGCATGCAAATGCTTCATATATACCCATTGCACTACATACATCTAACCGCCATACAAATGTATCATATAAAATTCATTTAAAAATATATATCCGTAGGGACCCCGACGAGCATGACATATATACAAACATGGTGTCTAAGGATATTGTGCAGGGCAATAAAAAAAGGATGAACTAAATTTCAAGTTTGATCCTTCTATTTGGATGGATTCGAGTGTCTTGAACCATCAAGAAAATACACGGTCATAGCACCAAACAAAGTATTTAATTATATTTATATTAGGCCTTCAAAGTCTCTTACAAAGAAAATTCACATATCAAAATGAATATCTCGACTTTCGATATCCACCCTATAATCATTACAGGAAAATCACTTATTACTGACGGTTTGTTCCGGCGGTTATCATAAGCTTTCCGATGGTTTTGTAAAACATTGGCTGCTTTTCAGCGGTTCAAAAACCGCCAGTAAAAACTGCGTAGGAAATCGATTCCGGAGATCTTTTTCTAACGGTTTTGTGCACCGGCGGTTCATACCGTCAGTGATTTTCGGCGGTCATAACGCCAGTGACTGTCGGTTATTTATCGGCGGCATACCGACTATTTATCCACCGGTTTGGCCAGATTTTTCTGATGGCGAAACCGCCGTATTATCGTCGTTCTAACAGCGGAGATCACTGGTAAACCGCTTGTAAATCACCGGTGGTCATAACCGAAGGAATTACCGACGGCGCCACCACCGACGTATCGTCGGAGAACCGCCGTAAACCGTCGATGAACCGCAGGAAACCATCGGTTAACCGCCGGTAATTACCGGCAGCTATAGTGAACTTTCAGCGGCTATGATTAGCCGTCCGATATCAATATTTTTGGCGGCCAAACTGCCGGTTGGCCACAGAAACCTATATCATTTAAAAAAAAATTAACAGCCTCCCCTTTATTTTACTGATTTTCACTCTAAACTCTAAACCTGCACAAAAAATACAATAATTTTCACAAAATTGAGCTAAATGATACTATAATCAATCAAAATAATTATCACAAATATGTTCATCAAATAAATCAACTCATAATAAGTTCATAACCAAACAAATAAAGTTCTCTCTTTAACACAATAAGTTCATCAACGACGAATCAATGGTATCTATAATGAGGAATCAAATAGTAGAAAAATTCTATGAGAAGAGAATTAAATTGAAGGTTATTCCAATGAGAACCTTAGCTTCATATTGATAATTCTCTTCCAATTATTTTCTATGTTATAGGATTAGTTCTCAATGACATTTTCTCCCCACATAATTTTGTGAACCCTACTGCTAATGTCTTGGTTCCTTCTTTCTAAACCTTAAAATGATCCATATGGCAAGAATGTTACAAGGAGTTGATGGTAACCTAATGAGATCAATATCTTGGGCAGTTAGGTTTGAAACTCTATCGTTCAATCTTGGATAGTGGTCAGTGACAAATTATTAAACACAACACCCAGGGGCATCACCGATATCCGCTTGGAGAAACTTATACATCAATCCTACTTAATCAGAGTTACAAATCATTTTATGGTGTATTCATTGATTTCTTAGCTTTTATATTGAAACTTTTTTAATGGAGTTTTTGGTAGAAAGTCTACTTTTTTATTTAGACTTAATCTAACTTGTCTATTTCACCATAATCATGTCGTGTATCATGTTTCATTGAAGCTTTCTTTTTTATGTTTCATTTACAAATAATGTCTTAGCTTAGGTTAGAAAGGAAGAACCCTTCCAAAACGGTGGTCAAAGTTAATGTTCATGTGATTAAGATGCTATTAAAATATGAAACCCATTTAATCCCTATTAACTCTCTAACCCAATTCCTCTTGACATTGTACAAAATCACAAACAACTTGAAAATTTAAATAAAAAATAAAAAATGCAAACCTATGGGACTCGATCGGACGCCAATTTCGCGCAGGAGTGGGAGCGAGATCTTCGACCTTGCTTTGATGTCGGAGTGTGGGTGAGATCTTCGGCCGGAGGAAGCTTGTCGGAGGGAGCGTTTCGATCACGAGAGGGCGGAGGAGACCGGGCAACTATCTGTAGGGAGAGAGAGGATGATGCAAGTAAATTAAATGGAAGGTTGGGAACGGCTAAATTTAGGGTAGTTTCCGTCAACTTTCCAGTGGTTCTGACCACCGGAAACAATTTATTTAACACCGACGATTTGAACCACTGGTAACGCGCTGATAAGAAATAATACTGGCAGACTAACCGATTATTATTTGACCATTGCTAATTCCGGTGACGGCAAATTAAATAATCGCCAGTAAGCACCGGCGGTCTAACCACCAGTTAAATCGCCGGTCCAGATCACCAAAAATTCATGAATTTCCTGTAGTGAATTCCATTAATTAGGAACTCGTCTCGATCCCTTGTTTGCAAGCAAACAGAGTTGACATGTTCATATTAATGAAATGATCATGTCTATAAATCCCAGTGATGGTAATGTTGATAGAAAATATAAAACGAATGGGACCCTAAACATTTAAAATGCCTCCCAAATTTTCATGAAAAATAAACATTTAAAGTAACAATAAAATCACCCAGATGATGACCATGTTGAAAGTTAATATCAACTAAAGGGGTTAATTTTTTAAATTCTACTAAAAACTTCAAAATTTTACATATATTAAGACATTATTATTTAAAATTTAAATTAATTATTTAACTTTTGAAGCAAAATATCCATCCACCCTCTATAATAGTTTATCGAGGTGGATAAATTTAAAAATCACTTTATCTCTAAAAGAGTGAATATAGTGTTGAGAATATTATTAGGATTCATTCTCAGTAAGGATGTGGTGCGTGTCCCCTAACTTATGATTTCACTGCCAAATGGAAATATAGGTAAATGATTATGATAGGGACCCTCTGACAGGAAGGTTTTGCTGCCAAATGGTACCATTAAATTATGGTCATGACCAGAGCCCATATGTTCCCTAATGGTTCTAATCCCTTGAGTAATAAATCAATAGGTTATAATCAATTGGGCATAAAGCCCTTTGTTAGCAAAGGTGACCTCAAATATGTCTCTTTAGGCAAATATTCACCCCAAGACTATAAGGTATCCTAGGATGACACAACAAATAGCTGCCAACAAGGATCTTTTGATAATGAGATTATAATGTTTCTACCTTCAGTGAATTCTAGCTGTTATATCAGCCTTCAAAATTTTTTGAGAATTTTTCTAAACATAGATTATCTATTTGGTTACCGTCATCATTTTTTTTTTTCATATTTGAATAGGGAAGAAAATTCATGAACAACAACCTTTTCGAATCTTTCACTTGTCTAATTGCAAACTTCAAGGATTTTTTTGTGAGTTTTTAAAGAATTCTTGAATTGTGTTGGCCTGTGATTTTAGCATTGCTTCATTGCCATAACAATTTCATAAAGAAATTATATGATATAATTTCTTGTTTTTTTTTTTTTTCCTTCATTGATAAATATACTTCATGTACTCTTGCTTCTTATAATCTTTGATGATTTGTGATATTATTTTATCCCCTAATTTTTAAGATTCAAAATAAAGAAGAATGTCAAAAACTTCTTCTCAACCTCCTTTTGATGCTCCTATACTAAAAGAAGCTCAACCAATTAATTCTCTACAAGATGATAGTCCAAGAAGATTATATGGACTCGCAATTGAATGTGATATCTATCATCACTAATTATGGTTTGATCTTCTTAAAGTTGTTCCATTTTATGAATTTTGCACAAGGTTTATGATCAATTTGAATTCTATAAATATGTAGCCATCATAAGTATTAAATAATCCTACTTATGTTTAAGATTGTTAGATGATCTCCAATATATATCATGATCCCATGAACATTTCAAGACACTGAGTTTTTTCTCTCTGTAGAATTCCTCGTTCTTCTCCTATTTAGAGTAAAACTCTCATGAAATTTCTATGTAAAATACAGCATTAGTATGTGAGATGATCACACCAACTCAATAAGATCAGATCGGCATTTCTTTCACAATCTAATTTACACCATTCTAATTATGTGATAATCTTTATTATAAAAAAGTATATAGTGAACTCAATCCAAAACTCCTTTAAGAAACTATTGTTAAAGGCATATGGAATTAAGAGACTCGTTATTCAATAAGCCTTGCTTTAGATAATTTTGATGAATGGAGAAGAGACTTATGATATGTTGCATAGGTAGATTTAAATAAAAAAAAAACTTGATGATTCTAAGTAGTCTTCAATACATGAAATTACTATTAATTTTAGTTTATAAGACAAAATTTAAATATTCACAAAAAACAGATATTAAATAAGAAGATTTCCCAGTAATTGAAATTTGTTAGAGAGTGGTAAGAAAAGAAATTCACCTGAAGGCTAAACTGCAAATTTCCTACACCGTGAGAGAAACATAACCAGTTTCCAACAGTAAACTGTAGTATTCAGCAAATGCAAACATAACCAAATTCCTCATTACTTTTTTTAAAGATTTTTTCAAACTTGTAGAACACAGTGAAAATAATCAAGCTCTTTTAATGCTCAAGGTCTACCTGGCCTTTTCCTCTTTAATTACAAAAAGCACATCCCTGCGCGTATACAGCGCCATGATCTTGAAGAATACGACAGCCACATAATTCCTTTTTGTGTTTGATTAGTGCTCATGCTTCATTAATGAACCTTCGCAGGATCCCTCGATTCTGTAAGGAATCATCGAAGCTGGCATTTTGTTGATGTTAGAGATTTAGCTGATGCACTTCTTCTGTTGTATGAGAAGCCTGATGCATCTGGTCGTTATATTTGCACGCAAGAACCAATTCGAATTCCTGACTTTATGGAATTGCTGAAAAACATGTATCCTTATTTCGAGTCCCCAACAAGGTAAGCCTTGCTATTTTCTAAATTCGAGAAATACTATTTTGCTTCACTTGTTATTTCTACGTCATTTGTTGATTAATAAATTGCAGTCTTCCTGAGCTAGATGAAGATTCCGAAATGATTTCAGAGAAGTTGAAAAAAATTGGATGGAAGTGCAGAGAACTGAAAGAGACAATTTCTGATACTGTCAAATATTATGAAGAGGCTGGTCTTTTAAGCATGGACATGAAGATCGTGGAATAGTTATGACTTAACAATCTTAATGTGCTTTCAGCTCTGTGCTGTTCTCATTTCTTTTTTTTTTTTTTTAATGAAGGTCTTTGTGTTGAAATTTTTGTTATATTTTTCCTTCTTGTATTATTATGAATATCTAACTTGAAAATCAAGTAGATTTGGGGTTCTGTTGGAGGTAGCGTTTTCATAGTATTACATTCATGTGGAATCCAATATGATGATGCATGAATTGGTTTACCAAACTTATGTCATAGGTGATACCTAGTCTCAAAATTTTGTAACTTTCCCGCAAGATGTTTGTAACTTTCCTAATGTCTTAGCACTTGATCTTGATATTGGTGTAACTTTCCTTATAGTCAATCATCCTGATACTAAATAGTAAATTTTATTTCTCATAAAAATATGTAAATTTTCTTCGTGATAAAAACATGTTGTTTGAGCTATCTCAATGACAACAAAATTTTATAATAAAATTGCTATATGCATTTCCTCAAAAAAAAAAAAACAATGACAACAAAATTTTATAAGTACTCTCATATTTCTTATTTTGAATTTAATAACTAGATATTTTTGTTGGTATGTTATTTACTTTTGATCATTAATATTATCATATAATGTATATAAATTATTAAGGCTATTGCCTTCTCTTAACATTGTTTTAGAGATAGAGTATAATTTGAATTGCTTTATTTGAAATCATGCTTTTTATTTGCCACACTAAACCTCCCAAGCCACACTCTTAGGGATTGCGTTACGTTTTGCCACTAGTAGGAACTTTTCTTGATAATATATCTCAATTTTTTTAGTGTATCCTTTTGCCATGAGCCTTTCTCACTTCTTATTTTCAGGGGATGTTCTGGTGGATCTGTATATGTCGCTTAAAGCGGCGGTTGAACCGGCAGATAATTTGCCCGAATAATTCCAACGTATATTAGGATGGTACATTTCTGTCATATATGAGCCGGTTAATTCGTCGGTGCGTTTGTTATACCGATGAATAATGCACCGGGAATTACCAGCGTGTATACTGTTGAATTAGCCACCGGCTTATTTAAACACAACGACTCATTACCGATGTATATTTTGCCGAAAACCGAACTGACGTATTATCCGTCGGTAATTATGACAGAACGAGCCCTATTTCCTAACTTCGTCCTGTTCCTTCTGATTTGCTCTTGTTCGATTCTCTGTTCGCCGTCCAGCTGCGACCGACGCCTCGCTGACCTCAGCCTGCCGTTCGCCGCCGTTCTTGGCCTTTGTTGCCGTTATTCGCCTCCGCCGATGTTCTTGGCCTCTGACGTCGTTAAGATAAGCAGATCTTCGTTCACCCATATCGGTTCTCGCGACTCCGTCCGTCTCTTACAGTAATACTCAAAGCTACATTCTTTTTTCTTCAATCATGGATGTTCTCACTAGACATTTGCAATAGGTAGTTCCCTAGTGTATGCTATTTGATGATGATATTCTTATTGTTGATAAGACTAGAGAGGGAGTTGAAGGTAAACTTGAATTATGGATGTGAACCTTAGGTCTAAATTCTTTTATTTGAGTAGATTTATAGCTGAATATATGGAATGTAATTTTAGTAATAATAGTTTTATTAAATGGGGATATTATTAGTAGAATTCAAGTTGGATGGTTGAGGTGGAGGAATGCATCGGGCTTGTTGTGTGATAAAAAAGTCCCCCAAAAACTTAAGGGAAAATTCTATAAGATGGTGGTTAGACCTGCAATGCTTTATGGTGTAGAATGTTGGTCATTAAAAGAAAAGACAAGCATAGAATTACCACCAGTATTTCGCCGGAAGTATCGCCGGAAATGTTTCCGGTGAAATGTTTACATCGGAATGTTATTTGCGACGCGCAAATTACCGTCATATGGTTTTTTGCTGGAAATTCGTCGGAAAAACGTAATATCCGGCGTTTTTTCATTGTTACCGGCGGATGGTCCGCCGGTAATCACCTATTTTCCTGTAGTGTCTATTGAGCCATTTATCGTGTATTTGATTAATAGAACCCATATGAATCAAATGATTATATTTTCCATATGGTTGTGGTGCAAAAGTCCATGTATGATTCACTGTAGTGTTGTATCTCTCATATGATTACTTAGCTTCATTTGGGGTCATTCAATGCCTCTTTGTAATTTTTATTGTGTATCCTTCTAGTGACATATAATATTAGAGAGAGTCACCTTAGATGATTTGGTCATGTGAAGCATCAACCTTCCGATGATCTTGTTAGGAAAGTATATGTATAGGATTTGGCCTATATTAAGAAAACTAGAGGTAGACCTAAAAAGACTTGGTTAGAAAATATTAGAAATGACATTTCTTTATTAGATTTAAATGAGAATTTGACTCTTAAAAGGACACAATGAAGAAAAAAGATTCATGTAGCCAACCCAACGTAGTGGGATAAAGGCTTGACGTTATTGTTGTTGTGTTTGTGTCTTTCTATTGAGTCATCTATCTTATATATTCGATTAATAACACACTTTTGCATCCGTTGGCCTTTTTCGTATTGTAGGGGCGCAAGTGGTCATACATGGTTCCTTCCAAGTGTTGTTTTCTTTCATGTTATTACTTGGGTCCATTTGGAGTTATTCACTGCCTCTTGCACTTTGTTTGGAACATAATTAAAAAAATGTTGTGTGTAAGTGCTATGAGAGATTTTGATAACTATTCAACTATGACACATGATTGCTTCTGGATCTAGAGAGCACTATTTTAATGGGTTTCCTCAATTGCGTCTTTAGAAAAATTTAGTAAAAGAAAATATATTTCAGAATAGATTGTCATTTGCATAACCCAGCTTATTCCGACCTATGATATGCATCGCATAGTCAAGATCCAAAGAGCATAGTTGCTGTCATTTAGCTTAATGCGAATTACCAGCATTACAAATCCTATAATTTAAGAGATTATTTAGGTGAATTTGTAATAGATGGAGTTTCTCCAAAGGAGATATTAATCAATAGGTGAACTAAACCCAAAGGGTCAAGTATGTGCAGAGTAGAAGCTGAGCAAGTGACATGAAGAGGTCATGTAGGTGCCATTAAATGCAAAAAAAAAAAAAAAATTTGCATGGGAGATGCACCCAAGAGGTCAGCTAGTATGCAAAGTCTCGTAGATTCAATATGAAATAAAGCAAGACCAGCTGGGCCTGTGAATATTATGAAGTTGATGAAGTTAAAAAATCGATAAATTCGTAGATTATGATCGACAAAGTGGATAAGATGGGTGAAGAACAATCTGAATCCCTTATGATATCTTTAAAGGATCTTTATGAAGACCATTAAAGATTTCTTTTCATCCATAAAATGTCATGGAGAGAGTAGGAATCCTTTCAAGATCTTTTGAGAAAAAAAAAAAAGGCTAAAATTGCTTTGAGACCATGAAGAGTTAAACATCTCTTTTTTCCATGATGTGGCATGCACAATATCTATATTGTAGACAATAAATATATAAAATAATATATATTCTTATTCTAGGAAAGAAATTGAGGTAAAATGCACTCAGTTAAATTATAAAATTATTTCAATATTAGTGGATGATCTGAAGGAACAAAAAAATCCACAATTATGCGTTTAATTTTCAGCCTTCTATCTATAGCTTATTTTAACAAAATTCTATAATATTCATAATAGCTTTCAAAAATCATCTTTGCCACAAGTACTTTCCTATAATATCTTAATAATTACTCTTACAAACAACTTTTAATAAGAAAAATCAAGCGGGAGCTATACTGATGATGTGGGAGCTATACCTTCAATAACTATCAATCTTTGTATAGCCGAATTAGTGGTTGTATTGTAACCTTATTAATTAATATCTCCTGTAACTATCAATAGATCTTTTATGAATAAAGGGGCCTTTGAGTTTGTTCTTAGGAATGTATTTTCTCTTCCTTTGTGTGGGCTCTGAAAATTTGGCCCCGGCCTTTCCCGTCTTGCTTTTCTTCGAGGGGATTTTAACAGATTAAGTTTCAGGATAAATTTTGGGAAGGCATATGGATTTTTAGATAAGACACTACCTAGAGATTTCACCATCATTTTGCGAGGACTTAATGATTTGAGTTCTGGTTTCCTATAGGCGCAAGCACCTATATTTAATTACCCCTCCCGATAATGAGAGAGAACTTTTGATTAAGACTAGTCATCATTCAGATACAAAGAGATACATAGTATCTGACATATAGTAGCAGCATGGGTTGAGGTATTTGAAGATGTGGAAAGTTTGATATTTAAAATTGGGAATATCACTATCTTGTATTTAAAGCGGATGGTAGGAGAATAGATGATGGGGCCGATCAAGATCCCATGGTTTTTTCATCTTGGTCCACCGTGGTCCATGGTCTACTTAGTTAGAGGAGGTAATCGACCCAACTTGACAGAAGGATCCTTGTTGGAAGCCATGGGTTGCATCGTCCTAGGGTACCTTGTAAAACTGGGGTGGGTGTTTATCTAAGGGGACAAATTTAAATCCACCTTAGCTAATAGAGGCCTTTGTGCGATATAGATTATATCCTATTGATTCATATCTCAAGGGTTTGATGCCACTAAGAAACATATTGGCTCTAGCCATAACCATTATTTTGTGGTGCCATTTGGTGGTAGAACCACTCAGTTCAAAGGACCCCAGGTCATAATCGTTTATCATGCGGTGCCATTTGGTGGCAAAATTGCCAGTCAGAGGACACGTACAATATCCTTAATGGCAAGAGATTATTTGAGAATGGATTCTAATGATATTTTTGACTTGGCATTAGCTATATGTGAGCTGAAGTTATTTTGAAATTTATCCACATCGATAAACTATTGTGGAGAGTGAATTAATTTTAATTTAAGCATTGATGGGTAATTTCAATTTTAAACATTTTGGATTTGGATGATCTCAAGATATTTGGTTATTTAGATATTTTGGATGACATTTGAATAGTTAGAATGGGCCCCTCCAGTTGATACTTAAATTCAACCACAGCCATCATCGAGGTTTACAGGGTCATTTCAAAGTGGTTGTATTTTGTGGATGTTTGGAGGCATCTGAAATGGTTGGAGTTAACCCCTCTGATTGAGATATATGTTCAACACGGCCATCATCGAGGTGTTTGAGGTCATTTTCATTGTTTAAACCTTATCGACCCTATCAACATGCTAATAGGGGATTGGGTTCATCGGCTTTATAGTTTTATTTTGTGAAATTCTCTTCTTAAAGACCTTGAAGGACTTATATAAACATATAAAATAGATATTTCGATCGACACATTCACTATATATCTATTTGATAATTCGAGCTATGTCGACTCCTATCCATCCGTATAGAAGGATCAATCTCAAATTATGTTCATTCATTGACCTCAACAGCATCCATAGATGTCACATGTGTTCCTACAACACGCTCGTCCGGTCCCATACGGGTATTTATGGGCATTTTATAATTATTTGCTAAACCTTATTGACTCTTATTTACCTGCTTAGGAGGTTCGTGATCAAAATTATTGACTAGCGTAGTATCCGTAGATGTCATGTGTTCCTACGACATGCTCATTGAGGCCCATGCGGGTCTTTTAATTGTACTTATCCCTTTTGTGTACCTATGTATAAATAAATTATTGTGCATATGTGGGGGTATTTAAAAATATTTAACACTGGTCAGTTGTATGAGCAACTGTCATTTGAATACAACATTATACTTGGGAACTCACCTTTTGTTTGCTCTTATTCAAGTTTCACATATGATGGCGTGGTGTCGTACTAAGGTCATTTGCCTATTTCATACAGGTAGACTGTCGTGCACTACTTTTCATGTTTTGTAAGTAGATTGTAGTGCACTAATGAATCTCCATCTACTGCAGAAGCTCATAAAAGCTTGCATTTGATGCATTCTTTATGCATTTCACTGTAATTTTGGTCCTTATAATACATCCACTACTACTACAGGTAGATGTATTCATTTGTAGACTGGATTAGACTATGAGATACTTCATTTATTAAATTATTTTATGCATCTACCCATAGGTGGTATGTTGTACATATATTTGTATTTGTAGAGAGGTCGTATGTATTGCAGATCTTTTGGTGCTATATAACAACTTTTGCATTTATTGTTTGTAGATAGCATATTGTGTATATGAATGGTCTTCTACAACCACTTGTAGGAGATTCATAGCATTGCGCTACGAGCTACTTGTGGCTCCTTATAAGTGAGCTATTATGCATTAGTGAATCTTTCACAATTTCTCATAAACACTTGCATTCTCTGTAGTTTTTTCATGCTTGCTCTCAAACCACAGCTTGCTGAATGTATAACGGTCCTATATTGTGACATGTAGGAATCTGCATTTATCACTACTCTTCTATATTTGTGTATGGCGAGCTTCTCACAATAACTTGTAGGCACTAACATTGGTAGTAGTCATTTGGTTTTGATTGCGAACAAGTCATATTTGTTGTACTCTTCCCAAGAATATTCTTTTGGCAAATAACTATCTTCTTTGTATGATTTGCGGTCACATCCACTAATAGCATCCTTGTAATGCTTTCAACCTTGTTCAAATAGACTCACTGGTTAACTAATATGAGCATTATAAGTTCCATAATGGCTATGTACAAGTCAACTATTTTATGGCGCTACATGACATCAAGCTATGTATTCATCTTTCTTATTGCTAGCAAGTGAGATGTAAGATTCTTGTTTCTTTATTTGCATTTAAGCTCTTTCATTGTTGTATCTTCTTGGAGTTGAATTGCTGTTGATGAGAAAAATAACATTGGACTTAATTATCATGGTCGTTGTGGTCGATGCACTTATTGTAGTCCTTAGACATTTTTCTTGTAGATGGCATCTAGTTCATATGGCGGGTCTCTATGACGATTTACAGGAGATTGTGTTTGATGTAGTCCCTTTTGTATCTGCCCACAAATGACATGTGGTGCATATAGTGGATCTCCTATAAAGGATCGTAGGTATTTACTATGTATCTTTAGCCTTTACTTGTAGATAAATTGATGTATCCATATTGGGAAATAACCACTTTTATTGCAAGCATTTATCATCACAGACTACGAGCAGGTCATTGAACTTGTTAGCATACTAGTCTTCATTAATCATATTCTTCATGGTTTCCTTTAGTGTGTTTTTATATTGGACCACTATCTCTTCCATGTGATTGATACAAATGTCATAATTAATTGTCATTATTTCTGTATGATTTACAATAACTTATCTATCTGTTCTTGATTTATTATGAATCCCTTGCATACTACTCAAGTCTTTTGCTATTTGAGTTTGATTCGAGTCCATATTCCTTTTGATCGTTCAAGTCAAGCTTGAATTTGCAAGCCTTGTATATGCTTTCTTGCATTTGATTTGGACAAATTAGCTCACCAATCATGATCTCACTTTAAATATTATGTCATGTATCACATGTTCTATTTGATGTTATTCAAGTTCCTTGTAGTTCAGTTCAAGCTCAAGTTCGAGTTCAGCTCGACTTCATGTCCACTATGGTTATGAATTAAATGTTTGCTTGAGTTCAAATCATGCAAGTTTACTTGAGTCCAAATCAGGTCCTTTGTATTGTTTGTTCAAGTCAAAACTTCTTGCACCAAGTTCATTTGAGTTCAAGTTTTTCATGTTCAATTGAATCCATAATTGTTATTCAAATCAAGTTTTTCTTGATTAAGTTTTAATTAAAACTTTTGTTCATTTATTTAACTTTGAGTTTAGTTAACTCAATGTTCAAATTTAATGTCCAAGTCTGAGTCCATGTTCTTGTCATTTGATTCAAATTTCGGTAGCCTCACAGTGTGTCCCCCGCTTGGAAAAAAACTAAGAGTCATAGCTTGCCTGCCATGTTAAAAAAGTCGTGTACAGTAGGTGTCATGGGACACTGTGACCGTTGTCTTTGTCCTCCATCATGCTAAGAAAGGTATGCATGGGTCTTCAAAAATATCTATTTGAAAAAGCAATTTTTCCTGCGTACGGGTACTTATATTTTTTCCTCATCGTGTTAATAAAAGTACGCACAAAGCTTGCCCGCCTAGCTGTAAGCATCGCACTGAGTTTTCACCCCCCACGCTAAGAAACGTGTGCATAGAGGGTCCTTCGACGTGGTGTAAACTTTAAAAATAGGACTTTTATGGGGATTACCCACCTCGCCGCGAGTAGTATGATGAGCTTCCTCCCACCGTGCTAAGCAAAGCACGCATGGGTACTCACAATGCTATGGGCATCGAAGGAGGGATCTTATAGTTCAAAACTTTATACCTTAGCAAAAAGAGTCTGCAATGTTGGCACGTAAATCGAAGAAAGTGATATTTAATTTAAAATTAATTAAATGTTAATCATAATTAATTATTTTCTAATCATATTTAATTAAAAAGATAATTATAAATTAATATCCCACTTTTTTTGAATTAATTATAATTAACATTAATTAATTATAATTAAGTAACTAATTATAATTATTTTAAATTAATCACTTATTGTTAAATATAAGTAATTAAAATAATTATTTACAGCTTATTAAAATTAATTAAAATGATAAGTTAAAATTAATTTTACAACTAATTAATATTAATTAATTTTAATAAATAATAATTAATTAATAATATTTAATAATATATAAATCTTATAAATTATAATAAATTAAAATTAATTCTAACTAATTAGATTAATTACAATTAATTATATATAATTAACTATAATTATAATCATACTTATAATTAATTTAAAAAATAATAATAATTTATGGGATTTCGCTGAAGGAATTTTTATTTGGTCCAGTGTCCAAATATAGCTCTATATCCGGACAACAGTAAACAGGCGCCACGTAGCAACCCGATAAGCTAACACAAACCCATCTTATTTTGGAGATTATGCACATGTTCTAGACTACTTCGGGTATGCCCGACGTAGTGTATATGAATTGGGTGCAAAAAGTTAAAAATACGCACCTTCTTTACAAGTTAAATAATCTTTTGGTGTATTATTCTAAAGACGTTATATAGTTTTTAGGGTTTATATACCGCAGAGAAAGATTTCGTAAGGGTTCGAGGAGATGGAAGATACGAAAATGGATTTCTCTTTACAAGTCTTCAAAGATTTCGAGGAAATTATACGGACGTATAATGTTGATGAAGATTTTTCTGATTTATTATAAGTAATTTCTTATCTATAATGATTGATGAAGATTTTTCTGATTTTTGTTGCTTCATTACGGATATATCTTGGTATCAACGTATATGACACCTTATAAAATCTGAAGGAAGCAATACATCAATTATGTACAACCCTGTACCGAGCTTAATCATGAGTAACGATTTATGTGCCGAGATTAACATTTGACACAACTCGGTACAGATCGGTACTTATAGGTATTGCTCGGTATGAACTCATTGCACAGAAGTATCGAGCAAATTAAACATCGGTGGAAGTAGTACCGATCTTAGTTGAGAGAAAATAAGATGTATGAACTTATTTGTACTGCTCAGTACTGATAGGTATCGCTCGATATAAACTCATTGTACAATGGTAGTCAGTTAATCCAAGATATTACTTCCTAGTACCGATCATTGAACCTGCTCGATATAAACTCTATATCGACTTGTAGATGTAATGCTAAACTAACAATTGTTGAATAGTTGCTATTTGAATGCTTTACATTTGTGCAACTTGTATAGTTTTGATGATTCCAAATATTATTGTTCAAATGTGTAGTTATCTCCTAACAATTTTAGAATATTTGTATTTGCTCTTGTGTGTACTAACATTTCAGAAAAATCAGACTCCAGACTACGAAAACTTCAGATCAAATTCAACATGAGATACTTTGTTAATTTGAAAACTTGCATTTTTTCTTTGAATTAAATTTGAAAGGGAGTGATTGTAATTTAGTGAATAAAAACATACCACACACATAAGGAGATCTTAAAAATTTTATACTGATCGTACGGGACGATATCCGATCGTACGGGACGATCAGACAGTTATCTCCTATAAGAGCACATGGAACGAATATGAACTTGTTCGAAAAAAATTTTCTAAGTCCTATTCGTCCAGGAAGAAATTAATTATCGTCCAGGATGATTGGTTCTCTGTAAAATTTTTGTCCCAGACAAATTTACATTGTCGTCCATGACGACTGGTCCTCTGGAAAAATTTCGTCCAGACGAAAATAAACATCGTCCAGGACGATCAGGTCTCTGGAAAATTATCGTCCAAACGAAAATAAATTATCGTCCATGGCGATTGGTCCTCTGGAAAATTTTCGTCCAGACGAAGTCAAGAATCGTCCAGGATGATCGGTCCTCTGGAAAAATTTCGTCCAGACGAACATATTTTCGTCCAAACGATTAACCGACTTAGAACAGTTTTCAGCAGTTTCTAGAATCGACCTTGTAATAACTGTTCGTACGGGACGAACCTAAATTCGTATAGGACGATCTACTGTATGAAGTCATTTCGTACACATATTCAAATAGGGTCGTTTCAGATCGTTTAAGTAAAATCGTCCAGGACGATCCAAGATCGTACAGGACGATTCACTACGTACTGAATTGAAAACTTGTAGTTTTTGGGTGGTTTTTCTTGTCTTTTATATAAATAGTCCAAATTAGACTGCCACCCAATCTTTTTGTCATTTGATCTTCATGCCTCTTGAAAGAATAGCCAAGGAGAGAGTGGAAGAGAGCATTCAAGGGAGGATTCCTACCACTGGAGCGAGAAGGCTTCACTTGGATTTCAAAGGTAAGAGTCTCTACTTGTGAATTTGGAATACTTCACTCTTTTCCTTCTTCCTTCTAGATTCTTGTGAGAAGATCAGTCAAGGAGATCCGGTTCTCTGCCGACACTTGGAGAGTGTGAACAGCCGAAAGGTTATCTGCCTACACTTGGAGAGTGTGAACAGCCGAAGGGTTCTCTGCCCACACTAGGAGAGTGTAAAAGGACGATGGTTCTCTGCCAACACTGGAGATTATGTAAAAGGACGACGGTTCTCTGCCAGCATTGGGGATTGTGTAAAAGGATGACGATTCTCTGTCACACCGGGTAGTGGTGAAAAGAGTGTGTTGTAAAGGCTTCTCCGCCTTGCTGTGGGTGCTAAAGGAGAGTCACTATTGGTTTTAGTGCAATACTCAGAGGGTGCCTCTGAGGAGTGGATGTAGGTCTGGTTATAGACCGAACCACTATAAATTTGGTGTCATTTACTTTATTGTTTTTACATTTCCGCACTTTAAATTTTAGTTTTAACAACTCTGTGGTTGAAAAATATTTTTCTACAAACTTTAAAAGAATTTTTTTTTATTTCGGTTCAACTTAATCTTCAAAGAGGGTTTAAAATTTTTAAACTACCAATTCACCCCCCTCTTGGTAGCCTTGGGACATTCACTTAGGCTTAACAACCTAATTACTAGACTCAACAACAATATGAATTTATAAGAACATGATTTTGTTTCACAGGGTGTTTACAACTCTAAAAAGGAAGCATATGATAAATATTGTCATTACGTCCATTCTTATGGATTTAGTGTTTGGAAAGAGCATCACTCGTTCTGGCCAAATTCAAGGAAAATAAAATCAAAGGATTTTGTGTGTTCCAAAGCAGGATTCAAGAAGAAGATTGACAAGAATACAAAGGTTAAATTTCAAAAATCATGCACAAGAACTGGAAGTTCAGCCATGGTTAGATTTTTGGTTAGTGAAGATGGGATTTGGATGGTGAATAAATCCATAGAGAGATAAAATCTGGCTAGGCCGGATAATCAACATTTGCTCAGGTCATCTTGGAACATTAGTAATGAGAATGCATCTGTTCCGAAATCAATGTGAGAAGCTAGGATAATAACAGTTAATGTATTTACATACCTATCCGATGAAGTGGGAGGTAAAGATAACCTGGGGTTCACAAAGAGGGATGCATACAACTACATTCAAAAAGAAAGAAGAGCCAAGGTTGAGAATGGGGACACCAATTCACTAATCCAATTGTTTAAAGAACGGGCAGCTGCTGACAATATATTTGCAAGGGATGTGCAAACTGATGAAGATGATAGGTTGTTAAATTTTTTTGGGTTGATGGTTTGGAGAGAATTGATTATGATTGCTTTGGGGATGTGATTATTTTTTATACCAGCTATCATCTAAATAAATATAATTTAGTCAGTGCCCCTATTATTGTAGTGAATAACCACTGGTAAAATATTCTATTAGGTGTGACTTTTTTATCTGAGGAGATAATTGAGTCTTTTACTTGGCTATTTAGAATATTTTTAAGAATTATGGATAACAAACATCCCATAACTATATTTATCGATTAGGACCAAGCAATGGCTAGGAAAATAGAGATTGCATTACCTAATACACGACATAGGTTGTGCCAATGGCATATGTACAAGAAGGCACCTTTTAAAGTCTGGTGCTTTAACAATAACAACAAAGTAAAATACCTATTTTATTATTATTTCAGCAAGTGTGTTTCTGTGGAGGAGTTTGAGAGAAAGTGGGATAAAACAATCATAGAAGAGAACCTCCAGAGCCATCAATGGTTAAAAGATCTATAACAAATTAGGGAGAAGTGGTCTACAACAATCAACAAAAATTATTTTAACCTTAGCATTTTATCTACACAATGTGGTGAGTCCACCAATCATGTATGCCATAAATTTTCCATGACAACAAGTTCTGTCACTGAGTATTTCCTAGGGTTGGAAAAGGTGATGAAGACTTGGCATAGGAATGAACAAGATGAAGATTTTAGATATAGTCAAACTGATATATAACCTTATATAAAAAGTAGCTCAATATTAAAGCAAGCTGCCCAATTTTATTCAAGAAAGTTATACTCATTTTTTGAAGAGGAGTACTTATATGGACTAAGTGGATTGGGTATTAAACATTCTTCACTGGATTCATCTACATTTTCTATCAAGAATATGGACAACTCATTTGAGTCACACAAGTGAATTGTTACTTTTAATTCTTCAAAAGGAACCATACAATGCAGCTGTGTAAAGTTCGAGATGATGGATATATTATGTTCTCATTACATGAGAGTTATGAGGCAGTTAGATATTGTCAATATCCATATAAAATATTTACTCCATGGTCATCCAGAGCTCAAAAAGATTTATATTCTGGAGGGAAGATCCCATGTATAGGAAATAATGCATGTCAACCGATTGATAGCTCCAATAACATGATGTTCAGAAATTATATTTGCTAATTTGCATATCAAATTAACACAGAAGCATAGGAAAATGAGGAGGCTTAAAAGTGTATGATCGATGAGATGAGTATAATGGCTGGAAAAGTACTATTCATCATGGAAGGCAAAAAAAAAAACCCATATCTAGGGCCAGCAATAAAATTATTAAAGATCATGCGAAGTGCCAACCAAATAACATCTCTAATGCAATAATGAAGGATCACTGGGTGAAAAGAAAGATAAAAAAATTGAGACCCACAGGGAGGAATCCTCCTACAAGCATATAGTTTACACCTAGAGAAATAGGGAGTCAATCATCTTTTATGTAATTAGGGAAGGTGAATGGAAATTTTATAATTAGTGGTTCAATTTTAAGATCTCTAAATTACTTGATATTGTACTTAATGCCTAGTATTAATCGATTTATTTTCCTAGAAAGTTTTATTTGATTTTGGATTCCTAACGGTGTATGCAGATTTTATAATTTTGAGATCTTTGTATTACTCAGTATAACTAGGTATTGCACTGTTTTGGTCGGTATTACTCTTTTTTTGTATTACTCAGTATAAGTAGGTATAAATAGTACTGAGTTTGGATCTTATATTCGGTTCTAGTAGGTATTATAACTTACTACTCGACACTCGTCCATATAAGTTGTTGCTACTCAGTACCAGGCCTGTATAGAGCTGGACCGAGTTGCATTTCTCGATATTATTCGATACAATAACCAAATAAATGATTTACAAAGTATTGCCATTATATTATTCATTACATTAAGTAGGATTGAAGATTACACTTAAAAAGCAAATAAAATATCTAAAAAATGAATTTCACCATATATTCCAAAATTTAATGAATATTAGTATATAAAAGGGCATATGCAAATTCAGCCCTGAATAATGTCATACTAGATTGCCATTTTTTATGAACATTCCATTGAACTGGTTCATGCTGGACCAAAGTTTTCATATATTTACAAATAAAAATGCCAGAGTCAACGTTGTTATCTTGTGTTGGAAAGTTTGGAATTATTTTGATAAGCCACTTCCTTATGTCATCATTAAAAGCATTTTGTGTTTCCTCGTACAAATAAGATATCTGAAAAATGTAAATGAAATCAACAAACAATATCGCTACTCCTAAAATAAAAGTCAAATTAAGTAATATTACAATATTTGGGAGTACGGCCTTGTGAGTTGCTTTTGGTAATGAATTGAAAAACTCCCATAATTTCTGGCTCAAATTTTGAACTAGAAGTGTCCAATGTTTTTCATTTATTATGGGAACAAAGATCAAATTGACACTCATAATAATAGTTCTGGTTATATGCGAGACGAAGCCAGATGAGTCCATTTCATTTGAAGCCTTATAGTAACCCTGGAATAAATAAAATTGGTGATAACTTATAATATGTTTCAAACAACAAAATAAAATTATTAATGTTTACTAATCCAATGGAAACTAGAAATAAAAAGAAAAGGTTGATTATGGCTGGGGCAAAGTTCATTCTTTTAGGCTAATAAATGAGCAAATGCATCAACGTGATTATTATCAAGCTCATATGATAGTAATAACTCATCGAATTGGCTTCTATAAATAATTATATTCCCAAACTGGAAAATAATGTCGCTCTTGAATAATTCAAAAAATGTTAATTAGAACAGAAGATTACACAAAGCATGATATTGCTCGGTATAACTCGGTACTGTTCGGTATAATTCATACAAACACCTGTTAGCGTAACATACCAAGTATGTTTCATATAGTACCGAGTATGTTTCATATAGTACCTAGTATGTTTCACATAGTACCGAGTTCCATTTGCTTGATATTGCTTGATACTATTCAGGATATGGCATACAATCAGCACTTTGCATAATATACCGACCAGTATCGAGTATGTTCCATATAGTACTGAGTTACATTTGTCAGTATTGTAAGTTATAACTCGATATAAGTATTGTACTCACTTATCCTTGAATTGTTTCAGATTATTGTCGATGAAAATCCATTAAAAGTTGCCCAGGGTAATCTAATTCATCAGGTGGAGGCCGCATTTCTATTATTTTGGAATCATCAACCTTATGAACAATCTTAGATGCAACAGGACCCACGTTTGATGCATCCTTTGATGCTTTTGTTGATTTTTTCTTGTTCTTACTTATTTTAATAGTAGGAGCATTAGTTGACTCAATCTTCTTCTCCTTGGATGCTAATTTTTCTTTCTTTTTTTTTTTCTGTCGCCAATAGTAAAATGTGTTGATACAATTTTACTTTTTCTATCATTCCTCTGTTAAACTCTTCTAGCAATGCATGTTTGACTGGATGAAGCAAATCCCTCATCCTCACTTAGGCTAAAATCCTTATCATCTAATTTCTCTTCTAATTTGACTGCCTGATCCTGCCCTTCCAATACTCTTTATTTTAAAATATCCATAGGTATTTGGACAACATATGGGGCAGATTGGGAGACTTTTGTTTTGTCAGATATGGTTCTTGATGAAGTATATTTTCCAAAACTTTCACTTATGTAAGTTTTAAAAGAAGCAGGAAAGTGAACATGCAAGAACTTCTCTATAACACCATATTTCACTTTACTCTTCTCTTTAAGATCAAACACTGCTTATTCCAAGGCCCCAACACATCTTTCTGGTAAACTATTCGACACTTCGACCGAGGATAGCTTTTTTATCAATAAGTTATTCTGGCTAAAAAGTTTGTATATGGCTTGGTTGAGGATCTTCAAGTTTGTTTCTTCTGTAATAGGACTTGTTTCAGGAGCACTGCTTGCTGGATCAGGAGCACTACTTGATGGAATTTTAGGTGGGCTTGGCATCCTTATTGGACTGGGTGGAGTAGGTGGAGATGGGTATGGTCCAGTGGTGGATTCTTTTTGTGAGCGGCTCGTACTGATTGGTGCATGGCTCAGAATTTTAGTTGGGCTTGGTATCCTAATTGAACTGGATGGAGTAGGTGGAGATAGAGTAGGGGACTTAGAAGAGATCTTTTTGGTTGTCTGTGAAAATGGTATAATTTGGAGATGTTCTTCTGGTGGATAATTTGAAGAACTACGAAATAAAGACTTCTCATCTTATATAATTCCTTGTAAATGTCTGATAATATGAATAAACATTATATATAGTCAAATGAAATATATAATTTATTTATATATTTAAATGAAAGCACGTAGTTGTGCTACCTTATGATACTCAAGGTCTGCAAATATATTGTTCACGTCTTTCTCACTGTACATAAAATTTCCATCCCACCGAGTAAAATGGGGACATGATAGTTCATCCTCTACGGCGTGGATCATTGTATGTTCAAAAAATCATATCTGCAAAAAATAAGACCATATAAATCTGTTTAATTATATGCCAAAATTAACCTTTACCATTAACTAAATTAAACAAAAAAATACAAGTATGTACTAACAATTACAATCATGACAAATCCATTGACGTATCCTAGTGAATAGTCTTTGGATTATTTATTTTCTTATATATTGAATTCATTCACCAGGAATCCCCTAATGGATTCTGGCCAGTTGTATGTACTAAAGTTATCAACATTGTCTGCAACATCCAGGATTGCAGTAGGGATATGAAAGGTAGCCATTGGATAAAAAAAGGTTGAATAATAAGTAAAGGATGAATTCTTTCACTAATTCTTCCATTGGAGTTGAATAATCCATTTTCTCAATCTCATGCCGAATGTCATTGGCTATTTTTCCACTTACTCTAGCACTGCCTATCTCAAATTTAATTCCTCTATTGGGCAAGCCTGTGATCAGGGCAATCTTTTCAGATGTAAATTCTAACTTTTTTTCATTAATAACAAAACTCTCTGTCTTTAAATCCCACTTCGATAACAGCATATACACATGTGGAACATTCTGAGGGATTGTAGGCACAATCAGGAACTGACTTATTTGCAACAGACGCAGTCTTTCAACAAATTGATCTCCGAATTTCCAAACTAATTGATTACAAACTTCTCTAAAAGTCAAAGTTTGGCATGTGAAATGAATCTTTGGAGAATATTCCTGCATAACAAATAATTAAAAAATAATATCCAAAGTTTATATCGAGTATTACCGAGTAATAATATAAAGTATTCATACCGATTAATACCAAACATTGGAAAAACTTTCATTCAATATCAATTACATAATATGTTATATAACAACAATAAAAATGATTTGGAGGATATATAAGCTTATACTGAGTAATATTTTTGAATACCGAGCAGTACCGAGCAATAATACAGAGCTTCAAATCAGATTCATATCCAAACTTTTCATAAAAATTTACTCAGTACTAAATAAAAAATACATATAACAATAATAAACAATATTTGGAATATATATCTAAGCTTATACAAAGTAATATTTTTAAATAGCGAGCAGTACCGAGCAATATTATAGAGCTTTAAATCCGATTCATATCCAACCTTTTCAAAAATTTTCACTAAGTACTAAATATATAATATATTATATAGCAATGAAAAATAATATTTGGAAGATATATCTAAGCTTATACCAAATAATAATTTTAAATACCGAGCAGTACCGAGCAAAATTATAGATTTTTCTATCCGATTCATATCAAACATTTTCAAAATATTTCACTCAGTACAATATTAATAATATATTATATAACAAAGATAGACATTATTTGGAAGATTTATCTAAGCTTATAACGAGTATTAACTTTCAATACCGAGCAGTATCGAGAAATAATACAAATCTTTCTATCTGATTCATATCAAACCTTTTCAAAATATTTCACTCAGTACAAAATATATGCTATATTATATAATAGATATAAATATTATTTGGAAGATTTATCTAATCTTATACCGAGTATTAACTTTCAATATCGAGCAGTACCGAGTTGTACCGAGCAGTACTAATCGTGTAAACTGAATAATGATTATTATAGAAAACATATTTTAAAATGCAAAACAATTTATGTATATTATTCCAAAAATATTCACTACTTTAAAAATCTCTTCATGTTCAAACCGAGTGATACCGATAAGAAAAAATCAATACTAAGTAGTACTGAGCTATACCAACCATGAAGCTCTGATTGATTAGATATGTTTTTACATAAGAGATTGAAAGTTTTACATCATCCATTACAGTTTCTAAGTAAACCCTAATCCTAAACATTTTATTTCACACGAGAAATTAAAAGTTTTATAGCAAAAATTCTAGTACATGAGAAAAAAACAAACTAACCTAAGGCATTATTTCTTTAAAGTTAATCAACCTGAAACTTGCTCTGAATGATGCCGAAAAATGCTTGTGAATGCAAAAAAAATAAAGAGTTGCAGAAAAAAAAGCTTCGTATTTGAAAATGGTAAACTGAAGTGATAGCTGATGTTCTTTATTTGAAAATTTATCATAATTTTCAGGTCCGCTAGTCGGGCCATCATCTGGCTTTCATCATTTAAAATACACACGTGCTATATAACCAATCTTTTCTGGGCTGGGTCTGCAGTAACGGGCTTGCTACGTGGCGCCAGATAATTGGTGTCCGGATGTAGAGCTACATCAGGACACTGGACACAATAAAAATTCTCGCTGAAGATGCTCACGTGAGGGAGAAAGTTACCTTGACAACAATCTAGCTTCGTTGCTTCAGATCAAAATGTCCTAACTTCTGATCCGATAGCAAGGGAACATCATTGAAAGGGCAAAGTCAAACAACAGCGAAGGAGTTGAAGAAGTTTGCGAAAGGAGAAGGTTATCTTCACGCTAGCCAGCTCCCATTGTTGTTTTTGATTGAAATGTCATAACTTTCGGTAGGATAGGGAAGGGGCGAAGTCGAACAGCAGTGAAGGAGCCGAAGAAGCATGCGATCAAGAGAAAGTTACCTTCGTAGCGAGCGGAGCTCCCATTATTGCCTCCGATCAAAATCTGTTGAAAGTCCTCCTACTTATGGGATATTTAACAATGGGAGGTCATGCGACGTGGGAGGAGATCACGGGGAGTAGCAATGTCGATGTGCGAGGATCATGGCTTGACATCCAAATAGGTGCGTAAATTTTTTTTGTTTTTTTCATTCGGCTACCGTATACATGTCAACACTTTGTTATAGGCTCTACTATGTATCTTGGGCTTAGCTCAGGTGGTGATGGAGTGGGTACAAAGGTTGCTTGGATCTCATTTTGGCATCATCTAGTATCAGAGCCGGCAAGACATTGGAGTTGTTGATGGGGCAGAGATAGTTTGAGTTTGGTGGTGTCCTGAACAAGATTTTGTCCTTGATCTTATGGGAAAGAACATTATGGTTTCTGTTGAGTCCTCCTTATAGTAGTTCTTACCCTCTTGCAACAACAATTTTTTGTCCTTAGAGTAGTTATTGTTGATCCAGTGAAACATAGAAAGATGCCACCTTGAAGGAATCCTCAACTTCCTGTACACAAAGTGGTAATTGAAGAGGTTTGACAAGAAGTTTAAAAACTTCAGCAAGAACTCACAAGAAAGGATCATAGGGAGGCAGAAAATCCTCCACTAAATGAAGATGTTATTCCCTTTCACCAAGAAGCATCCAGTGAGGATGAGGATCAAAGGTGACGACCCATGCGAGGACGACCAATGCCACGGGACGATTGTTGGGTAAAGATTGACCTCCTTGAGTTTGTTGGGAGATTAGACCCTAACGAATTCATAAATTATAATCAACCCTTCATTAATGGTTAAACCTTCAATAATTCACTACAAATCAAATAAAATTCTCAAAAATATCAAATTACCATCAATCAATTCCAAATCAAAACTACAATCATTGAAAAATAAAATCCAAGTTAAAAATTCATTATAATACAATCATTGACATCAAAACCAAATTATGCCTCTTATGTTAACAATTAATTCATTTAAATAATTTAATAAATATTTAATCTCACATAAAATTAAATAAATATAATAAATAAATTATAATTAATTAAAAATTTAATAATTAATAAAAAATTACAAAATTTCAATAAAAATCACAAAATTTCAATAAAAATTTAAAACAAAAAAAACAAAATTAATTTTATAATTTATTTAATTATTTTTTAAAATCAAATAAAATTGTTAATTTATCTTAATTAAATAATTCGGTCTTTCATGCTTAGGGCTTAATTCATTTTGGAGGACATTTTAGTATTAACTTTCAAGGTCTTCAATACATTCAATAATCTCTTTATGTGGTGCTTAATTCATTTTAGGAGGGTGCACACATATTTGATTAAGGCATTTTAATAAAAATTGAATAACCAATTAAGGATTCTTGTACCATGTGTAAGCCTCCACTTGTGGAAGGTATGGTTATATAATATTAACAACCCTTAATGAAATAGTAATAAATCATTGACCTTATACATCATGCTTACTTCCATTTGGAGGGCATGTGTATAAATTTACAATGTCCAACTCATATCTTTTAATAAATCATTACAATATCATGAAAGACTTTATGTGGTCATCTATCCTATACCAGAGATAATTACATTTTATTTATAAGACTTAGGATCTATAGATTAGTAGGCCTCACACTTTGGCGTTATCAATCCATTGAGTAGAGTCTGGTATCTTAATATCTATGTAGATGTATAGATGTATATTAATATTTCATATCAATATATTATATTGAGATGTATAGATGTATATTAATGTATCATATCAATCTATCTATTAATTTCTATTTATGTTACTCTCATATGATACACCATGTTGTATCAGTATCGATGTAAGTCCATTAGTCGTATTTCAATTCAATCATCATTCAATTCATATGTTATCATATAATACAATCATGGTATATTTATGAATAGCAAGGTTTGACATCCAACTTTAATGTCAAGTTTTCAACATATTCAACCCCAACTATTGACTAGTTGGTAATTAAACTTTAATTTAATCCCAACAATCGACTAGTTGGTCATCAATCTTTATCTTTTCAAAATTATTTATAAATCTTAAATATATTCAAAGGTGGATTATAATAAATCATTAAGAGTTATCACCCTCTACCCATTAACATAATTTAGGTAATTGGTTACTCGTTATAACCAGGATTACACCATAAATATTTTATTCAAGGAAAGCCCATTAGCCTACCTTGTTCTATAAGGTATTATGTTTTAAGAACTAAACCATATTAATTATAGTGTTAATAGCCAGCCTTCCTTACTTATATTCAAAATTAATATTTATCTTATATCAGTTATATCACTAATCTTTGCAATTTCAATATTACGTATGAAATATATTAATCTATGAAATTATAGAAAACTCTATACATTATGCTTTAACTTCAAAAAATCATAATTATTATTCTACTTATTACAAATGATAACTATCATTCTATTTTCAAAATACTTATAAGAGGTATATCTATAATATATCAAAAGTTATACGATGAAAGTTAGGTAAATCATGAGACAATATATTTTTAGTAGATTCAAGAGAGATAGAAATCAAAAAAATCAAAACCATCAAAAATATAAATAAGTGTATAGTTACTTATATCAGTTAGAGTAAAATTCATAATCAAAGCAAAAGAAAAAAAAAAAACTTCAAAGAACTTTCTCTCTCTACTTTCTCTCCTCCTCTCTACCCCCTTCCCTTCTTCTTTTCTTTCTTTCCTTTCCCAGCAAGCAAACTAAAGCAAGGGAGGGAGAGGAATGGCTAAGTGGAAAGTTTATATATATATATATATATATATATATATATATATATATATATATATATATATATATATATATATATATATATATATATATATATATATATTTCACTACCCTACATCATAGCGCACAAGATTTAATACCACTGCATTTCATTGCACTGACAGAGTTACTGTAGAACAAAGAGCTTAGAGTCATGGTGGTGCATTTCTAGCACCATAGTGCACATTCCCTATGACGTTGTGCTTTCCAACTCAGCACTGTCTACTTGATTGTATTTCCATATTTTAAAATAAACTCATTTCAAACTTTTGAGTCATTACAAAAAGCATGAGAACTATTGAAGGGTTGACCCCCTTGAATGTGGTAAGAATAGGTGACCCATAAAAATTCATTATTTTTCATGAAATAGGTGTCCAACCCAAAGTAAATATTGTTATCAATAGTATATGACTCTCTTAAGTGCAATTTATAGTGGGAGTAATTTGAATTTTGCTAGTAGCCCACCTTTAGTGATTATTTAAAGAATTCAGTAGTCAGCTTTAATGCTCTATTTCCCACTCATTGAGGTGGTGCAGTGGATTCTTCTCCACTAGTGTGATAGTGGGTTTCATTCGTCAAAGGTGTTGAGGCTAATACTCTATCATTATCTCATGTTCTCCAAGTGATGAAGTTCAAGAATCTTTTGTCTCATTCATATTTAGGTTCTCTAAAGATACTCACTCTTGTTCTCTATATATCATTCTTGTGGTTCCCTTTTCCATCTATATCAAGTCATGATGGGTCAATATGTTTTAGTTTTATCCATATTGACTTGTGTCTCTATGTTCTCGCATTCTTTATTATGTTGTGCTTGACTTCTTCCCAATGGCATCAATCGAGGCTCACTTCACCTAAGAGGATATTATATCTAACATTATCTATGCAAAGTACCTTAACTTTACTTTGGTGCCTTGCTAAGGAAAATGATACAAAAAGGAGAATATGAAAAAACACTAAAATATGTGTATACTTGGTGTGCCATAAGATTTTTTCAAAGTCATCCAAAAAATATTTGACATCCCCTTATTTGTAGGGGAGGGAAATCTACATGATAGGCTCAAAAAAAAAATAGTGTAATATGTAGCTACTACAGACTTATGGTCTAACTATAATAGATAGACTTGTGCTACCATATGTGTCATAACTCTAGAGTAATCCTAGTGAGTTCCTCTCATGATACTCCCTAACAATGGTATGCATTATGTTGGTGAAATCTCTATGGATGGCCTACTATAGGTAAGAGTTTCTTATATTTTAATTATGAGTGAATCCCTGAGGGGTTGACCTACTCCTTCTAAGGCTATTTTTCTTGGGGAAATAACCATGTTTGTATTAGTAAAGCTCTTTAGAGAGAAGTGTCACCTTAGGGAAAGCCCTATTGGGGTGCATACCCACCTTTAGCTAAACTCTTATAATATGAGTATTATCTTTAACAAGCACCTTTGAGATAAATTAGCACTTCAGGGTGTATAGGGATCATGAAATGTTAATTTTCATTAAAGGAGTTATGGAGAGCATAATAAGAATTAGAAAAAGAGAAACCCTGATATTTATTAGTTTTCAAAACATATGGCTAATAAAGAAACATAAGGACTCTGTATAATTTATATGACATTCCCTCTTATTGACAAGTTTTTAAAAATTGCATTAATAACCTCCTTCTTGCTAATGAGGCCACACAATGCATTTAACTTAGTATAATATTATTACATATTAGTTCCAAGCATAGTTAGTAGAACAATTGGTAATACTTAACGACATTGACGCATATTAATTATACATATGTTTGACTCATTTAACTTCAATAATAATACAATACAAAACATATGCACAACCAAAACTATTACTAAGTAGTTGAGCATGATTATAAATTATTAGTTTTAGAATTTAAAAAGATTATTCAAGATGCTTCATAGTGCATGAGTATATTAAAGTCTATATTAGTGTAAAGTGTGTCTCCCTACACTTACCTAAATGAAATATTATTATTTTAAGAAATACTTTAAATTTTAAGAAATACTTTAAAAAAAGAGATGTTGAAACGTAATTTACCATAAGTAAACTTAAACTCAAATTCTAACATTGAAATTATAATAACCCATAATTTCATAAAATGAATTAATATTTAAATATGAAAAGTCTGAACTACAACTCTGCGACACTCAGTTGGATAGCACAATGACTCTCAATTTGATGTTCTACAATTATCTAAATTTTTACATGCAGTTCATTGACATTGTGGTCAGTATCACATAGCCCTAGACACTAAATGATATTGTTTTATATATTAAAATAAATATCTATCATCAATTTTTCTGCCTTCCCCCTCATTTCTCTAGCTTATTGGGGAAGAAAAGAGAAGAGAGGGGAGGAAGAGGGGAGAGAGAGGAGGAGAGAGAGAGGGGAGATAGAAGATATTTTGAGGTTCCTCATTCATTGCTTATGTTATGAAAGTTATTCTCATCATTATAAGTAACCTCTAATATACATATATTTTCAATGATTTTGAGTTTAGTCCATTTTCTCCCTCCTTAAATAAGAAAATTTTCAATATCTCCAAGTTTAATAAACTTTAATCATGTAAGATTTGGTAGGTGATATATATTGTCATTCTGAATATATTGGTTGTTTTATATTAAAATTTTATAAGTTATATATATATATATATATATATATATATATATATATATATATATATATATATATGATTTTTTATTGAAATGGGTAGAGTAAGACTAAGTGCAAAAAGATACGAGAAAATATTGTATTATGCTAGGATGCATGATATGCTAAATAAATTATAACCATATTTATGTCATATATCTCATATTCAGATTTAGTACATTAGCTCCTATATAACATATTGATTAGTACACTCAGTAGATCTACATATTATGATAATTGCATATGATGTGTACATGATGTTTAATATTATGATACATGTTATAAAATGTGTATAAGGACAAGCAAAATGAATGACTTTATGTCTTGGATGAGACATATGAGATATGATTGGGATGACTGCTGATTGATATATGATTGGTGAGTGACTTATGATTGATATAACTAATAAGACTGATGATAAATAAGATTGATGATTGATAAGTAGAGACTAATGAATGATAAAATTGATGATAAATTAGACCGATGATTGATGACTGATGAGACATGGCTAATGAGATCAATTCCAGGTGGGTTAATCATAAGACTAATGAGACAACACTACAGGAAAACCCGTCATTACCGATGGATAAAATTTACCGGTAAAATGAAAATTCTGATAGAAAAAGGATGTTTATGTTGAATTTCCGACGGAATTTCATACATCAGTTTTGCATGTCTTGAAAAAATATTTTTGACATAAATAATATGTCGGAACACTTTCTGGCATACTTTCTGATGCAAAATTGGCAGAAAAGTGGGTGCTAGTTACATCGATTTAAATTAACTTATTCCAGCATTAAATACGCCAAAATTATTAGCGTATTATTTCGTCAAAAATATTAGCAAAACAAGTGTTGCTATATACGCTGTAACATAAACGACGAAGGTATCCATCGCAGTATCCACCGGAAATATCGACATAACCAAGATGTCATAAATGATTATTAAATTCATTGTATTATCATTTCTGGTATATTACTGAAAATTTATCTGCCAGAAACCTGTAGCAAAAAAAAAAAAAAACCTTCCCAAGCAGCAATTAGATTTCCACACCTGCAAATAATTAAAAAAAAATTCCAGCACAGATTTCAAATATTTCAAGCACTAATTAGCAAAAACTACTCAATAGCACAGATTTTCACAATATAGATTTCAATAACTTCAGCAAATACTCAAAAATATAAACAGAAATATTACAAATTATTCATTAATATAAATAAATATTCAAAAACATCACAAATTATTTATTAACATCATAAAATTCACCAAATTGTTCGTTAACTGATAAAAGATTAAATGAAATTGAAAAGATTAAGCAACTACTCTAAATATGTCAACTCATCCTCAATTGGAACTACCTCTTTTCCACTCAACTGCTCCCTCATTTTGTGTATTTCATCCAACAATTGATTGTGTTGCTCCTGCATCTATATATGTGCCTACAACTGCACTTGCCAATCAACTTATGATTTCCTTACTTGTTCTAGCTCTACTTGAAGGGTAGTTATTAGTTGATTATGTAAGGACTCATGTGAACTTGCTACAAAGCTAGATCCAGTAGAGGTCATCCCCTCATATGTCTGGGCTTGCAAACCTAAACCATAAACACTGTCATGTTGCATCCCTCCTATGGCTTGTGACCAAATGTGGTACTTATAATACTTTATAGAGTCGTCAGAAGAACCCTCACCTACTGCGGCCTGACTCTCTCGAAGCCGTGTATACTCTTCCTGTAAAAGTTAATAAAAATTTAAGCAATTTCTTTAGATATAAAATTAAAAATTATTAAATATATATACTTATATGGGCTTTTCTTGCTCACTCATCAACCCATTGTTGGTCCTCCTCTCGCTTATAGGTGTGACTATATAATTTCACAGGAGTTGGTTCTCTACCCAGCATCTCTTTCTATAATAAAATTCTATTAGTATTTCTCTTTAAAAAAATTTAAAAAACTTTTAAAATTCATTACCAAACATTGTCTGTGCTTAATATATGGAACTGAGCCGGCCCCCAGTATGAAGGGAACTACCCAAGCAGTGTTCAACTTAGCCCATATAGTCTCTCCAATCCACAATGACTGCTCGTTAGTCTTTCTAATGTCTGTAAACATGTCACACATCCGAGTGGACCCATGCTTCTCAAAATTTTTTCTAATTTTGTCATTATGCTGGGGAAGCCTATAAAAATCTTTCTATATTTTAACAAATACAATAAAAAATATATATATTTATTAGCTTAAGTAAAAAAGAATATACTATTTATTTAGACATAACAAAAAAATATTAAATACAAATACATTAAACTCTCTAAATCACATTTTTCAAACTTCTTTCAGGACTTTCTTCTAAGAAACATAACGATTGTCATACATGCTCCATATTATGTCCCATATTTTATGTGTTAGTTGTTTTGACATGTAGAACCTATAAAAAATATGTTAAGTGAGGAAAATATATAATATAAAAAATATGTTTGTGAGCTTAAGTAAAAGAGAATGTACGTATGTGTTACTGTCATGTGCATCCAACATTCGACCATCTATTGACTGCTCTGGTGAAGCTGGGGTCGAAGGTCCACTTGTAGCGGGCTGAGGAGATGGTGGGGGATAGTATGGTGGAATATATGGTGGATATGGATAAGGAGGGGCACCATAAGGTGGGGGTGGGTAGTAGGGGTAGAAAGGCGTACTCTGCATAGGGTATGGTGAAGGAAATCAGGGGTCTAATTAGAAGAACAGTGGGCTACTGGCTTTAAGATTGGGTAAAGGTGTGGTAGGCTGAGTATGAGTAGTAGGCTGAGTATGAGTGGTAGGTTGACTATGAGTGGAAGGTTAACTATGTCTGGTAGGCTGAGATGAAGTGGTCTCCTCAGTATGTACATGCTTAGATGGTCCAGCTGTAGTGATCTTCTTTTTGTGCCTATTAAAAATATTTTTAATCAATCCTCTGTTAGGCTCTTCACCTGAACCCATCTGCACAGAAAAAATAAGAAATATTATAAACATGAATTATAATAAAAATATAGTAATTAATTAAATACAGTGCAGTAATAATAAAATAAAAATGTTAAAAAAATTTACCTTATGTTAACTCATCATTTGTTGATTCACTTTTATATGATGATATATTTTCAGCACTATCAGATTCCTCACGACTTTCCTCTATATTTAAATTTACTTCCTTTAACTGCAACTAGCTCTCATTAATTTGAATTTGTTTATCCACATTGATATGAAGATTTTTTAAATTTGACATAAACTCTTCTTGATGTGCTGATGGTATTGAAGTGATTTTCTCAATTACTCCCCTTAGTTTTGTCTTCATAAGTACAAGCCAATCATGTTTGCCTTGTAATCTGCTTGGATAGTTAACATAATAGACTTAGCTTGCCTAACTAATAATGATGAATGGGTCAAACTTTGCATATCTCCTACCCCGCTTTACTTCTATTATACCATAAATCAGATGTACTCTTGTGCCTCTATTTTATACTGGACCAAACCATTCATAATTGAATAGATACATAATATTCATGTGACCAGGATATTCCATCTCTAATATTTCATGTAATACCCAATAGTACTCAGAATCATCCCTTATATGGGTGTTCCCTCTTACACATACACCTGAATTTTTTGTCTTCTTTCCTTCACACCAATTTTTTGTTTGGAATTTATAACAATTAATGAAAAGTATTTGATAACATTTAACTAATCTATTTGGTCCCCAAGCTAGGTCAAGTAGCCCTTGATACTTCGAATCACTATCTTCAGTGTGAACCTCTCAATGAACAAGATTATATTATTATCATATTTATTATATGTAGTATTAACTAATTAAGATAAATTATTCAAAATGAATAGTCAAGAAATATACCATATTTTTAAACTAAGTAGTGAATTTTTTCTCCATTGTCTTTTGGACCTCTTAGTTCTAATGTACTTAAACTATCAATGAACCTCCTACAAACTTTAGAGATTAGAATAAAGTTAAGAATAATAAATACATGAACAAACTAACTCATAATTACTTGAGATACGGCTCAACTTCATCACAATTATGTAAGACATATAATGTGTCAACTATCATCTCCTTATCAGTCAAATAGCGTACGGTGCTAGGACCTACGGTTTCACCATTTCCATTGAATACAAATATATTAGAGGATTTGCTAACAATTTGAAGTGTAGTACATCTACTTGATTGTAATGTTTTTTTAAAGTAATACGAGCAAAACTGAGTTGTCTCATACATTAAATATGCTTCACATATAGAGCCTTTAGGATGTGCTTTATTTTTAGTGGTCTTCTTAAGTTTATTTAAATATCTCTCAAAAGAATACATTCATCGATATTGAATAGGTCCACCGACTATAGCCTCATATGGTAAATGCATTAGTAGATGCTCCATAGAGTCAAAAAATCTAGGAGGAAATATTTTCTCAAGTTGACACAGAATGAAAGGAATTTGCTACTCCACAAGAATCAAGTTCTCTACATTTAGTTTAGAAGAGCATAAATGTTTGAAGAAGACACTTAGCTCGATCAAGGGCTTTAAAATTTGATATTGCAGATAACTAAAAGAAGTTTGTAATAGATATTGCATGAAGATATGATAATCATGACTTTTCAAACCAAATAATCTCCCCAATCTTATCTCAACACACCTACTTAGATTGAAAGAATATCCATCAGGTACCTGTAGAGTCTTTACCCATTCACAAATTGCTCATATTTGCCCTAAATTTAATGTGAATGGAGCTTTTGGTTTGAGAAGTATTTTCACGTCCACCATCCTTTAATTCTAATACTTTCCACTTACAAATCTCCTTTAAGCCCATCCATGCTTTTATATTATCTTTAGATTCATTTTTGTTATCCATTATTGTATTAAAAATATTATCAAAAATATTTTTCTTTACATGCATGACATCTAAATTATGTCTAATCAAGTTTGTTCTCCAATATGGCAATAACCAAAAGTACTTTTCTTGGTCCAATTATGGTTGACACCATATCCTGGCAATCTGTACTCAGCTAATATTGGAGAATCCATTATTATGGGCATGAACATTACTCTTTCAAATATTTCTTCACTACTTAATCTTGGAGGAGGTTGAAACATCACAATTTTATTTTTAATAAAGGCATCTTTATTTTGCCTAAAAGGATGACTTGGATGTAAAAACATGCTATGACAATATGAACAAGCTAAACTGAATGATTTTGTATGTTTTATACAATATGAACAAGCTAACTTGCCAGAAGTTTTCCAACCTAAGAGCATACCATATGCAGAAAACTCACCAATTGTCCAAAGTAATAATGCTCTCATTATGAAGTTCTATTTGGTAGAGATATCATATGTACTTACTCCCTCTTGTCATAATAAACTAAAATCATTAATTAATAGTTATAATAATACATCAATCTTTATTTTTAGATTATGTGGCCCTAGAATGATAAGTGTCAGAAACATATAAGGAGTAGTCATACACAACTCTGGAGGAAGATTGTAAGGGGTGAGTATCACGGGCCAACATGAGTAAGGTGAAGCAGACTGACTGAACAGAGTAAAATCATCTGTGCATAAATCTAATATTACATTTCTTAGTTTTGCCGTGAATGTGGGATATGTACGATCAAAGTGTCTCCAAGCCTATGATTCTAATGGATGTGTAATAAAATCTTCTTGCAAAATGTGATCATTATGTCATCTCATATGTGCAGCAAATCTCATGGATGCATATAATCATTGTAGTCTAAGAATTAGTGGTAAGTAAAACTTCTTACTAATAGGTACTTCCTTCAGCTTTCTTTTATTTTCATATTTTGGTTTAAATCTTGGTGCAATGCAATGAAGGCATGTAATCTCTAAAAAATCATCTTTAAAGTATAACATATATCTATTGACACAATAATCTATTTTTGTGTATGTCAAACCAAGTTTGAAAACTAACTTCTTTATCAAATATAGATCTGTAGTAATTATATTATCTGTTGGGTTGGTTTTCTTAAGCAGCCCAATGAATTGATTAAAATATTCATGAGAAATATTATATTATGCCTAGATGCTTAACATCTTCAGAGCAATATATAACTCTGAGTGAGTGGTGCACCCCTTCTGTATTAGTTGTTGGACAACATGCAATAAATTATAAAAATTTTGTGCCTCATGAATTGGTAACTCTTTTGTATATTATTCAGATTATATTCCAGTTGCATCAATAACTAATTCATTAAGATTTGGACGAATATTTTCATCCTCAGCTATATTACTACTAATAGATGGACCATATTGAGAATCCAAATATGGCTCGTACTCACCATGAGAAGTCCAATACCAATTCAATGGCATGAACCCTCTGTGATACAGATCAATAATTACATCATCTAGTCTTTAGGTGCAATAGAGTTTTATGTTTAGAATATGGACATCGAAACATTCTACGTGATATGAAGCTGGGTAGTTGTTTCACTATCTGAACGAAAATGTTCACCCCATTAATGAATTTATCTATTAGTGTCTTTCGTACTTACGCCAATCGGTTATACATCAAACTTTTTTAATTTCTAATATCCATAACCTTCATATAATATAGAGTAGATAATTAATGGATTATAATGATTTTATGACAATGGTCATAAAAAGATTATTGAAAGACGTAAATCGAGCAATGGATGTTAGATAATGTAAGTAAGGAGAAGATAATAGTTGGCAACTTGAAAACTTGACTACGATCCTTCCAATTTTCATCGCCCGTCTACTCTCCTTCTAACCACAAACGCTTAATTATGTTTTTTCTATAATTATGAGACATTTTCTTCACCGTTATAAATATTTTTTGAATTTCTAAAATGTTTTTCTTCTAATCTTATCTTCTAATGGAGCTACTCCTGTTGATACTTGATCAATATGAATTAAGTTGTTAAACCTGAGCTTATGTCATAGCGGCTAACCAAAAGGGGGGGGGGGGTGAATTGGTAATTAAAAAATTTTATCCCTCTTCAAAATTTAGAACCAAGAAAATTAAATTTAGTGAATTTTATAGAAAACGTTTTTCAACCACAAGTTAGAAACAGTAAAACAAAAATAAAAAGAAGCGGAAAAATAAAAGACACGATATTTATAGTGGTTCGATCAAATACTACCAACATCCACTCCCCGGAGGCACCGTCCGAGTATTGCACTAATACCACTAGTAACTCTCCTTTTGCACCCACAGCAAGGCGGAGAAGCCTTTACAAAACTCTCTTCCACCACTACCCGATACGGCAGAGAACCGTTGTCCTTTTACACTCTTCCCAGTGTTGGCAGAGAATCGTTCATCCTTTCACACTATCCCAGTGTAGGCAGAGAACCCTTCATCCTTTCACAGCCTCCTAGTGTGGGCAGAGAACCCTTCAGCTGTTCACACTCTCCAAGTGTGGGTAGAGAACCCTTCGGATGTTCACACTCTCCAAGTGTCGGCAGAGAACCGGATCTCCTTGACAGATCTTCTTCACAAGAAATCTAGAAGGAAGAGAGAAAAGAGTGAAGTAATCAAAAACCAAAAGTAGAGACTCTTACCTTTGAGTACCAAGTGAAACATTCACGCTCCAGTAGTAAGAATTCTCCTTCAAACACTCTCTCACACTCTCTCCTTGACTCTCCTTTCAATTTGCATGAAGATTAGTAGGCAAAAAGATTAAGTGGTAGTTTATATTGGACTTTATATAAGAAAGACACAAAAAATTGTCCAAAGATTGCTAAAATTCAAGTCTGTCAGCACTGGATCATCTCGTACGATCGTGGATCATCCCGGACAATGTTACTTAATTCAGTTGGAAACGAACCCAATGTCTATTGGTACGGACTGACTTCGTACAAGTTAATTGTCCCGTACGAACAAGGTTCGTCTGGTACGAGCAGTTATACCATAGGTCGGTTCTGAAATATGCAGGTGTTAACCTCTGTATAAAGAACATAAAAAGAAAGGAGGAAGAAATCTAGCATACAAACTGTGCACCCGCTGAATCCACGAAATCCACCATAATACCTGCTGAAATCCCGCTGTTCAGCGCCGAATCAGTCGCTTCTCCGTATTCCCTGTCGAAATCCCGCTCTCGATCGCTGCCCCAGTCGCGGTGTTAAATACCGACCCAAATGAAGCCTTTCGCTGCTCTCCTTCCCGTAAGCATCCTGCTCCTTCGATACAACCCCAGCTCCCGATCTCCTTCCCTATCGCAGAGCTCCCGTCGTTGCTTTCCTCCGACCTCCTTGCCCGACTGCTCCTCTCAGCCGCACGAAACAGCCCTGACCTCCACTCCACTCCGGCCGACCTCCACTCTAGCCGAATCAATCCCGATCTCTCCCTCTTCGATCTCCAGACCCGACGCCAACCTCCTTGCTTCTCTGACCTCCTCTAGCCGAGAGAAAGAGAGAGAGAGGAGGAGGAAACCGACCTACCTCCACACCTTTTCGAACTCCTCCCGATCCCGCCTCCTCTATTGTCATCCGACTTCGCTCATTTGACGATATTTCCTATCGGATCGGAAGTTATAACATTTGGATCGGAAGCAAGAGCAAGAGCTCAATTGCTCTGAAGGTAACTTGCTCCCTTTCACGTGCTTTTCGGCCAAATCCCTAGTATGCTGCCGAAACAGAGAGAGAGGGAGGAGGAGAGATTATTTGGTTTTAATTAAAGTTAATATGAATTAATTTTAATTAAAACTAATATTAATTAGTTTTAATTAGAATTAATATTTATTAATTTTAATTAATTATAATTATTATAATCATTTAGAGTTAATGATTAATTAAATTTAATTACTTTTAATTAAAGATTATTTTAATTAATCATAATCAATTTTAATTAACTATAATTATTAAATTTAATTATAATTGTCATGATTATTTGTGATTAATTTTAAGTAATTAATCATAATTAATCCTAAGTAATTATGATTAATTTTAATCAAAGTTAATATAAATTAATTATGATTAATTATTATATTTTTAAATTAAGATTAATTAAAATTAATTATTTATAATTAATTAAGGTTATTTATAATTAATAATTTTAATTAATTATAATAACTTATAATTAATTATAATTGGTAAAGCACATATGAAATCCTTCTCTTCCCTCGACCAACGTGCCGACGACCCACCGCCAAGGTATAACTCCTAAACCCTAAAACTCCGAGAACCCATTTCAACGCATTCGTCGAGACAAAACGACCAACTATACACGCTTTTCTTAACGTGGTGGGAGGACATGCGTCCCGATGCTTGCGACGAAATGGGTAATCACCTAATTCCTTCTTCGAAGTTCGTATCGCCTTGGAAACCCTGCCTATGCATGATTTTCTTAGCGTGGTGGGAAGGGATCCCAGTGCGATGCACACGATGAAGCGGGGATAACCATAAGTACCCGCTTGCGGGGAAATAACTGTCTTGCTTACAAAATATTTTCAAAAAATAAAAACTACTTTTTTACAAAAAAAATACCCATGCACGTTTTTCTTAGCGTGGTGGGGGATCGAAAAAATACACGGCCGCGGTGTCCTCGAAAGAGGGCATCTACCATGCACGCTTTTCTTAGCGTGGTGGGAAAGGCCCAGTTTTCCTTAGTTTTCTCCTAAACGGGGGAGACGCCAGAAGGCTGCCGAAATTTCGGGTGAAAGTGATGCTACACTTGGACTTGATTGCACTCGAATGACATGCAAGAACGACGAATGGCTTGTACCTGGACTTCATTTGAACTCAAAAGACATTAATAAAATGCTTAATTCAAACTCAAAACCAAACTTGGATAAATGATGAAGGACTTGTGTAAGACTTGAGTCGGACTCAAGCTGAATTGAACTCAAACTTGATACTTGAACAAAGTTGAACTTGAACTTGATTCAATCATTTAAACTCAAACAAAGATTTGAGTTGGACTACCGTGGACACTGAACTTGAACTATACAACATCAAGGAGAACACGGACTTGACTTGAATCATATGAGGAAGACTTGCAAGCTTGAACATTGACTTCTATGAACTGAACTAGAAGTTGTAACTACAAGGAGCTTGAACTCAAAAGAAGTTAAAATTCAATTCTAAATGAATTTGAATGTGAATGAAACAAATGACAACAGAAGAACTATACTTGAACTCAATCATAAAAATACAAGTGCTAAATTCTAAATTATTTGATTGAGAACTAATAATCATAAGTGGCAAGAGCCATGAGCTAAGCTATAAAATGTTGAACCTCATTCGCAATATACAAAGGTAAATTGGGGTCATGATTCTCAAATGCATTAAATTATGCATGATTCTCAAATATATGAAATGATTCATCCATGGATAGTAGAATGAAATTCTCATGAAAAATATTAGAGATCTAGCAATATCTCTATAATGAGTATGTGAACATAGAAGCCTACAATGGTTGTTCATATCACCTGTGCTAATATCGTGGAAAGCGTACATTCTCATTCCCTACAAGCACAAAGGAAATGATCATCGCAACATCCTAGTAGTCAACATCAAATAGCTAGTGAAGGGAGAATGAAAATCCCTTACAAACAACTATGGGATACTTGTGATCATTCATGAATGATAATGGCATGCTTGAAGACAATACAAATAGAACTGGCAATCCACTCATAAGTAACACCGATTGAAATAATGTATAAGTGATAAGTTCTATACAAACATAGCCATACACTCGTATATTCGACAGATTGTTCACAAGGTGGTGATGAAAGCCATGTAAATCAAGGGAAGATACATATGATGCAATATACAATGAAAAGTGCTTTTATAGATTATAGCAATATATATGCAGTAGGTATAATATCCTCATATAGTCAACACCAATCAGCGTGCATGGAAGGGTTGGTGACAGATGCATACTCCTATAAACTACTGTAGAAGACCCATAGTGTACCCAATATAATGTTCACAAGCAAAGTGCCAAAGAGTTACAATAAATGTAAACACCTACGGATCCAAGGCAGGAGATTAGTTAGTGCACTATGACCCGCCTACAAAAATCAACTAATAGTGCACGACAGTCTACCTGTACGAAGCAGCGAACAACTTAATTCAAAAGCTGCTACGCCACGCCACCGGATCTGTAATATCCGTAAAAGCAGGCAGAAGGCGTCTATTCCAAGAATACCCCCGCACGTGCATAATAGTTTGTATACACATAGGCACACTAAAAGGGGTAAAAGTAATCAAGAGCCCGAATGGGCTCCGGCGAATGTGTTATTGGTACACACGTGATGTCTTGGGATGCTGCGCGGGTTGACAAGTGAATTCAAGTTCGAAACCGATCCTTCTATACGGATCAATAGAAGTCGACAGGGTTCGAACCAATAAACAAATATACGATTATGACGACCGTCATATTTGTCTTAATACATTCATATTAGGCCTTTAAGGCCTATAACAATATGAATTCACTAATAAGGGAAAAAAGCCTACGAAACCCGATCCTCTGTCGACAGTTCGATATAGTTGACAAGGTTCAATCCATAAAGAGAAATGACCCCGAACACCCCGATGATAGTCGTGTTGAATGCAGATCTCAACCGAAGGGGTTCACATATATTTTCAAATGCCACCCAAATACTCCAAAAATTGTTCCAAATTCCAGATATTTAAATCTGAAATCAATCCATCAACACACTTAAAGTAAAGCCCATCCACCCTCCACAATAGTTTGCGAGGTGGACAAATTCAAATATAACTTCAGCTCACAAAGAGCCAAATGCCTAGTCAAAAATATCACTATGATCCATTCTCAACCAATCTCCTGCTAATAAGGACGTTGTACGTGTCCTCTAACCGGCGGTTTGCCACCAAATGGCACCACAGGATAAACGATTATGACCCGGGGCTCTCTGAACCAAGTGGTTTTGCTGCCAAATAGCACCACGCAATACCGGTTATGGCCAACGCCATTACGTTCCTTATTGGCATCAAATCCTTGAGATATGAATCAATAGGATATGATCGATAGGGCACAAAGCCCTCTGTAAGCTAAGGTGAATTCAAATTTGTCCCCTTAGACAAACATTCAACCCAGGTCTACAAGGTCCCCTTGGACGAAGCAACCCATGGCTGCCGACAATGATCCTTCTGTTAGGTTGGGTTGACTACCTCCTCTGACTAAGTAGACAAGGGACCACGATGGCCCGGGACGACGGAACCATGGGATCTTGATTGGGTCCATCATCCATTCCCCCACCATTCGTTTTAAGTACAAGATGGTGCAATTTCTATTTTGAATATCAAAATCTCCAAATTCCCAATTATTTCCAAACTTTCCAAACCTTTACAAATATCCAAACCCAATTTCAAAATACCTAAACCTATGCTGCTACTATATGCCAAATAACACGTATGTTCTACATATCTGATTGACGACTAGCCTTAATCAAACATTCTCTCTCATGATTGAGAGGGGTAATTAACTATAGGGGCTTGTGCTTATAGGAAACCAGAACTCAGATCATAAAGTCCTCACAAAATGAGGGCGAAATCTCTGGGTAGTGTCTTATCTGCAAACCCATCTGCCTTCCAAAATTTACATCGGAACTTAGTTTGTTAAAACTCCCTCGCCGAACAAGAAAAGCGAGTGGAGGCCGAGGCCAAATTTTTGGAGCCCACAGATTTCTGGCGACTCCACTGGGGAATGGTTTCTCTTTCCATCTCTGGCTAGTCATTCATAAGCTATAGTAGCAGTTATATCAAATCGTACTCAAGATTTTGAGTCTTTCAAAATGATCGTTTAATGATTCAAAACTCTGAATTTTCTAAAATGATCATTTGACAAATTCATTTGGCGTTCAGTAGAGTTTTAAAATTAATTTTATTGCTTGCTTACGTTAATAATTTTTGTCTATTTTTATTTTTGTGTTCTGTGCAAGTCTCTGATTTTGAAAGTGCGGGGTGATGTATCAGATTCTGATTACTAACCCTTGCCTTTTATTTATGCAGATGATCTATAGAACACCCCGATGACTGTCCAATTGGTACAAGGAGCTAGGATTCAGCTAGCGAATGCTATTATTGAGATCGGAAATGCCGGAGCTACCATCTAGTTTGGTAGTGTTGACTTCCCAGCGATTACGGTAAGGAATACCGCCATTTCTGCGAATTGTAGGAATGTTGAGAAGTCTGCTAGAAGACTCAATGTTGATGAAGCTCCTATCCGTCGTGTGCATCTGCCAGCACAATGACCTATTGCCAAAAATTCTTGTGGGAGAATTCCTGTGTTCGAAAGGCTGTCACAACCTGAGGCCCTGACCACCAGAAGAATTGTGAATGGTGGAAGAGTTTCTATGGTAGCTACAAACACCACCACTCTGCCAACCAGGTTATCTACACCTGGAAAATACGATGCTGAGGTCTCCTCATCTGGAGGAAGGCCTACTAGGAGGCAGAGAAGGAAGATGAATGCTGAGCTCCGAGCTCAGCATGAACAACTCCCGATCCACCCATCAAATCTGCCAGCCGAATAGTCTGAAACTAACATTCCAACCCGAAATGGGTTTGCAAATCTGAAGTGGGTCAAAAAAAACAACTCTACTGGTGAGCTGAAGAAGTCTTTCTAGGAGCAACGATAGGAGGTCCCAGCTCCTCCAAAAAGAAAGGAACCTGAAACTCTCTCAGCCTGGGTCTATCGGGTCCTGAAGACTGAAAAGGAGAAAGGTCTAAAAAAGAAAAAGTTCCAATGGCCCTTAGTGATAGAGGCTAGAAGAACTCCGCCAAGAGAACGTCTATCTGCTGTGGCGAAAAGAGGAGAAAGAAGATATGTCCCATGCGGTGAACATTGAGGTGTGACACCTGAACCATATGTTCAGGGATCCACTGCTGAAAGGTCCCGGTGGAAAGAAAAACAAGTATGGAGGCCAAACCCTCGGAGAAATGAAAAAGATAGAAGAGAAAGAGGAACTGATCTGGGCGTGACATCTGGTGAGGCTTCCCGTAGATCCGCCCAAGTCTACAAACAACGTCAGGAGTGGGCCCCTAAAAGGACCCATAATGACATTCCTCCAGACGGTAGACACCTTGGAGAATCCTCTAGGGGATCCTGTCACCCTCCATCCCCTCCAAAGAAAGAGACTAACTTCGATCGCAGCCCACTGATCGAAGAAGTCCCCGTGCCTAATCAGGAATCAGAAATTCAATGGCATCGCCGCTTAGAGATCCGAGTACTGGAAGAAAATATAGATGATCAAAACATTGAAGAAGAGGAATTCCTTGAAGAGGGTGAAAATGTACAAGAATACCTTGAAGGGGACGAAAATATTGAAGAAAACATTGATGAATTTATGGAGGGAAACCTAGAAGAAGAATTGAAAGAAATAAATAACACATTGGACATGGAGGTGGTCTATATGGTGAGACACACCAATGTTAATGAGGAAGTCTACTACGATGACGATGAAGATGATGACGATCAACAATCGCCAATTAGGCGAGTTTATCAACATCGTCATGAAGCTGGGTCCACCACTGGCAGAGGTGGTCATTCACAAGCTGAAGAAAAAAGAGAAGAAGCCGAGGAGAATCCCTTCGCTGACGAGAAATGTCACGCTTGCAGACATGCAAAGACATATGAGGCGACAAATGAGAGCAAAAGATAGAGAAATCTCTCAGTTGAATGAGAAGATGACTGAGATGATGGCTCAAATGGGGGTAATGATATAGATGATGCAGAAAACTATTGCTGTTGGTGCCATGCCCAATCCTCCTCTAGATCCTCCAAACTTTCAAATGCCTCAAGTCTCAGGAGTACGGGGCACTCTTGAAGGTGGCAACGAAGCTCATAATGTCATCCGTCAGCCCACCCCACAAAATGTTGCAAGTACTTCCGAACCAGTGACTGCTGCACAATTGGAAGGAATCATCACAGAAAAGATCAGGGCTATTATAGCCGTTGACCAAGCAGAAAAATTGGTGGGCAAGGGTTGTCCTTATTCTGCTAAATATGACCAAGTACCGTACCCAAAAGGGTATTATGTACAAAAGTTCAATACTTTCAACTGTAATAACAACCTCAGCAACACCTGGCACAGTTTAAAGCCACCTGTGGGAATACGAGACGAAATGACGCCCTACGCTTTCGACAATTCGTTAGCAGTTTGACAGCAAATGCTTTCGAATGGTACGCTGAACTGCCGAATGATTCTGTGAATACCTTCGCAGAATTAGAAAATATATTCGTGAAGAGATTCGCTAGTGCAACTGAGAAGATTACGATCGCTGACCTCGCTCTGGATAAGAGAAAAAGAGAAGAATCAGTGACTAAATATATCACTCGCTGGCAAAATTTGAGCATGAAATGTGAGCAGCAATTAGAAGAAGAGCATGCTGTATAGTTGTTAATGGGCAAGATTGATGACAAGATGCAACCCTTCCTGTGCATGGCTACGATAAACACATTTAAAGACTTGCTCGACAGTGTAGCCAAATTTGAGAAACTGAATTTATCCAGGTCAGAAAATCACTCTGATAAGCCCAAGAAGGCTAAAGCACTGGGTGCTAGAAGGGGTGAGACAGACTCTACGTTCTTCTCTAGAGCTGATAGAGAAAAGCAAGTGATTTACAACGTAGACAAAGGCAAACAGCCGATGCAATATCAAGAAAATCCGAAACAGACCTACAACCCTCACCCCCAGCCAAAGTTGATACTAGGGGAAATGATAAGCCACAAACTTATCAAGGTGGAGGAGAACGCTAGAGACAGATAATAGGAACTGGTGATAGAACGTTTCAATCCCACAAAGATAAAATGAATAAAGAATATTCATTCAAAAGGAGAGTGTCGCCAAAATTATTTCGACAAGTGTTGAAATCGGGTTTAGAACTGCCTGAATGCAAGAGACCCGAAGAGTCGAAGTACACTGGTGACCCAAATTATTGCCCATATCATCGGGTACTCAGCCATCCTATTAAAGATTGTTATATCTTCAAGGATTGGCTTGAAAGAAAATATCAAAAAGGGGAACTCACATTGTCCGATAATGTGTTGTCTCACCCTAGAAAGGAATCAACTCGGGTGGTCACGTCCTCTTCCATACCCCTGGATGAAGAAAGAAGAAAAGAAAAGGAGTCAATTCAGCAAGAATAGTGGGAGACTTCGCAAAGAAAACTGTGAAAATGTTGAAGCAGCTTGAAGGAGTTCCAGGTGTAAAATGGAAGTCTCCTATTGAGCCCATGATAAATTTGAAGGCACTGCCAGTGGTGCGAGCTCTTATTTCTAAATAACTCTCCAATATAGCTAGCACTTCAAAGTCTGGGGGGGTGAAATCATCCAAGAAGAAGACTAAATTGAAGAAACCCAAGAAGAAAATGACTGTAACTCAGAGAGTTATCAACAATTTGGATGAGTACTACCAGACTGTGAGGTGACCTATCAAGCTCGCTGACTTCATGTCAGAGCTTAAGATAGATGAAGCCGAAGAAGATGATGAGAATTCTCTTCCCAAAGAAGTACGTTGGGTCATCTCAGTGGCACCGAGTACCTCAATAAAAGAGGAATACGTAGTAGAAGTATCCTCTGAATCATGTATGATGGTTTTGCTAATAGATTACAGTTCGGAGGAGGATTTGTATTTCCCACAGGGAGACAAATCAGACCCTAGCATAGCGTCTCGGATGTGACATGTAAACCTCGGTGGTGATTCTGAATCAACAAATGAGTCCCTAGACGCAACGATAGATGACTATGAAGAAAATATACAGTTAAATGACTCTGAACTGGAGGAGATTGCTCAAGTGCAGTTAAGAAACGGCAAGGTGCTACCGCCTCCATAGAAGAAAGGGGTCTCCAATAAAGATAAAGAGAAAGAGATAGTTATCAACGATGATATTATCCCTGAAGATCCTAAGAAAAAGAACACTTCATCCAAGGGGATAGATTATAATATCTTATCCCATTTGAGAAAGATCCCAGCACAGCTCAGCATATACGATGCTTTGGTGATGTCTAAAGACCTTCAGGAGACTCTGATTCAGGCTCTCAAAGATCCCGAAAGATACGAGGCGTATTTTGCTGAACATAGTTTGACTGAGGTTCTGCAAGCTCAAAATGAGCCATTCATTACTTTCTCCGAAGAAGACATGATGCTCGGAACTGCAGACCATAATCATCCTCTGTATGTTGCTGCATAGAGCGATAAGCTGATCATCAGTAGAATCCTAATCGATCCTGGATCCTCCGTGAATCTGATAAGCTTGAAAGCACTGAGATCCTTCTGCCTTGATATGGAACACCTCAGGCCAGATAACTTGATGGTGCATGGTTTCAACGAAAAAGGGCAGAAACCACTTGGATCATTCATGCTCCCTCTTATATTTGGAGGGCTCCACACAGAAGCTAAATTCCATATGATTGATGCGGATACTTCATTCAAGGCGCTACTAGGTCGTCCCTGGTTGCATGAATATGCCATTATCCCGTCAACATTACACCAATGTATTAAATATCTCAAAGATGGAGAAGAGTTCAAGATCTCTGGTGACATTCAGCCTTTTACAGTTCATGAAGCAACAATTTATGAAGATGCATGATACTTCATACCAAAGAATCAAAAGTCTTCGAGCTCCCTCGAAGCTAAAGCATCAAATTCGAAGGGTACAAAGCGACCTGAATTGGAGGGTAGGAAAAAGCAGGTGGGGAGAAAGAAGGCAGTGCCGACTCTTCCCAAAGCGCCGACCATTCTAAAAGAAAAGAAGCATGTACCTCATCTTGGGAATGACACAGATGAAGATGATGTTACTCCTGCTAAATTTTGAAGAGTATGCCAGTCCACAGATGAATTGAGTAGATGTTGAATTTTCAAATGATGATTATGACTACGATTCTATTTATATGAACACGATGAAGAATGTGTTCTCTAGAAGAATTGACAGCCTATCAATTTCAGATAGTGTACTCGTAGTCACGCGTGTTCCTTCACAACATTTTAAAGAAATTATTCCATGCGAGGTGCATAAAGTTGAAGAACTCGCCACTCTCTATCTACCTCCTCGTAAAAATGAGACTGTGCCAAAGAATGTGTTATATTCCATGGGAGTTCGCGAAGAGGAGAATCCTGATTGGGATTGCATGATCCTTGATTCCGAAAAATTATTTTCTACGAGGCTACCTAGATTCAATAATAAAAATATTCAAAGAATGTTAAGAAAATAAGTCAATATTCCTACCACCAAGCGACAACTTCATACAAGTTTGGGCCTCTTGTATGGGAGGAGTCCACATCCGTTACGGCAGAAGGATACAGACGCATATAAAGGTATTGGATTCATCAAAAGAAAATTCCTCTGGAAGAAAACTTGCCGGGCAATCACATGCATGGAAATTGAATCCGATGATGGTGATGCTGAAGAGACATACAAGGCTGAGGATTATGATGAGCAGCCCATAGAAGCCGAGCCTGTACCAGAAGAGCTTGAAGATGGTGGACAGGCAGCCACTATGGATGAACTAAAAGAAGTCAACTTTGGGACTGAGGAGGATCCTCGCCCAACCTTCATTAGTCTCCTACCCGAAGAATAAATAGAAGAAATAAAAGAGCTCCTATGTGAATTCAAGGACTGCTTTGCCTGGATATATGCTGAGATGCCTGGCTTATCCCCTGACGTAGCAGTTCACAGATTAGCAATCAAACCGGATGTAGCACCCATCAAGCAAGCTCCAAGGAGAATGAGATTAGAGATTGAAGAACAAGTGATCGCAGAAACGAAGAAATTAATAGAGGCAGGCTTCATCCGAGAAGAAAAGTATGCCAATTGGATTTCCAATATCGTCCCAGTGAAGAAGAAGAACAGGCAAATTCGTGTCTGTATTGACTTTAGGGACCTCAACAAGGCATGCCCAAAAGATGATTTTCCACTTCCTGTATCCGAACTCCTGGTGGATAATACGTCCAACTACGATATGTTCTCCTTCATGGATGGATCATCAGGCTACAATCAAATCAAGATGGCGCCCGAGGATGAAAAGCATACATCGTTCAGAACGCTCAGAACGCCCATCAAAATTTTTTGCTACATAGTCATGCCCTTTGGCCTGAAGAACGCTAGTGCCACCTACCAGCGAGAGATGACTCACATATTTGATGATTTGATACATCAAAAGGTTGAGTATTATGTAGATGACCTTGTCGTCAAAAGTCTTGGCCGAAATGATCACTTAAAATATCTCAGAATCGTATTTGAGAGAATTAAAAAGTTTGATCTGAAGATGAATCTTCTCAAATGTGCTTTTAGGGTCTCCTCCGGCAAATTCTTAGGGTATGTTGTCCGTCATCAAGGCATCGAAGTTGACCCCAACAAGATCAAGGCAATCATAGAGATGCCACCGCCAAGGAACCTTCGACAGCTTCGCTCGCTGCAAGGACAACTGGCTTTCATTCGGAGATTTATATCAAATCTATCGGGTAGGTGCCAGCCATTTTCAAAGCTAATGAAGAAAGATGTCTGTTTCAAATGGGACGCAGAATGCCATGAAGTATTTGATAGTATCAAGAAATACTTGTTAAATCCTCCCATTCTAGCAGCGCCAATTTTGGAGAAGCCTCTTATACTGTATACAGCTGTACTAGAAGAGTCTCTCAGAGTACTATTGGCCCAAAATAATGAAGAAGGCAAAGAAAATGTGCTCTACTACATCAGTCGAAGGTTGATTGGAGCAAAAAGCCATTATTCTCCTATTGAAAAGCATTGTTTAGCGCTGATTTTTGCAATTCAGAAACTCCGCCACTATATACTATCCCATAAAATTACACTGATATCAAAGATCGATCGGCTGAAGTTCTTGATGACAAGACCAGCATTGACAGGTTGTCTAGCCAGGTGGGTAGTATTGTTATTATAGTTTGAAATCATATACATGCCACAGAAGGCGGTGAAAGGACAGGCCTTGACAGATTTCCTCGCTGCACACCCAATCCCGGCCGATTCTCCACTAAATGATGATTTGCCCGATGAACAGATAATGCAGGTCGAGGAGAACGAAAGGCTACCATTCTGGGAAATGTACTTCGACGGGGCATCGTCGATTAAACCTATCCGACCTCTAAATATTGCAAGAGCCTGAGCTGGCATCGGTCTCATTTTCATAGCACCCGAGGGAGGCATAATGAAATTTTTGTTCAGTTTGACTGAACCTCGGACCAACAACGAAGCCAAGTACGAAGCTCTATTAGAAGGGCTGGAGATTGCGATTGATGTAAGAATCCAACGTCTCCAAATCTTTGGTGATTCTCAGCTCGTGATAAATTAGGTCCTCAATATTTATAAGGTTGGCAAAGTTGAATTGGCTCATTACCATCGGCGAGCCCTCGAGCTTCTGAAGCAAGTTCCAAATGTTGAAATAGCTCGAGTTCCTCGAGGACAGAATGCTAAAGCAGATTGTCTGGCCAAATTGCCAAAGAAATGGCAAACATCAATGATGAGAGGCCTATATTCATCGGGGTTTACACTCGTAGGGTCTTGGAGCCCGCTCTTTTACAATTTCCGAGGGCAGAAGGAATTCCAGATTCAAGTCAGTAGGATAAAATTCCAGTTGACCCTCAACCACTCCATCAGATCGTTATGGAGAATTATCCAGAAGAATATCACGTGGCCAAGAGACATAAAGCTAGTCAAGCTTCAGAATCGTGGTGGCATTGTTTAGATATTGAAGTCGAAAATGATTGGAGACAGCCATTCATTGACTACTTCAAGGAAAACAAACTCCTGACAGAAAATTCTATGGCCGCACAAATTCGAAAAAGGGCGTTGCAATATGCATTTGTCAATAACACGTTGTACAAATGAGCTTTTGATCAAATGTGGCTGAGGTGCCTAGGGACCAAGGAAGCTGATAAAGTAGTAACAGAAGTCCATGAAGGGCTTTGTGGAGCACATCAGTCAGGTCCCAAAATGTCCGCTAAAATCAAGAGAATGGGTTATTATTGGCCAATTATTGTTAGAGATTGTATTGACCACGCTAAGAGGTGCCACGAGTGTCAAATCCACGGTGATGTTATACATAAGCTTCCAAATCCACTGCACCCAACAATAGCATTCTGACCATTTGAATGCTGGGGTACTGATATTATCGGACCGATAGATCCACCATCTTCAGCGGGACATCGCTTTATTCTAGCAGCGACAGACTACTTTTCCAAGTGGGGAGAAGCGGCTCCATTAAGAGAAGTCACATCCGAGCATGTGATCAATTTCTTTACCCACAATATCGTCTACAGATTCGGTGTGCCACGCCGAATAATCTCAGAAAATGGTACTGCATTTAAGAGTACAAAAATTTACAAGTTCGCTGATCGGCATAAAATCGATTGGCGGTATTCATCCATATACAATCCAAGAGCAAATGGATTGGCAGAAGCCTTCAACAAGATGCTGGTGAAATTGTTGAAGAAGATCCTCACCAAGAACAAAAGAGGGTGGCATACGAAGATGGCAGAAGCTCTATGGGCCTATCGTACGACCTACAAAACACCAACGAAAGCCACTCCTTATTCATTGGTGTTCGGTGTTGAAGCTGTATTACCATTGGAGATCGAACTACCATCACTCTGGGTAGTAATTAAGAATGAGCTTACTCAAGAACAAAATGCCCGCCTCAGAATAGAAGAGCTCGACGCACTTGATGAACTCAGGTTACAAGCTCAACAAACCTAGAAATCTATCGAGGAAGAATGGCAAAGTCCTTTGATCGAATGGTGCGTCCTCGATCATTTCAAGAAGGGGAATCGGCCCTGGTGCTGAGAAGACCAATCATCCCACATCAAAAAATCGGTGGCAAATTCGTATCCAATTGAGAAGGTCCCTTCATCATCGAGAAAGTGTACTAAGGAGGAGCATATCAGTTGATCGATCTAAACGGTCAGAGACCTATGCCGCCTATCAATGGTCGACATTTAAAGAAATATTATGCATGAAAATTCCATGTATAATGTATTTTATGATGACAAAAGTTTTATGTGTATATTTATCAATGCATGTTTATATTTTGAATTTCTCTTGTATAGCAAGAATGCATTTCAAAATCCCTCAGTAGACTGGGGGCATTTTAAATATTTATTTGGGTCGACATCGCGCTGCGTGCCGAGATCCCCGAATAAATATCTAAAATCTCAAAGACAAAAAGCCTATCTAAAATGTCCCTGCGAGACAGGGGGTATTTTAAATATTCATTTGGGTCGACATCGTGCTATTCGTCGAGATCCCCAAATGAATATTTAAAATCTTATATTTAAAATCTATTCCATTCTAAAATTTCCCTACGAGACAGGGGGCATTTTAAATATTTATTCGGGTCGACATCGCACTGCATGCCGAGATCCCCGAATAAATATTTAAAATTATCAATTCAAATATTCTTTTGTGATAAAGAATACACATATTTGTTTTTCAAAGTATATGCAGCTTCTTTCAAAATCTAGAGATATCATCTTCTCCAGTGAACAAAGACTCAAAAGTCAAGGAAAAGACTTTTGTGGATACACACTCCTACAAAATTGACCTGAAGAAGCTTGAAGTATTCCAACATCCTGAAGCTTAAGGTTCGAATGGGTGTAAAAGGTCGGATCCAACACGCACAAATATGACCGGATCACTGGCAGCTCTGTCTACTCAACAAGCCATAAGAAAGGCCGTAGTAGCGGAACCCCCACTTCATCAACCCATCAGTAGGGACTGTAGGAAGTACGAAGGCAAATTTGACTCGACCAGTTCAAGTGATCGTAGTCTACAAAATTCTCACCAAATGAATGGAGAATCAAAGTTCCAATGGAAGGATGAGTCTCGAGCAACTACCAAATGTTCGTAGACTCCAAAATCTGCAACCACGAAGGATGACTCCAAATCTACCAACTTTAGCAAAATCAGCATTGGGGAGCGCAATTCCCATAGCTCGAGTCTGAAGCCTGAATGAGTGTAAGAGGTCAGATCCAACAAGCCCAAATATGGTCGGATTGCTGGCAGCTCCGTCTACTCAACAAGCCATAAGAAAGGCCGTAGTAGAGGAACCCCCATCTCAGCAACCAGAGGACAAAGAGCTATTAAATTTTAGCTCTCCCAATCTGATGAACTCAAGTGATTCAGATGAAAGTCTTCTCAAGTGGTTAAGGATTAAGATACTACCTACGTTCGATACTATCAACTGAATCCAGAACCAGCAAATCCTTCAACAAATCCGCAAAGCACAAAGCGAGGATCGAAGGAATTTTTCTTCAACAAGTCCGTCAAAGCACAAAGCAAAGGACCGAAGAAAAATTATCCCAAAGTTCACGAAAAGCCTAGGGCTGAACTAAGAGGATTCTGTCATCAACAAGTCCGTTATGCACAAAGCTCTGGACCGATGACTTTTCGCCACCGACCTAATACAAACCTAAGGGTTTAGGTCATCGGCATCTACTCCTTCATCAAGCCCGCCAAAGCTAGAAGCATATGGCCGAAGGTACAAAATCACCTGACAAGTCAGTAAAGACAAATCAGGTAATTCTTCATTAATGTCCGCAGCACAAAGCACAGGACAGAAGAACTAAAATCTTGTGACTCAGTCTAAAACCACAAAAAGAAGCATCCCGAATAACATCTATAAGTGTCCCTAAAGACTGGGGCATTTTAAATATTTATTTGGGTCGATATCGCGCTCCATGCCGGGATCTCCAAATAAATATTTAAAATACTATGAGCACGAATCAGAGTACAACCACAGAAGTCTCAAGGGCAGTAAAAAGAGAGCTCGTCAACAACTGAATTTATAAAATAACTTTATTTTATTAAGTTCAGAAATTCATATACAAATCTGTGGACTACACCTTTTTACAAGATTGCATCAGCTGAAAGAAAAGGAAAAGTACAATGTCCTTCACAGAGGACTGAAATCTGTCTCCTAAACTACGCCTGAAGAGGAAGCCGACAGCTTTATTTTGCTCCTTCCAAAGACCAGGTATTCTGCACTTCTAAGACCTGCATAAAGCAAAAGAGAAGTCACCAGAAAGAAGAAGAATCATAAAGAACATATGTAAGAAGCCACAAAAAGAAACTTGTACCTAAAACAGTAGTTTCCTGGGGTGGCTCACGAAAAAAGTATCCCGCTCCTTTTGAAGCCTGCGCAGAGCAACAAAAAAAAAGTCAGAAAGAAGCTAAAGAAAGAAAAGAACAGTACAAACAAAGTAAAAACGTACCAAAACTGAAGTCTCCTGAGACAGTAAACTGGCTGAAGCTCGGATCCTCTTCTTGTAGTAGCTTGCACAAAATACAAAGCAGTATCAGTACGAGCACAAAATCAAAACTAAAAAAAAAAGAGAATGGAAGAAAGCGTACCTGAGCCCAAAAGTAACTGTAGAAATTCTGAAGCAGCTTCTTGACTACAAGTGCATCTAAGGGATCTACAAAGGCATAAAGAGGGACTATTAGAGGTCTATGGAAGAAAGTTTTAGTGTGACATCCAAGTAAAACTTTGGAGATCCACTAATTGAAAGCTTTAGTATGACATCTAGAACAAATATCTAGAGATCCACATGATCAATCAGCTTACAACAAACGTGATCCGCTCTAGACACGAATCACATTTGTTGGGGGGCATTTGTTAACCTCTGTATAAAGAACAAAAAAATAAAGGAGGAAGAAATCTAGCGTACACACTTTGCACCCGCTGAATCCACGAAATCCTCCATAATACCTGTCGAAATCCCGATGTTCAGCGCCGAAACAGTCGCTTCTTCGTATTCCCTGCCGAAATCCCGCTCTCGATCGCTGCCCCAGTTGCGTCGTTAAATACCGACCCAAACGAAGCCTTTCGCTGCTCTCCTTCCCGTAAGCATCCCGCTCCTTCCATACAACCCCAGCTCCCGATCTCCTTCCCTATCGCAGAGCTCCCGTCGTTGCTTCCCTCCGACCTCCTTGCTCGACTGCTCCTCTCAGCCGCACGAAACAGCCTCGACCTCCACTCCACTCTGGCCGACCTCCACTCTATCCGAACAAATCCCGATCTCTCCCTCTTCGATCTCCAGACCCGACGCCAACCTCCTTGCTTCTCCGACCTCCTCTGGCCGAGAGAAAGGGAGAGAGAGGAGGAGGGAACCGACCTACCTCCACACCTTATCGAACTCCTCCCGATCCCGCCTCCTCTGTTGTCATCCGACTTCGCTCATTTGACGATATTTCCTATCGGATCGGAAGTTATAACATTTGGATCGGAAGCAAGAGCAAGAGCTCACTTGCTCTTAAGGTAACTTGCTCCCTTTCACGTGCTTTTCGTCCAAATCCCTAGTATGCTACCGAAATAGAGAGAGAGGGAGGAGGAGAGATTATTTGGTTTTAATTAAAGTTAATATTAATTAATTTTAATTAAAACTAATATTAATTAGTTTTAATTAGAATTAATATTTATTAATTTTAATTAATTATAATTATTATAACCATTTAGAGTTAATGATTAATTAAATTTAATTAATTTTAATTAAAGATTATTTTAATTAATCATAATCAATTTTAATTAACTATAATTATTAAATTTAACTATAATTGTTATGATTAATTGTGATTAATTTTAAGTAATTAATCATAATTAATCCTAACTAATTATGATTAATTTTAATCGAAGTTAATATTAATTAATTATGATTAATTATTATATTTTTAAATTAAGATTAATTAAAATTAATTATTTATAATTAATTAAGGTTATTTATAATTAATTAATTTAATTAATTATAATAACTTATAATTAATTATAATAACTTATAATTAATTATAATTTGTAAAGCACATATGAAATCCTTCTCTTCCCTCGACCAACGTGCCGACGACCCACCGCCAAGGTATAACTCTTAAACCCTAAAACTCCGAGAACCCGTTTCAACGCATTCGTCGAGACAAAATGACCACCTATACACGCTTTTCTTAGCGTGGTGAGAGGACGTGCGTCTTGACGCTTGCGACGAAACGGGTAATCACCTAATTCTTTCTTTGAAGTTCGTATCGCCTTAAAAACCCCGCCTATGCATGCTTTTCTTAGCGTGGTGGGAAGGGATCCCGGTGCGATGCGCACGACGAAGCGGAGATACCCATAAGTACCCGCTTGCGGGGAAATAATTGCCTTGCTTACAAAATATTTTCAAAAAATAAAAAAATACATTTTTACAAAAAAATACCCATGCACGCTTTTCTTAGCGTGGTGGGGGATCGAAAAATTACATGGCCGCGGTATCCTCGAAAGAGGGCATCTACCATGCACGCTTTTCATAGCGTGGTGGGAAAGGCCAAGTTTTCCCCTAAACGGGGGAGACGCTGGAAGGCTGCCAAAATTTCGGGTGAAAGTGATGCTACACTTGGACTTGATTGCACTCGAATGACATGCAAGAATGACGAATGGCTTGTACCTGGACTCATTTGAACTCAAAAGATATTAATAAAATGCTTAATTCAAACTCAAAACCAAACTTGGATAAATGATGAAGGACTTGTGTAAGACTTGAGTCGGACTCAAGCTGAACAGAACTCAAACTTGATACTTGAACAAAGTTGAACTTGAACTTGATTCAATCATTTAAACTCAAACAAAGATTTGAGTTGGACTACCGTGGACACTGAACTTGAACTACACAACATCAAGGAGAACACGAACTTGACTTGAATCATATGAGGAAGACTTGCAAGCTTGAACATTGACTTTTATGAACTGAACTAGAAGTTGTAACTACAAGGAGATTGAACCCAAAAGAAGTTCAAATTGAATTCTAAATGAATTTGAATGTGAATGAAACAAATGACAACAGAAGAACTATACTTGAACTCAATCATAAAAATGCAAGTGCTAAATTCTAAATTATTTGATTGAGAACTAATAATCATAAGTGGCAAGAGCCATGAGCTAAGCTATGAAATGTTGAACCTCATTCGCAATATACAAAGGTAAAATGGGGTCATGATTCTCAAATGCATTAAATGATGCATGATTCTCAAATATATGAAATGATTCATCCATGGATAGTGGAATGAAATGCTCATGAAAAATATTAGAGATCTAGCAATATCTCTATAATGAGTATGTGAACATAGAAGCCTACAATGGTTGTTCATATCACCTGTGCTAATATCGTGGAAAGCGTACATTCTCATTCCCTACAAGCACAAAGGAAATGATCATCGCAACATCCTAGCAGTCAACATCAACTAGCTACTGAAGGGAGAATGAAAATCCCTTACAAACAACTATGGGATACTTGTGATCTTTCATGAATGATAATGGCATGCTTGAAGACAATACAAATAGAACTGGCAATCCACTCATAAGTAACACCGATTGAAATAATGTAGAAGTGATAAGTTCTATACAAACATAGCCATACACTCGTATATTTGACAGATTGTCCACAAGGTGGTGATGAAAGCCATGCAAATCAAGGGAAGATACATATGATGCAATATACAATGAAAATATCTTTTATAGATTATAGCAACATATATGCAGTAGGTATAATATCCTCATATAGTCAACACCAATCAGCGTGCATGGAAGGGTTGGTGACAGATGCATACTCCTATAAACTACTGTAGAAGACCCATAGTGTACCCAATATAATGTTCACAAGCAAAGTGCCAAAGAGTTACAACAAATCCAAACACCTACGGATCCAAGGCAGGAGATTAGTTAGTGCACTATGACCCGCCTACAAAAATCAACAAATAGTGCACGACAGTCTACCTGTACGAAGCAGCGAACAACTTAATTCAGAAGCTGCTACGCCACGCCACCGGATCTGCAATCTCTGTACAAGCAGACAGAAGGCGTCTATTCCAAGAATACTCTCGCACGTGCACAATAGTTTGTATACACATAGGCACACTAAAATGGGTAAAAGTAATCAAGAACCCGCATGGGCCCCGGCGAACGTGTTATTGGTACACATGTGATGTCTAGGGATGCTGCATGGGTTGACAAGTGAATTCAAGTTTGAAACTGATCATTCTATACGGATCAATAGAAGTCATCAGGGTTCGAACCAATAAACAATTATACGATTATGACGATCGTCATATTTGTCTTAATACATTCATATTAGGCCTTTAAGGCCTATAACAATATGAATTCACAAATAAGGGCATAAAGCCTACAAAACCTGATCCTCTGTCGACAGTCCGATAGAGCTAACAAGGTTCAATCCATAAAGACAAATGATCCCGAACACCCCGATGATGGCCGTGTTGAATGCAGATCTCAACCGGAGGGGTTCACATATATTTTTAAATGCCACCCAAATACTCCAAAAATTGTTCCAAATTCCAGATATTTAAATCTGAAATCAATCCATCAACACACTTAAAGTAAAGCCCATCCACCCTCCGCAACAGTTTGCGAGGTGGACAAATTCAAATATAACTACAGCTCACAAAGAGCCAAATGCCTAGTCGAAAATATCACTATGATCCATTCTCAACCAATCTCCTGCCAATAAGGATGTGGTACGTGTCCTCTAACCGGCGGTTTGTCGCCAAATGGCATCGCAGGATAAACGGTTATGACCCGGGGCCCTCTGAACCGAGTGATTTTGCCGCCAAATGGCACCACGCAATACCGGTTATGGCCAGCGCCGTTACGTTCCTTATTGGCATCAAATCCTTGAGATATGAATCAATAGGATATGATCGATAGGGCACAAAGCCCTCTGTAAGCTAAGGTGAATTTAAATTTGTCCCCTTAGACAAACATTCAACCCAGGTCTACAAGGTCCCCTTGGACGAAGTAACCCATGGCTGCCGACAAGGATCCTTCTGTCAGGTTGGGTCGACTACCTCCTCTGACTAAGTAGACCAGGGACCACGATGGCCCGGGACGACAAAACCATGGGATCTTGATCGGATTCATCATCCATTTCCCCATCATCCGCTTTAAGTACAAGATAGTGCAATTTCTATTTTGAATATCAAAATCTTCAAATTCCTAATTATTTCCAAACTTTCCAAACCTTTACAAATATCCAAACCCAATTTCAAAATACCTAAACCTATGCTGCTACTATATGCCAAATAGCACGTATGTTCTACATATCTGATTGACGACTAGCCTTAATCAAAAGTTCTCTCTCATGATTGAGATGGGTAATTAACTATAGGGGCTTGCGCCTATAAGAAACCAGAACTCAGATCATAAAGTCCTCACAAAATGAGGGCAAAATCTCTGGGTAGTGTCTTATCAACAAACCCATCTGCCTTCCAAAATTTATCTCGGAACTTAGTTCGTTAAAACTCCCTCGCCGAACAAGAAAAGCGAGTGGAGGCCGAGGCCGAATTTTCGGAGCCCACAGCAGGAAGTCACTAAATTTTCAAGAGTCGGTTCGCTTCATCCTGGGATGAATATGAGTTCATCTGGATGAAATGTTTATAGAGGACATTTCATCCTAGGACGAATTGGAGTTCGTCTGGACAAAAATTTTCCAGAGAGCATTTCATCCTAGCACGAATATGGATTTCGTATGAACAAACATTTTTCAGAGGACATTTCATCCTGGGAAAAATTAGAGTTTGTCTGGATGAAAATTTTCTAGAGAGCATTTCATCCTGGCATGAATATGAATTTCGTCTGAACGAAAATTTTCTAGAGCCCATTTCGTACGGGGATGAATAGGAAATTCGTCCTAGACGATCAAGACTTAGAAAAATTTTCTTTGCTTCCTGTTCGTTCCATTGCTCTTTCGAGGAGATAACTGACTTGATCGTCCCGTACGAACTGTATTCATCCCGTATGATCAGTATAAATTTTTTTAAAGATCTCCTTAATTGTGTGTGTGTGTGTGTTTACACAATTACAATCACTCCCTCTCAAACTCAATGCAAAGAAAAATACAAGCTTCAATTTACAAACTATCTTATGTTGAATTTGATTTGAATTCGTCATTAGTCTGGAGTTCAAATTTCCTGAAATATTAGTCCACACAAGAGCAAAAACAAATCTTCCAAAAATGTTAGGAGATAACAAAACTTAAAACAATAATATTTGGAATCATCAAAACTATACAAGTTGCAAGAATGTAAAACATACAAATAGCAACTCTATTAACAACTCCAACCTTATCACATATATTCTCATTTCAGAACTATCTATAAGGGTAAAGGCACTCATCCACCTAAGTATCCTCATCTCTACAACATTATGAACAATAGATCTAAAATATGTACTCTTATTAATGACTTACTCGCACACCCAAAGTCACAATCCCCTCACTAGGTCTTTTACTTCATCTCTTTCTATAGTCATATCAACATGAATAATATTATCAGCAAAAATCATACACCAAGGCACATCCTCTTGCAAATGTCTAATGAAAAAATATAAGAAAAAAATAAAATCTTACAGTGGACAAAATCGGCGAATGAGGTGATGAACGTCAGCAAACTAGGTTGAACGGTCTTCACAACGGTGGAGCTACTCCAACCTTATCACGTATAAAACAAGCTCATTACCATTCTATGCAAATTTATACTAAGAAAATAAACCAAAAAATAAGGAACTTATGATGGATTTTCTCAAAAAATGAGGCGATTCACCGGCGAAGGAGGTGGTGAGCGTCTGCGAACTCTCGTGGAAATTGGCGAGCTTCGATGGGGCTTGGTAGCTACGATCTTTGGTGGGGCGACGCTAGGGCGACGGAGGCGAGCAGAGACCAAACAAGAGCGACGGAGGCGAGCAGAATGAAATAATAAGCCAGACACACTCAGGTTTGAAATAGGGCTTTCGCAGATGAATTTTTCAGCAGACAAGACGCTGGAAGTTTTTCCCTCATTTTTTATGCCAATAAGATTTTGTTGTTTAAAATGACCGACGTATAATCCGTCGGTTACAACGCCGAAAATTTCTGGCATAAATACACCGCAACATACAATATGCTTACAGATTATGATGTATTAACCGGCGTAATCGATGTCGGAAATTTACCGGCACCATTTCCGTCGATAATACACTGTTATATTTCCGTCGTATTAGACGTCGATTATAATGCCGTAGAAATCGGCATATATAGATCCGCTGGAAGCTCCGACGATAATACCGCATTTTCCTGTACGTAGTGCTAATTATGTTTGGTTGGCCTTAGTGCAAATACATGATACAAGATACAATATACAGGATTTCATGATACAAGATATGCAAGATACATGATACAAGATATATGATATATTATATGATTAATTTGATTGATTGATTGATTGAATGATAGATGGGTATGACTAATGTGCAACAAAACTTATATTATGTTGATATGAATACATAGTATGTTATTGAGAGCACATGTATTTGACACAACAGATTAAAAGAAATGATAAGGAGTTGAACGATAGATCATTGTTTATTGGATTATGATTTCTTTCATGTATATGTTTCTCTTTTCTGCATTGATTTCGGTTATAATATAATATGTGAATATCTAAATCAAATTGAAGTAATTTTAATCGCTACATGTTCCCAATATATCAAAATAATATTAGGAAAGATGAGTCAAAAGTATGACAAGGAAAACAAATTATGCTTTGATATCAAAATCTATTTTTTCTTAACTTGGAACTATATAAAAAGATATTCAGTTTTTTAATAGTTTATATACATGTAATTTAAATAAATAATATGCAAATATATCTCCAAAAAATGAAAGAAGAATAAAGAACAAGATAATAATGGACAAACTAGTCCTGGTCAAAAATACTTAAATTAGAACCTTTCATATGTTGCATCAAACATATTTTGTAGCTCCCCTTCTTTATATAAGGTGTGAATGGCATATTATGTTTTGGTACATTAACCATAAGTTAGAGCATATTTATTCCCAATTTGACTTTGAACAAGGAAATAGCCATTAGAGTACTAGTAGATATAATCTGAGTTTAAGAGGCCATCACAAGTGGAGCAGGCCTAAATTCTGTAAGAGTCTTGAATGTAGGCATTAGCTGGGGATTCAAACTCATTTCCTTATCATCTAGCTTGATGAACTCAACCCCTTGTGGATTGCCATTACAGTAGTTTCGAAGAGTTTGATTTTTCAAGCTAAAGGGCTTTTGAAATGGACCTTGTATAGCCAAACCAAGTTGGACAAGCCTAAACTTGGAGCAAGTGCTTGAGTTGGACATCTAATATAATTTTGAAAGGAGTAGGAAGGTAGAAACGATAATAATCAGCATTGTGACTATTCGATCTAAGGTGGGCAAGGATGGAGACTTGTAGGCTAATGGGAGAGGCAGAAACCTACCCTAAAAATCAAGAGTTGGAACTTATCATCAGAAACCGATGCTCGAGAGCAAGATATGATTCTCTCCAAAATTACAAGTAACCAAAAAAGCTTCATTTTGAATTTTTAAAATAGTAAGAAGATCCAAATATCATAATTCCAGTTAATTTAATAAGCAATATAATATTTATGCTTTTGCTAAATTCTAATATTAATTAATATAACATATAATTAATATTACAGTTTACTTTAAATATTTAACGGAAAATAAAAGCGAATGTTAGTCATCCTTAATGCCTAATATAACTTGAGAGAAAAATATAAAAAATAAATTTACTAATATATCTAATTTAATCCATATATTATATTCCATATTTATTCATTTATTTTCATAAGTTCTCATAGATAATAGATTTCAAAGCATATATACTCACAATTATACAAAAGTTTAATATGGTTATTAAATATGGCAATATTAATTAAAGCTTAAAATAAGTCATAAGTTTCTATGATATCTTTAATATATTAATTCATTAATTTTTTCCATGCTCAATACAGAAAAATCAGGAATTACTGGCAGCCTTCACTACAGGAAAATCACCCACTTCAGGCGGCTTTTTCCGGCGGAATTTGACCAATTTCCGGCGGTTTTTTAATTTTCCGGCGGTTTTCTGGCGGCTTTCGTGCCGCCGGAAAAAACGGCGTAGGAAAATAATTTCCGACGGCTTTTTCCGGCGGGAAATAAATCCGGCGGTTTGCCGGCGGTCAAAAACCGCCGGTTGAAATAAAAAAAAAAAAGAACCCGCTCCCGCTGAAACCGCTCCCCGGCGGCACGCCAGCAACCCGCTCCGGCAGGCGGTCGCACCAGGCCTTGGGTCGCGCCGGACCAGACCGCGTCGCGTTAGACCGGGCTCGCGTGAGCCAGGCGAGCCCGAGTGCGCCAACGAGCCCGCTCCCGCGCTGCCTTTGCTGAGTTTCGAACCGTGGACCTCCTCACCCGCTGCCCCGCTCCCTGACCACTGCGCCGTTTCTGCAAAATAGTTAAAACTAAGTATTTTTTTTATTTATATTAAAAAAGTCTGAATATTATAATTAAACATTATTAATTTAAAATTTTTATTTTAATTGATAATTAAAATAAACTAGTTAAGTAAAGCCGCCGGTAATCCGTCAGACAGCCGCCGGAAGCCGCCGGAAAGCCGCCGGAAGGCCGTCGCAAAAATCCGCGGGAAAATTTTGCGGGAAATTAGCCGTCGCAAAATTTTGCGGGGAAATTAGCCGTCGGAAAACCGCCGGAAAGCCGCCAGAAAATTTTGTTGGAAATAAGACGTCAAAAACCGCCGGAAAGCCACCGGAAAGCCGCCAGAAAAATGACCGCCGGAAAGCCGCCGGAAAATTCCGCCGGTAATAAGTGATTTTCCTGTAGTGCTTTACCAACGGTCCTATAACCGTCGGAATTACTGGTTGTTTGACCGCCGGTATTTTCCTGCGGTGTATTCAGCAGTTTTTAATAATACACCGCCGGAGTTAGCGGTGGTATAATAACCCCCGATTTGGGCGCCAGAAACTTCGATACCAGACGATTTATTATAGCCCCGGAATTGTAATATAGCCACAGGTAACTACCGGCATTTTATCGAAAGAAACCGGCGGTTCAGCCGCAGATAAATCCGACTTTTTGGATGGCCGGCAAGCCGCCGGTAATTAACCGACGGTCACTGACACTATGATCGCCAAAATTTACTGAGGGCTTAGGCCTCCAGAAAGATAACAACGAGAAATTGACCGCCGCAAATCGTTTCCTACGCGGTTTTACTAACCGCCAAAAAATCATCGGTATTTTAGGAAACCGCGGGAAACATAATACTAACAGCCAGAAAAACTGTCGGTAATTGACATTTTTCCTGTAGTGGCTCAAAGATTGATGATGACATGATTATTAAAATCGACGTAGTTCCTAAATAGTTTTGACTTTGCTCGAGATCAGGGGCTTAAATGTGTGTGTGTGGGTGGTGGGGGGGGGGGGGGGGGGGGGGGGGAGGGGATTTTGTCCCCCTAAAAAAATTATAACTCTTAGTATAATAAGGTTTTATAAATTTTACAGACCCACCCCCCCCCCCCCCCCCCCCACCCCCCCCTCACACACACACATGAGAATTAAGGCTGATTCTGCCCCAGCATAAGATATGATAAAATTATTTCGAGACAATCTTAAGTTAAGGCCAAATTGCCTCATGATTGAAGCGTTAGTAGGTGTGTAAGAAAGTATTACAAAACAAAATTAATATATCATTTAAAAAATTAGTTTACAAGAATTATATAATCTACTCTTTATTTTTTAAAAATTGTTAGAGCATACTAAAAAGTGCATATAAAAACTTCTCAAATGGGTAAGAATAATATATATCATCAAATATTATTGTAGTCTTTTATATATATATATATATATATATATATATATATATATATATATATATATATATATATATATATATATATATATATATATATATATATATATATATATATATATATATATATATATCATTAAGAAATTTATTTTTGAACAAATACTTCATGATCAAGGGAATTAGTATGAGTCATCCGATAGACCACTTTGAATTTATCATAGATCTTATCTATATTTACGGAGCATGTCACTATCAAAATTTTTAAATATATCCCCTATTCTCACATGAAGAGTGACTTGGATTTTTTGAAACTTAGACCCTGGGCTAGAGACTCAAAAGAGTTTTTGGGCTTGAAGCATCCTTGAGATCCACCTCAACACCACTTTAGACAAACCCTTGCCACCAGAACGTTGTTGCTGGATCTCTACCTAAACATCATCATCGAACCTCGGTCTGGTGGCCATCTTTGCATCTTTCTCCGATTACTGTTGCCTATGGACTATGGGCTCTCCGACCTACGTTGTCCACAGACTATAGTCCTCTAACCACTGTCAACCGCCAACATGGTCACTTTGACTTCCATTGTCTGCTGACTATGGTCCTATCGACTTCCGTTGTCTGTCTACGATGTTCCTACTAACCAAATGAACATGTCAATATTCTCTTGAGAACAGCTCTTATGCCTTTGAATTCTTCTAAGTTGAACTATTTAATGTGCTCTATATGATTTGCCAACGCCTTTCTGCAAGGAAGAGCATCATTTGAAATCAACAACAAAAACTAGTGAATTTATTTCAATCGGGTAAAACCTTGGTTTTTTCTCCTTTTCAGGATTTTTCACGTAAAAATTATAGTATCTCTAATAACTCTTGCACCTCTTTCTCTATAGATGTATTAGATTTTTATACAAAATTTGAATGTTAAACTCTATATTTTTTTATTGCTGTGAATGTTAAGGGCTCAACAAAGATAAAATTCATTGGAATAATCGGATGCTATTATTTTTAATGCCTACAATAATTCTGTGACTAACGTAAGGACGAGACAGTCTGTGGTGCTACACTGTCATACACCGAAACTCGCAATATACGATACGAATAAGGATAACCGTTCAATCTTATTCTGATAAAGACATGAATAGGATTCGGATCCTTTCCAACAGATTTACCCTCATCGCATCCGAATCCATATGAGATACAGCAGCTAGAGAGAAAGAGAGCTGAAAATGGAGGAGCAAATGAGCGAGTTGAGAAGAGTTTGTGTTACTGGAGCAGGAGGTTTTATTGGTTCCTGGCTTGTGAAGCTTCTCCTCTCAGAGGGCTACAAGGTTCATGGCACCGTCAGAGATCCAAGTACTCTTCCTGCTTATCTCTTCCTTTTTCTATCTCATGATCTATTCTCAGCCTTGAAAGCTGATAGGTTATCTATGTGCTGCTGGAAAATATTTATGTTAGGATCTCTTTATATGTTTTCATTGACAGGTATTTCAAAATTATTATATTACATCTAACATCCTATTGGAATAGCAATAAATTCGTCAAACGTAAGATAAGTTGAAAATAAGTAAAGATAAAATATTTTTTTTTTCTTAAATAATTATTAAAAAAATCATCCTAAAAAATATCTTAATCATCGAGAAGATGGATTATGCACCACAGAAGCACCATGAAACAAGATAAGATCAGTCTTTTTCATTTGCAATAATTTAATAAAATAATTTGTGTTGAAATAAATTATAATATATAAAAAAACCTATTTATTAAATTACAATAATGTAAATTATTAAAATGTTAATATATTTTGCTGTCATAAATTTTTTTAAGTAGTATAAATGATTATGCTTTATAATCTTTATTAAAAAAATTGAGATAAAAAGTTGATACGCAATATTTATTAGATGATTGCATTAGCGCGCTATTAGAAAATGAATATTATTTTTGGTATAAAGTAAAGGATTTATACTGAGAAAATAACTTGTTAAAATCTTCTCTCTAGACTCCCTCTCTCTCTCCGTCTCTTATTAAAAAGTGTATATTATTTTGATAAACATTATGTATTGTCTAAGGTAATGAAAAGAACGCCCATTTGAAGAAGTTGGATAGGGCTACAAAGAATCTGCAACTCTTTAAAGCTGACTTGCTTGATTACAGTGCTATTGTGGAAGCCATTTCTGGTTGTGAAGGAGTATTTCATGTTGCTAGTCCTGTTATTTTAAGTGGAGTTTCAAATCCAGAGGTAGTAATAGTTAGATTTTGATTTTATCAATTCTATTATTTCTATCAATTTGTAGGCCAAATGGCACTATTTTTAACAAAAAATCTACCTTCAGGAAGAAATAATCAGCCCAGCTCTATTGGGGACTAAAAACGTACTCAAAGCATGCTCAGAGACAAGTGTGAAACGAGTTGTGGTTGTTTCTTCTGCTGCTGCGATAATGTTTAATCCAAATTGGGCACAAGGAACTATAATGGACGAAAGCTGTTGGTCAAATGAGGAGTTTTGTAGGTCGACTGAGGTAATTTGTTCTCAATTTTTTAAAATTTGGATATGATGAGTGATGCGGCGCATCATAGTTAACTAATAACTATAGCTTATTTTACTCTAATTTACTCTTCCTTAGTTTACCGTTATCTGATACTTACTTCACTATCTTAGTTGCTCTTTCAGGCAATATAGTATAGAATAGCCCTTGCTGTTTTAACCATTTTTAACATGAGGAAAACCTCATGACATTATGCGTTTTATCTATCCTTTGTGAGGAGGAATGACACCTTTGGAAATATCATATTACAGAAGGTTTGTCGGTTCTCCATTTTGTATTTCCCTGCTCTAACATGCTTTTCCATAGTATATCACATCAGAACTGATATCAGAGCCTGCGGCTTGAGGTGATGGCAGAGTGTAGCAAGCGTGCAATAGGAGAAGAGGATCACAGCCTCAAGGCCCTTTGGGTAGCACACGCCGATGTTGTGAAGCAGTTGGATGTGATGTCCATGAATATTAATCACCTAGCGGTGGAGCTAAGACGGGAGATGGTAATTGGGCTCCTACTGGAGAAAACACTTTTAGACCTATGCGACTGAGTACACCGCTGAACAGGCATGGGTCGTGGACTCTACGAATGAAGGCGAGTTCCCATCTTACAGGAATTCTTCGATTAAAAAGATGAGGGTGGAGACTATGTTTTGGATGTTTTCCACGAGTCGGATGGCGATAATATGGCACTGCAATATCCGCGACCCATGGCTCACGATCGACAAAGGACTGGGTTTCGAGTGAAGCATGTTATATTTTTCTTTGAAGGGAGATTACACTTTGAGGACTATCTTGATTGGGAGAGGGCTGTGGAGAATATCTTTGAGTACATGGATATAGAGCCCAAAAAGCAAGTCAAATACGTTGCTAGTAGGCTGCGCGGGGGCGCCAGTGCGTGATGGTCACAGGTGCTGCAATCCAGAAGAAGGGAAGGTTGAGGTGGAGTGCATAGATGGGCACACATGAAACAGATATTACGGACACACTTCCTCCGTACTGATTACGAACGATTGCTTTATATGAAAGACCAATAATGCGCATATATAGGGTGGTCGTTCTATGAGCGAGTATACAAAAAAATTCTATAGGTTATGTGCTAGAAATGATCTTAACGAGACCTCCAACTAGCTAGTGGCCCATTTTGTAGGTGAGATGAAGGACGCCATCTGGGACAAGCTAGAGTTGAACTCCATATGGTCGTTGTCAGAGGGAGTAAACTTTGTACTTAAAGTAGAGATGCATTGGAAAGACGCCCCTCCCAAGAGCACGACATTTATGCTACTAAACAAACACCTCCAGTCACTAAAAAAACTCAAGTAAAGCCTGAAGGCAATCCACCCATGAGCTCTACCCAGCCAAGTCCCGAGCCTAGATTCTAGCCAAAAAATTGTTGCACCAACACAAGTCATCTATTGTTTTCAGTGTTTCCAAGTGGGGCAAAGTTCAATGTGTGCCCCAATCATCAACAATTTCATCTATTGAATGCATAAGGAGAAGAAGACAATGGTAACCAGGAAGAAGATCAAATAACACATGTCAAAGACTTGGAAGGCGATAAGGGAGATCCACTTCTCTGTGTCCTAGAGAAGCTACTACTAGCATCATGAAAGCCAAACAACTCTCAACGCCATAGCATTTTTCGGACACGTTGCACAATTAATAGCAAGGTTTGAGACTTGCTTATTGATAGCGGAAGTACTAAAAATATATATAGTATCACATGATGTGGTACAAGCCCTCCACCTTAAAACAACCAAGCATCCACATACAATCGTACAAATTAAGCTGGGTGAAGAAGGGAATATACATTGTAGTGTCCGAAATGTGCAAAATTATATTCTCTATAGGCAAACATTACACTTGCGAAGTACTTTTTCTTAAGAGAGATTATAGATATCAAGTATTCACAGATAAACAATTAACACGTGGCAGCATGGATTGATTTCCCCTATAGAGATAATAGGAGTTTAATGTTCACATAAAAATAATTAATACCTAACAATAAGGTTAAATCTTGGAAGGATCTTTATTTATATGCTTTTGGGATGAACATTTGATAATAAGAATTTGTGACATATTGGATATGAATGTTTGCCACCTGATTTTGGGTTGGCCTTGGCAATTTGATATCGGTGCTACTTATAATGGAAGAGTCAACACATACTCCTTTGAATGGAAGGGAAAGTGGTTGAGATTGATTTATCAACTAGAGGACCACCAAGCGTAGAACCTTGAAACCAAAGCATCCATGTACCTTTTCTATGGTACTACTCTCTTATCCTCTTGGAAACAACATTCACTAATGTTTGCACTATTGATTCAGGAACAAGTTGCCGCAAATTAGATGGATGACCCGATTTACGAGGTTAAAGAGCTATTGGACCAGTTCTAGGAAGTGTTAACCGAAGCTCTACCGTCTACGCTCCCACCTCTGTGAGCATTACAACACCAAATTGACTTCCACGTAGGATTAATGCTTCCCAACCAACCACATTATAGAATGAGTCTGAAAGTGCATCAAATATTGCAAAAATTAGTGTAGGAATTGTTAGAGAAGAAGTTCATCTAGCCAAACATCAGTCCATGCACCATCTCGGCATTGCTTGTACCAAAAAAAATGGGAGTTGGGGCATGTGTATCGACAGTTACGCTATTAACAAGATTATTGTGAAGTTCTGGCTCCCTGTCCCGAGAGTTGAGATTTGTTGGAAAAACTGTCTAGTGCCACTAAATTCTCAAAATTGAATCTTCAAAGTGGTTATCGTCAAATTAATATCTGCCTCGGTGATGAGTGAAAGACTTCCTTCAAGACCTTTTATGGCCTTTATGAATGGAAGGTAATGTCATTCAACCGTGTAGTGCACCATCAATATTCATGAGATTGATGACAGAAGTCCTCAAACCATTTTTCAACAAATTTTGTGTTGCCTATTTTGATGATATTCTTATTTCTAGCGAATCACCGGTTTATCACATTGCTCACTTATCAAGCATTTTGGGGGCTTTGAGACAAAATCAGCTCCTTCTCAATCCTTCCAAGTGTGAGTATATTGTATCAAAACTAGAATTCTTGGGCTTTATACTCTCATCGAAGGGGATTCACAAGGACCCGCACAAAATCTTCACTATTACTAGCTGGCTATGTTAGAATAGTTGCTACTTGAATGCTTTACATTTTTGCAACTTATGTAGTTTTGATGATTCCAAACATTATTGTTCAAATGTGTAGTTATCTCCTAACAATTTTAGAAGATTTGTATTTGCTCTTGTGTGTACTAATATTTCAGGAAAATCAGACTCCAGACTACAAAAACTTCAAATCAAATTCAACATGAGATACTTTATTAATTTGAAACTTGCATTTTTCTTTTAATTAAATTTGAAAGGGAGTGATTGTAATTGAGTGAATAAAATCATACACACACACTCAAGGAGATCATAAAAATTTTATACTGATCGTACGGGACGATATCCGATCGTACGGGACGATCAGACAGTTATCTCCTATAGAGCACATGGAACGAATAGGAACTTGCTCAAAATTTTTTCTAAGTCCTATTCGTCCAGGACGAAATTAATCATCGTCCAGGACGATTGGTTCACTGTAAAATTTTCGTCCAGAAGAATTTTATCATCGTCCGTGGCGACTGGTCCTCTGGAAAAATTTCGTCCAGACGAAATTAAAAATCGTCCAGGACGATCGGGTCTCTGGAAAATTTTTGTCCAGACGAAAATAAATTATCGTTCGTGGCGATTGGTCCTCTGGAAAATTTTCGTCCAGACGAAGTCAAGAATCGTCCAGGACGATCGGTTCTCTGTAAAAATTTCGTCCAGACGAATATATTCTCGTCCAAACGATTAACCGACTTAGAACAGTTTTCAGCAGTTTCTAGAACTGACCTTGAAATAACCGTTCGTACTGGACGAACCTAATTCATCCAGGATGATCAGCTGTACGAAGACATTTCATACACATATTCAAATAGGGTCGTTTCAGATCGTTTAAGTAAAATCGTCCAGGACGATCCGCGATTGTACAGGACGATCCACTGCGTACAGAATTGAAAACTTGCAGTTTTTGGGCGGTGTTTCTTGTCTTTTATATAAATAGTCCAAATTAGACTGCCACCCAATCTTTTTGTCATTTGATCTTCATGCCTCTTGAGAGAATAGCCAAGGAGAGAGTGGAAGAGAGCATTCAAGGGAGGATTCCTACCACTGGAGCGAGAAGGCTTCACTTGAATTTCAAAGGTAAGAGTCTCTACTTGTGAATTTGAATTACTTCACTCTTTTCCTTCTTTCTTCTAGATTCTTGTGAGAAGATCAGTCAAGGAGATCCGGTTCTCTGCCGACACTTGGAGAGTGTGAACAGCCGAAGGGTTCTCTGCCTACACTTGGAGAGTGTGAACAGCCGAAGGATTCTCTGCCCACACTAGGAGAGTGTGAAAGGACGACGGTTCTCTGCCCACACTAGGAGAGTGTGAAAGGACGGACGGTTCTCTGCCAACACTGGGGATTGTGTAAAAGGACAGACGGTTCTCTGCCAATACTGGGGATTGTGTAAAAGGACGACGGTTCTCTGCCGCACCGGGTAGTGGTGAAAAGAGTGTGTTGTAAAGGCTTCTCCGCCTTGCTGTGGGTGCAAAAGGAGAGTCACTATTGGTTTTAGTGCAATACTCAGAGGGTGCCTCTGAGGAGTGGGTGTAGGTCTGGTTATAGACCGAACCACTATAAATCTGGTGTCATTTACAGTTTTTTTGTTTTCGCATTTTATTTTAATTTTTAACAACTCTGTGGTTGAAAAATATTTTCTAGAAAAACTTTAAAAGAAAAATTTTCATCTCGGTTCAACTTAATCTTCAAAGAGGGTTTAAAATTTTTAAACTACCAATTCACCCCCCCTCTTGGTAGCCTTGGGACATTAACTTAGGCTTAAAAACATAATTACTAGATTCAACAAGTGGTATCAGAGCATCGTTTCAAAATCATAAGTTTGAACTACTTTTTGATTAATGTAGATGGCTACATTTGGAAACTGAAACACACCTGAGGGTTACTCTATCACTAGACCTCCATTGTTTGACAATATTCCTTTTGATTTTTGGAAAACACGCATGTCTACTTTCTTACAATCACTTGATTATCGCATGTGGATGCTAGTCCATGAAGGTTACTCAAAACCAACTAGATTAATTAATGGAGTTAGGGTAGTAACACCTTATGCAGATTGGACTATTGAAGAAAGTGACTTAGCACAATTAAATGCCAAATGTTTAAATAGTTTCTTTTGTACTTTAAAATCTGAAGACTACATGCGAGTTTCCACTTGCAAAAGCAGAAAGGACATATGGGATAGACTTTGTATAACTTATGAAGGGACAAATGAGGTTAAGCAATCAAGACTCAATATCTTGTTACATGACTATGAATTATTTCGCATGAAACCTAATGAATCTATTTCAGATATGTATACAAGATTCACTCAAATTGTCACTTCTTTGCATGCACTTGGTAGGAAATTAACTAATGCTGAAATGGTTAATAAGATTCTTCGTTGTTTACTTACTGCTTATGATGCTAAAATTACTGCAATTACAGAGTCTAAAGATCTGAACATTTATTCCATTGATAATCTTCTTGGTTCACTCATTGCTTATGAGCAAGGAGTAAGTCAAAGAAAGATTGATATAGGTGAACCACGAAAGGATAAGAATATTGCACTAAATATGGAAGAGTCAGAAAGTGAACACTCACAACCTGAGGATGAAGATGATATTGCATTGATGACTAGACAATTCAGAAGCTTTTTAAAGAGAAAGCAGAAGAGACGCCAGCAATGGAATAGAGGTAAGTATAACAGAAATGACAAGGTTTCTAATGAAGTGATTTGTTATGAATGCAGGAAACCAGGTCATATAAAGACTGATTGTCCAAAACTCAAAGCCACTCCTAGCAAGGAGAAGGTAGAGGAGAAACCAATGATAAAGAAGGGCAAGAAGAAGTTTCAAAGAGCTTTCTGGGCGGACTCAGCTTCAGACTCATCTGAGACTGAAAAAGAAGAAGAAGTCACCAACCTTTGCTTGATGGCAGATAATGTTGAACAATCAGATCAAGAAGAGGTATGTGATTTAACCTCTGATGAATTGTTTGAAGTTTCTGAACACATGCATGATGCATATAAGAAAATGAAAAAGATGCATGCTAGTTTAGGTTTAGAATTAGAAGAGCTTAATAAGGAACACTAAATCCTTAGGAAAGATCATGCTTTAATAGATAACAACCACATGAAACTACTTGATGAATATGATGACTTGAATAAAAATTTTGAGAATTTAAAATTATCCTATGCTGAACTTGAAAAAAAATTTAAGAATTTTAAGGATGAATCTGAGAGCAAGACATATAGAATCAATTATACTAATCGAATCTTGGAAGATATGAATTCATTTTACAAACTCACAATAAGAGCTCTCGAGGATAATAGGAACCCCCCTAAACTTGAAGATTTTACAAATCCTAAATATTATCCTAAATTCATGAAATCCCTTAGAAGACAATCATATGAAAGAAAATATAGGAATATTTTTCCTAATGTTAAATGTAATAATTATGGATTTTTGGGACATATATCTCACACATGCACTTTAAAGATGAAAACTAATTTGGTGTGGAGAACTAAGATGCATAAACCTAGACATATCATACATGCATCTGATTATAAATTTCATAAAGGTGTACTCTCACACAAGACCTCGTGAGAGTATATGGTACCTGGACAGCGGATGTTCAAAGCATATGACTGGAGATACTGCTCAATTCATAATGCTGGAAGCCAGGAATGGAGGCAAGGTTACACTTGGAGATAATACCACAAAGAAAGTGGTTGGATCAGGTATGATTGGAAATTTAAAAAACTTTTTCATAGACAATGTGTTATTAGTTGAAGGCTTAAAATATAATCTGTTAAGCATAAGTCAGCTATGTGATAAGGGCTACAATGTAAAATTTTTACCTACTAGCTGCATTATAAGCCTAAATGGAAAAATTATTTTAAAGGGAAAAGGATAAACAATGTTTACATGCTAGATTTAAATTGTATTCAATCTCCTACTGCTTTTTGTTTGAAAACTGTTTCTGATGAATCATGGCTTTGGCATAGGAGACTTTGTCATTCTAGTATGAAAAATCTTAGGAGAATTAACCCAAAAGAATTTGATGAGAGGTATACCTATACTAGACTTTACTAAGGACCATCTATGTGATGCATGTGAATTAGGAAAACAAGTGAGGTCCTCTTTTAAGTCCAATAAGGATCTTAGAACCAGTAAACCTTTAGAAATTCTACACATGGATCTTTTTGGACCAGTAGGAATTGTAAGTCTAGGAGGGAAGGTATATGGATTTGTTATAGTGGATGATTTTTCAAGATTCACCTGGGTTAGATTTCTTTTTCATAAGAGTGAATCATTTGAGGAATTCAGAAATTTTTCAACTTGGATTCAAAGAAAACTAGGATGTGAAATAATTTCTATATAAAGTGATCATGGAGGAGAATTTGAAAATGAAAGATTTGAAAATTTCTGTAAAGAAAAGGGAATTGATCACAATTTTTCTGCACCTAGAACCCCTCAACAAAATGGGGTAGTTGAAAGGAAAAACAGAACATTAATAGAAGCCGCTCAAGCAATGTTAGTAGAATACTCACTTTCTAGATATTTTTGGGCTGAGGCGGTTAGCACTGCATGTTATGTTCTGAATAGGGTAAATGTGAGATCAAATTTGAATAAAACATCCTATGAGTTGCTAAAAGGTAGAACACCTAATTTGTCTCATTTGCATGTATTTGGTTGCAAGGTGTTCATACATAATAATGGAAAATCTGCCTTAGAAAAATTTGATCCAAAATCAGATGAAGGAATTTTTGTTGGATATTCAAGTGTTGAAAAATCTTATAGGGTATTCAACAAAAGAACTTTAGTCATTGAAGAAACCACACATGTTGTATTTGATGAAAGTGGAAATTTAGAAGAGCTAAATGTTGTTGAAGAAGAAATTGAAGAAAACTCCCAAAAGATTGATAGATTAAATTTGGAAGAAAATGTGGAAGAAAATTTGGAAAGAGAAAACCCTTTGCCTAGAGATTTGAGATTTTCTAAAAACCACCCAAAGGAATTGATTATAGGTGAACCAAGTGAGGGTGTTAGAACTAGGCTTGGATTAAACAAGGAAGTCAATCATTCAGCCTTTATTTCAACTATTGAACCCACTAATATTGATCAAGCACTTTCTGATGAATTTTGGATATTGGCCATGCAAGAAGAGTTAAATCAATTTGTAAGAAATAAAGTTTGGGAATTAACTACAAGGCCAAAAGATCAAAGTTTTGTTGGAACCAAGTGGGTTTTTAAAAATAAAATGAATGACTCAGGAGTAGTCATTAGAAATAAGACTAGATTAGTTGCTAAGGGGTATAATCAAATTGAAGGAATTGATTTTGAGGAGACTTTTTCCCCTGTAGCTAGACTTGAAGCAATTAGGGTTTTACTTGCCTTTGCCTGTTTTAAAGGTTTTAAATTATTTCAAATGGATGTAAAAAGTTCCTTTTTGAATGGAGTTATTGAAAAAGATGTTTTTGTAGAACAACCTCCAGGTTTTGAAAATTCTAAAATTTCAAATCATGTTTTCAAATTAAAAAAGGCATTATATGGATTGAAACAAGCACCTAGGGCTTGGTATGAGAGGTTGAGCACCTTCCTACTTGAAAGATCTTTTGAAAAAGGAAGTGTGGATACAACTCTCTTTTTAAGGAAAATTGAAAAGGATATACTTATTGTTCAAATTTATGTGGATGACATCATTTTTGGATCTTCAAATAAAAATCTTTGTGATGATTTTTCTAAAACAATGAGTAGTGAATTTGAAATGAGTTTAATGAGAGATTTAAATTACTTTCTAGGATTTAGCATTAAGCAACTTGAGGAAGGTACATTTCTTAGTCAAACTAAATATATTAAGGACATCCTCAAAAAATATGAAATGGACAATGCTAAACCTGTTAGTACACCAATGAGTTCCTCAGTTCAGTTGGATAAGGACCTTAAGGGAAAATCTGTTGATCAAAAGAAATTTAGAGGGATAATTGGATCTTTACTTTACTTGACTGCTAGCCGACCAGATATTATGTTCAGTGTTTGCTTATGTGCTAGATTTCAATCAGATCCAAAAGAATCACATTTGACAGCAGTGAAAAGGATTTTAAGATATTTACTAGGAACTCAAAACTTAGGGATTTGGTATCCTAAGTTTAGCTCTTCATTTGAAATTATTGGTTACTCAGATTCTGACTTTGCAGGCTGTAGAGTGGATAGGAAAAGCACTTCTGGAACATGTCAATTCATTGGAAATTCATTAGTTTCATGGTCTAGTAGAAAACAAAATTCAATGGCACTATCTACTGCAGAAGCAGAATACATTGCATTAGGAAGTTGTGTGGCACAAGTACTTTGGTTAAAATAACAGTTAATTGATTTAGGATTAACTATAGCCACTATTCCAATTTATTGTGACAATACTGTGCTATTTGCATTTCCAAAAACCCTAAACACATTGATATAAGGCATCATTTCATAAGGGATCATGTATCCAAGGGAGAAATTGAACTCATACATGTTTCAACTGAAAATCAACTTGCAGACATTTTTACAAAACCTTTAGCCTTTGATACCTTCAGTACTTTAAGAACAAGGCTTGGTGTTATTGATTTGAATGCCTAAACAAAATGTCTATGCAACATTGATATTTGTTTTGTTTTGTTTTTGATTTTGTGAAATTTTGTGTGTTTTGAATGAATTTGTTTTTAGGTGAATGGTTTTGTTTTATGTTTTCTGTATTTTTGAATGTTTAGTTTGATTTTCTTAAATTAAAAATCAAAATTTAAAAATTGGAGGAAATCATCCGGGACGAATTTATTTCGTACTGGACGATGTGTGAAAAAACAGTTTGCACGAATTTTAACCGTTTTGAGAGCAGTTGTTAATTAGATCGTCTATACGATCTGACGATCGTCCAGGACGAAAATTTTTTTTTTCCTCAAACGTCGGGACGATTGAATGCAGCGGTTGAGTGGATAAGACAGTGTTAAATATGGATTTCATCTGTACAAATTTTTGGTTCGTCCAGACGAACAGATGTCGTTTCATTATAGGGGACGGTTTTCAATAGACATTAAAACAAGTTACTTTTTGATCGTCTGTACGAAATAATTTCATCTGTACGATCGGTTAAGTCAAAAATCTTGTACGAAGGGACGCATCGTAAGTTGTGTTGATTACGAAAAGCCGTTAGATTTAGGACGAAGTTGATCGTCTGTACGAAAAAATTTCGTCCAGACGAACGATGATTTTCATCCAGGACGAAGGTTTTCGTCCAGGACAAACGTATCATTTTTCTTTAAATATGAAGGCTTTCTAACTTAACAATCACACTTCTAAACTTCTCTTTCAATCCCTTTCTACTTCAAATCGACAATGGCCTCCTCAAGCAAGAGACAAAAGGTGTTGGTAAAGAAACCCAATAGGAATGCCTCATAAAACTTCCTTTCTAAGGCGAATGAGGAATCCTTTCCTCATTTTGCATCCGCCAAAATAACTCCCTCTCGCACTTTAATCCAGAGCGAGTTAAATTTTAAGGTAATGCACCTTTTTGCCTCAACCCAATTTCATTTCATACTTTCTCTCGCCCACTTCTACAACAAGCAAACCTATCACTATTTCCTAGCAAATATGAGTTTTAATTCTGACCACTCTTCCATATGTTCTTATGTCTTCAAGCAAAAAGTTGAAATCACCAAGCACGACCTTGGTGCCTTTTTGAACTTAAGAACTGAGGGATATAGAGCCCACATCCTAATATCAGAAACCACTTTCAAATGATATCATGTCAATAGGGTAATTAGAGAAAATGGTCTTGACTATCATATCGCTAGAGTCTCTGGTATGACAAAAAATGCCTGAATCATCCAGCATATCCTTCGATCCTCAATCATTCCTAAAGCTGGTGATAGGATTAATATCACTCCTCTCCTTTCTGCTCTAACCTTTTTGATTATGGAATGTCATCCTATTGACGAAGCCCAACTTATCATAGATCATATCTATGGGCTTTCAGAAATAGGACATGCAGAATAGAAGAGAAAAAGGAACATCTCATTAGGACACTTAGTCACATACATATTGGAAAAGAAATACAACTTAGTGCATCCTGATGAAGAATACGAAGAGCCAGTATACTATAATGATGCTTCCTTCAGATTGCTTTTCAAGGAGGAAAAAGGAAAAGCACATGCCAGTGCTTCAGAAGAGGAAGAAGAAGGAGAGCAAACTTCTGCACCTCAGTCAAATCATCAGAATCTGATTGAAAGATTTAATAGATTAGAGACTCATGTTGATCAAAGGTTTGATCAATTTGATGCTCAACTTAAGCAGCAGTAACAAGACATTGGTATCATTAGAGATGAAGTACATGAAATTAATACTAATGTAATATTGATGGCCTCCTACTTCAACCTGTTTGGCTGCATTCCTCCTCCTCCTCCTCCAGAACAGTAGAGATGAATTTCTTTGTGTTTGTTGTACTCGTATTTTATGTTTTGTTGTGTCTGTTTTTATGTTAAGTGTTTGTTTTTATGTTTGTTTTTTCTTTTAAGTTTAGTGTATTTTCTTACTTGTTTTTAGATATTATGAAATATGTAATCCTTTCATTAATATCAATGGATGTTGTACTTGTTTCAAATTTGATTTGTTTTTGGAATGTGGTTAATTTTTATGAATTTCATTAGTATTATTTAATCTTCATAGTGCTTAAATTAGATTGTAATTTGAGATTATCTATATTAGAAAATCTAGTCTTTCTAAATTTAAAAGTTGTTTATAACTTGTTGTAATTAGAACTTTTAAATTCATGTCTATTCATTTAGACTACATAAAAGTTAATATTATTATTGCAATTTAGATATTTTCTTATTTTGTATTTCTATGCTCAAGTGATATTTATGCACTTAGAAATATTTGAAATTTTAGAATATTGATTTTAGAAAGAATTGGTCTCAATTACTCTTGAAAATTATACAGATAGTACAAAAATAAAAAAGAATGCACAAAGATTTGCAATGTGAAAAAGAGGCACAAAATAAGTCCAACAAAGAAAAAATGCACAAAAATGTGCCCCAAAAATTTTGAAAAAGATGCGCAAAGCGCCACATGTGGTAATTCTTTTCTTTCCAAATTCTTTCAATCTCTTAATTCTAATTGATCTTATGTTCATTTATATTCCATTGAACTTTGAAATATAAAATTTTTTTTACATCTCTCTTGTAATGATTTTCTATATTCGAATGTCTAAATTGAATCATGTTTTGAAAAATTCTTCTTACGTACAATGTTATATCACTTCTTAAATTTTATGAATTTCTATGATATATTGACCTAATATTTAGAGTTTAAAATTGCATACCTTATGTCAATCACCATTTAGATTAAATTTTCAAATGAATTTCATATAATTACTTACATTTCTCGTCTATTTCTTCTTCACTTTTTGTTGTTGTCAAAAAGGGGGAGAAATTATTGTGTTTGTGTTGGAATTGATTTGTTTTGTTTTGATTATTTTATTTGCATTTTGCTTTTGTGTGTTTGACTTTGTGATTGTTTGTGTTTAAATTTTTTAAAAACAAAAATATTGTTCTTTGCTTCAAAATGCCTTCTTATTTTCATGTATTCATCAATTCAGGGAGAGTTTAGGAGATAGGAGATTTGTTTAAATTGAAACCATACAAACAATAATTGTTTTGCCATCATCAAAAAGGGGGAGATTGTTAGAATAGTTGCTATTTGAATGCTTTACATTTTTGCAACTTATGTAGTTTTGATGATTCCAAACATTATTGTTCAAATGTGTAGTTATCTCCTAACAATTTTAGAAGATTTGTATTTGCTCTTGTGTGTACTAACATTTCAGGAAAATCAGACTCTAGACTACGAAAACTTCAAATCAAATTCAACATGAGATACTTTGTTAATTTGAAACTTGCATTTTTCTTTTAATTAAATTTGAAAGGAAGTGAATGTAATTGAGTGAATAAAATCATACACACACACTCAAGGAGATCATAAAAATTTTATACTGATCGTACGGGATGATCAGACAGTTATCTCCTATAGAGCACATGGAACGAATAGGAACTTGCTCAAAATTTTTTCTAAGTCCTATTCGTCCAGGACGAAATTAATCATCGTCCAGGACGATTGGTTCACTGTAAAATTTTCGTCCAGAAGAATTTTATCATCATCCGTGGCGACTGGTCCTCTGGAAAAATTTTGCCCAGACGAAATTAAAAATCATCCAGGACGATCGGGTCTCTGGAAATTTTCGTCCAGATGAAAATAAATTATCGTCCGTGGCGATTGGTTCTCTAGAAAATTTTCGTCCAGACGAAGTCAAGAATCGTCCAGGACGATCGGTTCTCTGTAAAAATTTCATCCAGACGAACATATTCCCGTCCAAACGATTAACCGACTTAGAACAGTTTTCAGCAGTTTCTAGAACTAACCTTGAAATAACTGTTCGTACTGGACGAACCTAATTCGTCCAGGACGATCAGCTGTACGAAGACATTTTGTACACATATTCAAATAGGGTCGTTTAAGATCGTTTAAGTAAAATCGTCCAAGATGATCCACGATCGTACAGGACGATCCACTGCGTACAGAATTGAAAACTTGCAGTTTTTGGGCGGTTTTTCTTGTCGTTTATATAAATAGTCCAAATTAGACTGCCACCCAATCTTTTTGTCATTTGATCTTCATGCCTCTTGAGAGAATAGCCAAGGGGAGAGTGGAGAGAGCATTCAAGGGAGGATTCCTACCACTGGAGCAAGAAGGCTTCACTTGGATTTCGAAGGTAAAAGTCTCTACTTGTGAATTTGAATTACTTCACTCTTTTCCTTCTTCATTCTAGATTCTTGTGAGAAGATCAGTCAAGGAGATCCAGTTCTCTGCCGACACTTGGATAGTGTGAACAGCCGAAGGGTTCTCTGCCTACACTTGGAGAGTGTGAACAGCCGAAGGGTTCTCTGCCCACACTAGGAGAGTGTGAAAGGACGACGGTTCTCTGCCCACACTAGGAGAGTGTGAAAGGATGGACGGTTCTCAGCCAACACTGGGGATTGTGTAAAAGGACGGACGGTTCTCTGCCAACACTGGGGATTGTGTAAAAGGACGACGGTTCTCTGCCGCACCGGGTAGCGGAGAAAAGAGTGTGTTGTAAAAGCTTATCCGCCTTGCTGTGGGTGCAAAAGGAGAGTCACTATTAGTTTTAGTGCAATACTCAGAGGGTGCCTCTGAGGAGTGGATGTAGGTCTGGTTATAGACCGAACCACTATAAATCTTGTGTCATTTACAATTTTTTTGTTTTCGCATTTTATTTTAATTTTTAACAACTTTGTGGTTGAAAAATATTTTCTAGAAAAACTTTAAAAGAAAAATTTTCATTTCAGTTCAACTTAATCTTCAAAGAGGATTTAAAATTTTTAAACTACCAATTCACCCCCCCTCTTGGTAGCCTTGGGACATTAACTTAGGCTTAACAACCTAATTACTAGATTCAACAGGCTAGTTCTACAATCATTCTTTAAACTACGCAGTTTTCACAGTCTCGCAAACTACTATCGCCGATTCATCTAGGGGTTCAACATGCTCATGGAACCAATCACAAACTGTTTTATAATTTTAATAGTTTTAGTGGACTAAAGAACAACAACACAGTTTTGAAGCAGTCAAAATAGCTCTGACCGCAGCACCTATGTTGGCCATGACAAACTTTTCAAAGCCTTTCCATGTGGATATAGATGCATTGTCCATAGGCATTGGTGCTGTCTTGAGCCAAGATGGAAGGCAGTAGAATTCTTCAGTGAAAAATAAAGCCCAATGAGATAAAAATGGACTTTCTATGAACATGAATTCTATGTAATAGTCAGGGCATTGAAACAGTGGGAACACTATCTGTTAAACAAGGATTTCATATTGTGTAGTGATCACAAGGCTTTGTAATTCATTAACAACCAGAAACATATAAATAGAATGCAGGATCGCTAACTGTTATATCTCTAATGGTTTTCATTCATTCTAAAGCACAAGATGAGCTATCAGAACATCATGGAGAATGCTCTAAGCTGCCCCTGCTCTCAACTGAAACTAACTCTCCTCACATAGTTACAAACAGAGCTTACTAGACTCGAGTGTCTGAAAGAACTTTATGCTAGCGACACTGACTTTGGCACTATATGGAAGGATTGCCAGAATAATTATTCTGCTCTAGAATTCACCATAAGACACTGCTCCCTGTTTGAACACAACCAATTGTGCATTCCAGACTACTCCTGGAAGTCTCAGCTGATCAAGGAGATCTAATGTCAAGGACTATTCACACATGTGGGTAGGAAGAATACAGTAGCACATATCTTATCAAGGTTTTATTGGCCTCGTCTCCAAAGGGATTTAATGAGGTTTGTCTAACGGTGTTCTGTTTATCAAAGTTATAAGGGCGACAGAAAAAATCAAGGATTATATATTCCCTTACCAGTACCAGAAACTATTTGGGAAGATTTAAGCTTAGATTTTGTGCTGGGGCTACCTCGCTCTCGACGGGGAAATGATTTAATCCTTGTCATCATTGACAGATTCTCTAAGATGGCTCATTTTATTGCTTGTAAGAAGACCTTCGATGCACTTAATGTGGCTCACCTCTTCTTCACTGAAATTGTATACCTGCATGGTATTCCCTACCGTCTTACATTGGATAGGGATGTGATGTTTATCAGTTACTTCTGGAAAGAGTTATGGAAGCGCCTGCATATTTAAATTAAGCTCAACTCGGCCTATCATTCACAAATGGACGACCAGACATAAGTGTTAAATCACACTCTCGATAATATGCTTTGGTGTTTAGTTCCACCCGAAATGTGGGATGAGCTCTTGGGGCAAGCTGAATTTGCATATAATAGCATGTCATATTGTTTCATGGGGAAGTTTTCCTTAAGTATTATTTACACTAAACAGCCCAATCACACAATTGACATTTTTTTATTGCCAAAATGCTATAGTTGAGCTTATGGTACAAAAGGTAGATTAGTTTTTAACCATGCTCCAGGACGTCTGCCAAAAACTTATTGACTCCAATGCTAAACATAAAAAGACCATGGACCAACATTGTCATGCCAAGATTATTTAGCTAAGAGATCTGGTAATAGTTTGACTACGTCTCGATCACTTTGCACAAAGAACCTACCACAAATTGAGTGGCCAAAAGATTAAGCCCATAACAATTCTCAAACAAATCAATGATAATGCTTATGTTGTGGACTTACCTACAGAATTTAACATCTCATATACCTTCAATGTGGCAGATATTTCCACATTGTATAAGTCATATCTTATATTATAACCAAATTGTTATGTTTAACATATTAATAATAGCTATATTTCAACATCATACACCTACGACAAGCTTGTTTATTATTATTTTTAATTTTTATTAAGAAAGATTAACAATTTAATATGACCATTAATCCTTCAATTCTATGATGTTGTCATGTTCCCGAGATCACATCGCTTAATTAGTTTATTTCATGAGATGTTAATGGAGATTCCAATCTAGTTGGTGTGGGGCAGACCGCGAGAGATCTCATAATCACGACAAAGAAGCACTGGCTGATGTAAAACATAAATGTAATGTGATTACTATTACAACTACAATTGTTTACTTTCGTTTAGAGGGTTCTACACATTTTATAGACAGGGATATCAAACAGACAATATACAATTTTGAGATATTTGCTTAGTCAATTTTCTCTTAGTAAGACAAAAAAAAAGTATAATCCTATTATGGGCATATCTATAATTATATTTATTTCTAACCATAATTCACAGACAATAATTTATACAATAATAAATGTCTAGTTGAGATGTATATAATATTTATATCTTGTTGATTTTGATATATTTCTAAATTATGGAGAGCGTTAGTTGGAAAACATTTAATGGCTAATTATTGCATTGATTTGGAACCTGATTGCTACCAAAATTAGGAGATAGATTTAATTTGCATTGATTGGAAAATCTAATTGGCATGATTAGATCTTCATTAATTAAATTTTCCTTATTTTGTTTTTTTTTTTAAATTGGGCCTATGGGCTAATGTATGAGGTAGGAGAGCAACTGAGAGCATATTGTAACTTGTTTCTCCAAATTATATTGAAATTATCCCCTCCCGTGGACATAGTCATCTTTACTGAATCACATAAATCATTGTATTCTATATTAATTGTGCTTTGATTTTGCTTTTGTTTCCGTTGTTTTCACAACAATTGGTATCAGAACCGGATTTCGATGGGATTTCTGGTAACACTTGAATAACAGGAGATTAATTAGTTCTTTCAGTTCATGTGGATCGTCCAGGCAAAGGAAGAGGGAAAGATTGGTGAGATTCTAGCTACATGAGACAACTACAATTTTTTAGAGGCTATGAGATTTGGTAGAGCCATTGATACATCCACCTCAATGGTGGAGAAGGCAGTGATCCATCAGCTTGTTACACATCTCCTCAAGGTCGATTTGACAAAATTTGATGAAGAAGAAAACTTTGACATGTAGAGATGAGATGTGATGTGATGGATGCTCTGTGCTCTCCAAATCTAGAGGAACATCCTAAGGAGATTTCAAAGAGAGAATTGTTGAAGATTAAGTACAAGGCGATGATCACGACTTCTGCAACCTGATAAAAAATTGTATATCTCATGAGATCAAGTTTGACAAGATGATTGAGACTTCCACTGTAAAAGTATGAAAGGTTTTGGAGAATAACTCTCTGATGAATAGCGTGAATAATCATCTCTATATGAAACGCTGGCTCTACATATTTTAGATCATACATGGGGTTACTATTGATGAGTATTGAATAACTTCACAAAGTTGTTCATATATCTTTAGAATTTGGATGAGGAGGTTGGAGATGAAGACAAACACTCATTTTGTTGAATTCACACCCATATGAATATAAGAACTTCACGATGAAACTTAATCATGAAAAGGAGGACATGAATTATGGTGAGGTGACTACAACATTGCTGAATCATGAGTTCTATCATAAGAATAATGAACATGCAAAGTTGAATTCATCCAAAGCTCTCACATTCCAACAAGGAAAATATGAGAAGAAGAAGAATTAAAAGGGTGCCAGTAATAAGTGGGGCCAGTCTCATGGCACATTCTTGGGAAGAATTAGTGTGCTTTTTTTAAGAAACTAGTTATTAGAAGAAAGATTGTCAAGCTGAAGGAGAAAGGAATAGAAGTTTCCACTAAGGCAGAGGCATACCTTAGTGTGGAAGAGTGTGAAGATGAATATGATCTATTAGTATATGCAATTTCATATATTTTGTATATATATGGATGATGCTGGTTCTAGACACTTGTGCTACCTATCACATTTATCGCACTAGAGAGTGGTAACGTACTTATAAGGAGCTTGATAGTGGTGTAGTGACCATGGGTAATGATTAAGTTTTTCATACTATTGGTATAGGGAGTGTACTCATTAGAATACATGATGGTACTATGAGAGAATTTATTGACGTAAGAAACATTCCACATATGAAAAAAGAAATATTCTATGTTGGGGCTTTGGAGACTAAGGGCTATAAGGCAGTCATTTAGGTAGGAGTTCTGAAGATATATCATGAAGCGATGGTTTTCTAGAAAAGAGATTGTCATCATAACCTTTACTATCTTGAGGGTAGAATAGTGATAGGATTCGCTGCTATTGCTGATGACTCTTCTCATGCCACTACATTGTGGACATAAGGATAGCTCATGTGGAGGCTTCTCTTATGATTTTGGAAAAGAAATGATTGATTAAAGGAGAAATTGTCTGCAATCTCAAATTTTATTATTATTATGAATTTTTCAAGAAGACATGGGTATTATTTATTACTACTATCCATAATAAAGGGTATTCTTGAATATGTTCACACAAATGTTTGGCACCCGACGAAGATAACATCATTTGACAGGTGAATATATTTGTTCTCTTTATCACTGATTACTGAAGATATGTTTGGGTGTACACCATGAGACATAAGAACAAGGTACTGAAGATTTTAAAAAAAAATGGAAGAAGTGGATTGAGACTAACTGTGGTAAAAGTATCCAATGTATCAGATTTGACATTAGGGGAAAATATGCAACGATTGCATTTTTGTAAGTGTCAGAGATATGGGATAGAGCATTATAACAATAAAGGGTGGAAGAGAGGATGAACCAGGATTTACTGGAGAAAGTTTAGTAAATGTTATCAAATGCTAGGTTAGACATAATCTATTGGGATGAGGCTATATACTATGTCTATCCCTTGGTGAACCTCTGCCTTTTGTAGCTTTTGAGAAGAAGACCTCAAAAGTGATATGGTAGAGGCATCCTACTAGAGATTATGAGCACTTGAGAGTTTTTGGATGCTAAGTTACTATCATATTCAAAATGATAAACTAGAATCTTGAACAAAGAAGATAATCTTTATTGGTTTCAAGTGTGGAGTCAAGGGCTTCAAACTCTATAATCAGGGAGAGAAGAAAATTATCTTTAGAAATGACATTACATTTGATGAGGCAAGCATGTTGAAGCCTTAGGACTCATAATAGGTGAAGTGCTTTATTGGGACCATACATGCACTGCAGAAGTTAGAGTTTGATACAACTCTATTTGTTCCACCTAGACATATCAAAATAAGATTCCTACTCAGGAATCTATTAGGAGCCTAACAAAGCACTAGAATGTCCCAAAACTAACTTGGTTGAAGGACTATATTACATTTGTACTTTCTATCATAGAGGTTGAAATTTCTAGTCACTATAAAGTGGTAGTTGACTATCATGATGGTAATCTTTAGAAGAAGGCCATGGATGAAGAGATGTAGTCTCTTAAAAAGAGGTTGAGGAAGCTTACCCTACGAAGGAAAGCCATTGGGTGCAAATTGATGTCTGCAAAGAAAGATGGATCTCATGGAGATGATATGCGACATAATGCTAGGTTGGTGGAAAAAGGCTTTATACAATGAGAAATGATTGATTATTATGAGGTGTTCCACTAGTTGTCAAGCATCCCTCGATTTGTATTCTCTTAGCATTTGTAGCATGCTATAGTCTGATTCTAAAATAGCTCGATGTGAAAACTGAAATCTTATATAGGGAATTATAATAGGAGATATGCTTGTACATCCGTCTATGTATAAGGCCTTAAAACACTTGGTTTGTAGTTTAGATAAGTCTTTATATGGTTTAAAGAAGTCACCACGACAATGGAACAAAAAGTTTGATCAATACATGATTGGAGAGGAGTACACAGGGGGCCACTACAATCATTATGCATATTTTAAGAAATTCTCCAGTGGTGAGTTCATCTACCTTCTTCTATATATTAATGTTATGTTGATTACATCTATCAGTTAGATTGAGATCAATAGGATTAAGAAGCAACTGACCAAATAGTTTGAGATAGGGTTGGGTGAAGCTGGCAAATTCTTTGCATAGAGATTCTTAAGGACAAGGTAGCTAGGAAGGTTTGGCTCTCACAAGTAGTTTTTGTTTGAAAGGTGCTAAAAAAGTTTTGGATTGATGATTCAAGAAAGGATGTGAGTCTATCCATTGCATCCCAATTCCAGCTGAGTTCAGATCATTGTCCTAAGGATGATCAGGAGATAAAAGATATATAATCGATTCGTTATGCTGGTGTAGTTGACAGTCTGATGTATATTATGGTTTATGTTAGACCAGAAATTGCACAAGTAACTAGTGTTATGAGCAAAGAATGATTTATAAACGAGTTATTGGCAGGCTGTGAAGAGAATTCTAAGGTATATAAAGGGTAGAATTGATGTAGCAGTCATATGTTGTTCATTTGTGTAGGCTACACTAACTTAGATTATGCTGGTGATATTGATAGGTGTAGGTATAGAATTAGTTACTTATTCACATTAGTAGAAGGTTCAGTCAGTTGGACATTAATTCTTCAGTTTACTACTAATTTGTCTACTACTAAGGCCTTGTATATGGAAGTCACAGAGGTGATGAAGGAGGTAATTTGGATGAAGGGCCTACTAGATGATTTAGTTTTTAACCAAAAGTCCCTGATAGTGTTATTCAATAGTTAGAGTATGATATTCTTGGCCACAAATATAGTATTTAATGCTCATACCAAGCAAATTGATGTAAGGTTCCATTTTGTTTAGGACTTGATTACTAAAGGCAATATCTATTTGAAGAAAATAGATAACAAGGAGAATCAAACATACATGCTCATAAAGGTACTACCAGTTTAGAAGTTCACATATTATAGGGGTTTGGTGAATATTTAGGATCATGATTGATTGCACACTTATTTTGAAGAACTATACTTGACTTGATCCATTTGGGACCGGGGTATATAAACAACCATCTGGGTACAGTCATTCTGATATAGGAGCCTAGTTTGTCATCTTCTACTTTTTGAAGTGAAAGATAAGATATAGATTATTGATTTGAAGATCTTTCCAAATTATGGAGAGCGTTAATTTGGAAAGCATTTAATGGATGATTATTGTTGAATCTTGTTGAATCTAGAATAGGTTGTTAAACCTAGACTAATGTCCCAAAGCTAACCAAGAGGGGGTTGAATTGATAATAATAAAAAAAATCTCTTGGATTTAAAAATTAAAACCGATTATTGATTCATAGAAATTTTAATTGAAATTTTTTTAAAAGCAAAATTTTCAACTACGAAGTTAAAATTGCAGTAAGTTAGCATCAAAAATTAAATTACACAAAGATTTATAGTGGTTTGGTCAAACATGACCTACATCCACTCCCAGAAGCCTCCCACTTCAGGTGTTGCACTATTACCCAAGTGACTATCCTTTTGCTCCCATAATAAGGCGGAGAAGTCTTTACAAAACAATTGTCATTTCACACCCTCCAAAGTGTAAGCAAAGAACCTTTATCCTTTCATACTCTCTAAGTGTAGGCAGAGTACCTTTGTCCTTTCACACCCTCTAAGTGTAGGCAGAGTACCTTCATCCTTTCAAACTCTCCATGTGTAGGCAGAGTTCCTTCGTCCTTTCACACCCTCCAAGTGTAGGCAGAGTACCTTCGGCTGTTCACACTCTCCAAGTGTAGACAGAGAACCTTCAGCTATTCACACTCTCCAAGTGTAGTCAAAGAACCTTCGGCCATTCTTCAAGAATCTTCTCATGAGCAAACTAGAAAGACAAGAGGTAGAGTGAAAAATGCAAATCACACACAGAGATTCTTACATTTGAGTAACCTTTTGAACCTTTCACACTCCACTACCAAGAAATCTCTCTCAAACACTCTCTTACACTCTCTTCTTCAATTGCCCTTGAAAAATCATGAGGACCAAACTCACATAAGTTAGTTTTAATGGACCTTTTATATGAAAGACACAAAATCATCCAAAAAATTGAAAATTTCAACTTTGAGCGTACACGATCGTATGTTCGTACGTACGAAAATTTCAAAAATTGTTGTGTACGAACCTTTTGTGAATTGGTACGAAATCATTTCGTAACCGATCATCATCCGGTATGAACTGAGTTCATTCAGGATGAATAGTTAGAAAATTTAATTTTCATATGTATGAAATGTCAGGACGAAATGAGCGAGAACAAACCTGAGACGTTCATCCTGGTTCGAAACATAAATCGTCCCGTACAATCACAAACCTTAGATGATCGTACCTATACGAAACTGGGATCATCCCGTACGAACTATACTTAGAAAAAAAATTTCATGCGAGCACGGACCCGAGCCATTTGTCCTTGGATGAAGCTTGGATCATCCTGTACGATCACAATCCCGAGACATTCATACTTGTACGAAACTCTGATCGTCCCGTACGATCCATACAAAAAAAAATCGTGCGAGAACAGAACAGAGGCATTTGTCCCTGTAAAAAAATTATGATCGTCCCGTACGATCTTCGTCCGAGAATAAAATAGAGGTATTTGTCCCTGTACAAAAATTTGGATTGTCCCGTACGATTTAAACGTAGAAAAAAAATTTCATTCCTGTTCGTATGACTGCTCATCGAGAGAATAACTGATCAAATCGTCCAGTACGAAGTTAAATCGTACTGTACGATCAACTTTTAAAAAATATTAATTTTAAACTCTCCCCCGGTGTGTGTGCTCAATTGCTCAATTATAATCACACTCTCTTAGACTCATTAAAAAGGAAAATACATACTTCAATTACAATAAATCATAAACTGATCTTGATTTGAAGTCTTCAATAATCTGGAGTGATTTCTTTGAAATGTTAGTACACACAAGAGCGAAATAATTCTTCCAAAATATATTAAAGAGAAATAATAATCAAAACAATAACAATTGAAATCATCAAAAACATACAAGTTGTAAGAATATCAAACATACAAGACTAAGTAGCAACTATCTCAACAATTATTGTGTTAATGTGGTTCCTAATTGCTGCCAAAATAAGGATATTTAATTTTCTCTTATTAGGATATCTAATTGGCATGATTAGGTCTTCATTAATTAAATTTTTCTTATTTTATTTTATTTTAATTTTTTAAATTTGGCCTAAGGTTTCTATATAATGCAAGAGAGCTGGAGAGAGTCAATTGTAACTTATTTTCTCCACATTATAGTGAAATCATCCCCTCCTTGTGGACGTAGACTTCTTCACCAAACCGTTTAAATTTTCATGTTCTTTGTGTTGATTGTGCATTGATTCTTATTTTGTGTCCAACGTTTGCACCACATTTCTCCCTTTAAATTGACGTTGATTTATTAAGAAGCATCAAATTATGCCTTATTCTACATAAAAGACTTATTTTTAGAGGTCATATTATCTCCAGAAAAATGCCTCTAGTGAAAATCACTCAACCTACTTTTCATTAGCAACACCCTCAAGCCTATAGATCATACCTTATGCTAAAAGTGAGATTTTCATATTCAACAAGATTATGATATCTCTTCCATAAAATGCTCATCAAAGAATGAAAAAAGTACAAAAATAATAAATCCTAACTCATTTCATCTAAAGTTACATGAACATTCCTACAATCATAAATACTTAAACTTTACTAACCTTTCATAATATACCTTCCTTCATTCAAAACAAATACAATCATTTATTTTGATAGTGCTTAGATTCTTGATTATTTAAAAATGATACCAATTAGATCCATAAACCTTTAATAGTTGACACATCCAAAGGAAAACTTCATTAGCTATAAGAATATTGGATCATAGTAATTGCTTTTTATCCATCTCTTCATTTTTATCTTAACTAAATATTGTTAGAAACTTTCAACAACCCTTGAGCACCCCCATATCGTCTTGTTCGACAAGAACATAATGCATCTTATTTCTTCATGAGCTAAAACTCTTTGACCATTAAACTTCTCAAATTTGAACATCGGATAATTAATTTTAAAACCATACTCAAATTCCCTATTTTTTAATAAAAACAAAAAAATACTTGAATGTAATTGAATCAACAAGATTTGGGGCATTAGGTCACACAATAAACATGTTGACCCTACTCATCAAAACACATGAAAAGAGCTTAAAATGGTGATTTAAACAATGTACACGTCAGCACGACGCATCACTTGAATGGCCAAACGACAACCAACACCCAAAATTGGCATGCGATGTTGCCCAAACGACTTCTGATAGAAAACAATCTTTGTCATTGCGTTTGAAACTTCATCAATACCTAAAAATGACCATAAATTTATTCAATAAAAATCCCATGGGTATTATTATCTGAGGTAACGGTACGCAAAATTGAAGTTGTTGATGCATGACATTTCCCAAATAGTGTTCGATCATGAAATAACTAGCGTCATTGCGTTTGGGACATTGATAATACCCAAGTTTGACTTTGATTTAACCCAAAAGATTTTGCATGCAAAAATTGATGAAAATCCCAAGCCAACAATGTGCAATTAATGCTAAAATAAGGATTTATCTCATTTTCTATTATTTTAAAATAAAATTATTATAAATAATTATAACACTAATATTATTATCTTTAAAAATAATTAAATAAAAATCAAATAAGATAGAATTACCTCATATATGTTGAATTGACTCGAAAATCCTACAAGAAATCTCGCCTCCAGAACTAATTTTCATGTCTTCTCCCATAAATCACTCGCCTTGATAAAATGCTATACACATTGTTAAAAATGTGAAAGAATGAGCTTCTATTCATTTTTCCATCTACGCATGATAAGTCATCAAACTTGTTCCCCAGCTTTATGAATCTATTTGTCTAAGATCCTCCATTTTTCCCTCACCCAAACTCCAACCTCCTGGCCGGCCTTTGATAAGGCCAATCCAGGTGGGTAGGCCTCAAAGTGCTTTCGTAGCCTGACAAGGACAAAAATAAGTACCCGTGTGTGCCATGGTGTCGACGGGAAAAGAAAAATTGTGCCTATTTTCAAATAGGTACCTCAAAGACTCCCGCGTGCACTTGTTGCATCTAAGGATTGAAGACTACGACCAAAGTATCACCCAACACCTACCCTAAGCGCTTTCGTAGTATGGAGGGGAAGGCCCAACTCCAAAAAATTTCCCTAAGCAGGGGAGATGCCAGGAGGCAGCCCAAAGTTTCAGTAAACAAGGGACCAAAACTTATATAAAATATAGGGGACCTAATATTAAATCAAATGATAATAAATTGGACTTCTAATTTGGACCACAGGGAACTTGTTCTAGAAAAAAAATAATAGGGAATTGGACTGCAAATTAATAAATAAATGATCTTTCTAAAGCACTAAGAGATAATTTGTACCTTTCAAGTATACATCAATAAATTAACATGGAGTATGTAGTGGATAGAACGTTGAACAAATGAAATCATTAATGGAGAATATAATCAATATATGGACCTTACATGGACAATATAAAACATGGAATATTTATGCCAATTCCTCTACAAGCAAATATTGGAAGATTGTAATGAGTACAATGATATTTTTATGAGCAAAGCATGGATGACATACAACAATAGTGTGCCTATGAACGTGTGTAGAAGACATGTATTGAACATGATATATAAAGGATAGTGCATCTACAACCTGCTTATGAATAAAGAAAATATTAGAGTATTAATGATAAGTGTGACAATCCACTTTTTGAGGGAGTGTGAACATATCAGACATGCATTGGTTAAGAATAAAGAGAATTATGGCTAATAAGCTTGGTTGCTTATGAGCATGCATAAGGACTCTTAATAATCATAATTAACTTGCAAACAACAAAGTTTACTTTTAAACACATGCAATGTAATATACAACAAACACGGAGGACATATGATGAACATGATATTGCCTTGCAGTCAATATTAGTCATCTCATGAAATAAATGTATTAATTGTCCAAAAGTAACGACTATCAACAAATAAAGATGATGGTAATCGACCAATGGGATATGTTTGAAGAATTTGTAGGGAATGTGATTTGCTCATAGCTAGTACCAATTAGCTTATAGTTAATGTCAAGTAGGTTGCAAACAAACTCATTAATCCTACTTTAGTTAATGATGATTGATATACAATGAATGTGATCATTTGTTAATTAACATGTATGAAGATATTTTAGATGAATGTAGCTCAGCCAGCTATCAACTTGAACATCATGAATGAGCATGATGATTTTCATAAAAGCAATAACAGAGGATATATTGCAAGTATAATAGAGCCTCTGTGGGCATAGATATATATTATGTTATTTGCAAGCAAGGACCAAATATCATGGTAAATGCAGGCTTACAACAAATGCAAACTCTTATGAAATGTTGTAGGAGACATGACTTGTGCACCATATGCTACATACGAGCATATGCATAGGAGTGGTAGCAAATTTAACGACATACGGGCAGTGCTAGAAGATTTGAAGAAAGAAGTATCAAGCCTGGGGCGATGCAGTTATCAACAAGAAATTGCAGGAGATTCATTAGTGCACGAAACTCTACTTGTATAAAGTAAAAAAAAGACCTGCAATACAACCCCAAGCCAATCGATCTGTAGCACGCTTACAAGCATACAGAAGGCTTCTAGCAATTATAAAACAAAAATCCTATATACATATCAACAGGGGCCATTTGTATACATAGCTGATCACTGCAAAAACACCCCTCCTCATGAATCGAAAAGAATGTTGACACATTCATAATATGCATACATTTGTAATATATAGGTTGTATCATATAAATACTTCACTCAATATGCAAAGTGCGTCATTTTGGCGATGTACTATATTAATATTCAATTATATAATGCATATGCACATTGTAGCCTGTAGAGATGTCTTATGCATTTTACACATTCGGGTGTGCGGGATACGTCATGCAAGCATATTATTTAGTAAGCAATATATGTTATGCAATGGTTGAATGTTACACTGATATGCAAAAAAACATTAAACAATATATGAAAACACTGGGTTATCATGTAAATGTATTATGCATGCGAGAAAGCAACATATAGGTGCATTATATATGCATATCACATAAATACATCAAGCCCCATGTTAATGTAGTATGCCACTATATTGTATATCAACACATCATACAAACATGATTAGGAAGCACGCAAATGCATTTACCAACATTCATTTATACATACGAATACATGAATATCTATGAAAATATGTTAATAAGCAAATAATAAGTATACACCTGACATCTGAGGATGCTACGTGGGTCAAAAAATGAGCTTAAGTTCGAGTCAGATCCTTCTATATGAATAGATAGGAGTCAACACGGTTAAAACTATCAAATAAACATATTATCGAGATATCAAACAGAATATTTATTTAATATATTCATATTAGGATCTCAAGGCCTTTTGCAAGGACGATTTGCTAGTAAAGGAGTAAAGCCGATGATGATCTTGATCCTTTGTTAGCAAGTAGACAGAGTCGACAAGATTTAATATGTAAATAAAATTTTCCATAAACCCTGATGATGATTGTATTGACAGAAAATCTCAACTAGAGGGGACCCTAAATACTTGAAAATGCCACCCAAATATTCATGAAAATACAAAATCACAAAGATACCAAAAACTAAAATATGTAAAATTAAGATAAATCATTAAATGCTTAAAGCAAAATCCATTAACCTACAACAATAGTTTACCACAACAACAACAACAACAACAACAACAACAACAACAACAACAACATCAAGCCTTTAACCCACTACGCGGGGTCGGCTATATGAATCCTTTTTCTCCATTGTGTCCTATTAAAGGTCAAATTCACGTTTAAATCTAATATAGAAAGGTCATTCCTAATATTTTTTAACCAAGTCTTTTTAGGTCTTCCTCTACCTTTCTTAACATAAGTCAAATCTAAAGCATTGCAGGCCTCACTACCATCTTATAGAATTTTTTCTTAAGTTTGAGGGGTACTTTTCAATCATACAACAAGCCCGATGCATTTCTCCACTTCAACCATCCAACTTGAATTCTGCTAATAATATATCCATCAATTTCACCATCACTCTGAACAGAAGATCTAAGATATCTAAACCGTGTACTCTTATTAATGACTTGATCGCCCAAAGTCACAATCCCCTCACTAGTTCTATTACTACTAAAATTACACTCCATATATTCCATTTTAGATCTACTCAAGCGAAGAACTTTAGTCTCTAATGTTGACCTCCAAAATTCAAGTTTACTTTCAACTCCCTCTCTAGTCTTATCAACAAGAAGAATATCATCAGCAAAAAGCATACACCAAGGTACATCCTCTTGTAAATGTCTAGTGAGAACATCCATAACTAAAGCAAAAAGATATGGGCTTCAGGCTGATCCTTAATGTAACCCAACCAAAATAGGGAAATACTTGGTCAAACCACCTTGTGTTTGAACACAAGTAATAGCTCCTGCATACATATCTTTAATGATTTGAATATAAGCATTATTAACACCTTTCTTTTCAAGAACTCTCCATAGAACTTCTCTTGGAACTTTATCAGATGCTTTTTCTAAATCAATAAAAATCATATGTAGATCCTCCTTATTTTCTCTATATTTCTCCATCAAACCTCTTAATAAATTTATGCCTTCCATAGTCGACCTACCCCGCATGAATCCAAATTGATTTGAGAAACATTATTATCACGCCGCAACCTATGCTCCATAACTCGCTCCCATAGTTTTAAAGTATGACACATTAAATTAATTCCTCTATAATTCACACAATCTTGTGCATCACCTTTATTCTTAAAAATAGTAATTAACACACTCATTATCCACTCATTTGGCATCTTTTCAGTCTTCAAAATAGTATTAAAAAGTTTAGTAAGCCAAGAAATACCTTCATTTCCTAAGCATTTCCTCACCTTTATTGGAATCAATAGGTCCAACAGCTTTTCCATCCTTCATTTTCTTTAAAACTTCTCTAACTTCGGTTTTATTAATAAGCCGATAAAAATATATATCTTTATTTTCATTTAGGGTGCTAAGGTCACTATAGTCAATCTTATTTTCACAATTTTCTCTGCAACAATAGTTTACCGAGGTGGAAAATTTTGAAAATTACTTCAGCTCACAAAAAGCTAATGTTTAGTAAAGAATATTACTAAGATTCATTCTTAATCGGACTCCTACTAGTAAGGATGTTGCATATGTCCTCTAACTGTTGGTTTCATCGCATAATGGGCGAGTTACCACAAGTAAATGGCTATGACAAGGACCCTCTGAATATGGTGGTTTTATCACCAAATGGCACCACTAAATTATGGTAATGGTCAGAGGCCACATAATCCCCAATGGATTCAAATCCTTAAGATATGAATCAATATGATATAAATTATAGGGCTCAAAGCCCTTTGTTAGCTAAGGTGGATTCAAAATTTTCCCCTTAAACAAATATCCACCCTAGGTCTATAAGGTACCCTTGGATGAAGCAACCCATGGTTATCGACAAGGATCTTTATATCAAGTTGGGTCAACAACGTCCTATGACTAAGTAGACCATGGATCATGATGACCAAGGACTACGAAATCATAGGATCTCGATTGGGTCCATCTTCACTTCCCCACCATCAGTTTTAAAAATTAAGTCTCAAAACTAAACCCATGTTGCTACTATACGTCAGATAGCAGGTATATCTACGAACTATTTGACGACCACCCTTAATCAAAAGTTCTCTCTCTTTATTAGGAGGGATAATTAACTATAGGGGTTTGCACCTATAGGAAACCCATACTTAGATCATAAAGCCCTCGCAAAATGAGCGCAAAATCTCTAGGTAATGTATTATTCATAATCCAAATGCCTTTTGAAAATTTGCCTCGGAACTTACTTGTTAAAACTCTCCTCAACGACCCGAAGAAAGAAATATCCGTGGAGAGGCCTGGACGTGAATTTTCTAAGCCCAGAAATTAGAAAAGAAAGAGTAAAAGGAACATAGAAAATGTAGGGATTTATGTGATTCAACTTCAAATGGAAGAGGAGAGATGATGTGATGCACTTCTCAAGAAGCATAAAATATGGTATATAAAATAGCGAAAAACTAACCCGCCCTATCCAAAGCTAAAGTGTACCCATGCTAACAAAAAACCTAAGAATGGCTTCATGAGCAAGATAAACTCATTATAATATTGTTCTCCTTTCATGCATTTTTTAAGCTACCAATTCTCCAATTAACCGTAGCTGCTATGATGATATGTCTATTGTGGATTTAAGAGAGAGAGAGAGAGAGAGAGAGAGAGAGAGAGAGAGAGAGAGAGAGAGAGAGAGAGAGAGAGAGAGAGAGAGATTGCTCACAATCGAACCAAAAAATCATCATATATATCCAACAATAACCTAGCTGGTCTATCTAGCTTGGTAAGGTGATGTTATATGTTGCATTCAAACATTTGAATTCGCAGCACATATGCAATTGTATCCATTGCTTATGACATTAACAATCAACTAATGTCTCTCCCATTTAAGTATATCATTCATAACTTTCACTGTATTGATACACATTAATGGTGTTGGCAGAACTGGTATTGCCTTTCCAAAACAATGGCTGAGAGGGCGGCCTTCAAATATGCACAAGAAAATGGACTAGATGTTATCACTGTATGCCCAACTCTAACCCTTGGGCCGCTCCTGCAATCAGATGTCAATTTTAGCAGCTTAGTGCTACTAAGTTTTCTTAAAGGTCATAATCTCCACCATGCAAATAACCAAGTTTCTTTGGTTTAGGCTTGGTTTAGAACGGCTTTCTTATGACTTAATTCTTAAAGCAACTTTCTAATATAAAAATTAAAATTTTTATACTACAAAACTAATTTAAGAAGCAATAAGAATGCCGTTCCAAACGAAGCCTTAGTTTCCAAGTTAGTTATAAGAATCCTTCAAAACATCAAGATTCATACTACTTAGTCTACAAGAATGTCAAAACATTGTAATTTTTGAATTTGTATTGGCTAATGTTTTTCCTTCATGAACTATGTAAAACTGTATTCTGAACTTTTGTAGGATCTCAGGAGTTAATAGAGACTTATAATTGCGAAAATTTTGTCGATGTTAGAGATGTCGCTGAGGCGCTCTTTTTGGTCTACACGAAGCCTGATGCCTCTGGACGTTATATTTGCTCACTCAACCTTATCAAATTTGCTGACCTAGTTGATATGGTGAGGAACGTGTATCCAAGTTTCAATTATCCTAACAAGTAAGACTTTTACTGCTTTCTTAATATAAGAATCATCACAATTTTTCCTACGTTTAAATGTTTTATTTTTTTAGTCTTTTTGTGTATAAAATGACAGTATCCCTGAGAGGAATGAAGGAAATGATTTGAGTTCAGAGAAATTAAAGAAGCTTGGATGGAAGTGTAGAACGCTAAAGGAAACCATTGCTGATTCAATTAAATACTATCAAGAAGTTGGTCTTTTAACCATGGAGGAGAAGACCACATAAGGCTAATTTATTTATATACAAAATTTATAATTGTAACCATTGCAGCATTCTTTCCTGGATTAAGCACCTTATATATCTGCAATATTTCAATGTTACTTACTCATGTGCTAGAATTGCTTGCTTCTTATTATTCTTCCAATTATGAACTATGTTAAATCAATATTTATTTTAAATATGGGATTCAAAATTATCATTAGCCTTCTATCTAGCTTTCTTAAGAAAGTTTTTTCTATCATCATGTAAGTTTTATTTGGGATAACGTTCTTACTATTTTCTAAACCAATTTTTTATGGGTAATATAAATAAAAAATATAAGAAAATTAAAAGAGCTTTTCAATTAATTGAAACTCAAAAGCGGCTTCTAGTGAGGCCAAAAAACTTTCAACTTATACTTATAGATTAAGGTGATTAAGACAATTTGATCTTGAGTAGATATATGCTAACTCATACAAATGGTTTACTAAATCTTAAGAGGATTTACATGAAATTCTAAAAGAAAAAATATATTTCTTTTAAAAAGGGTCATGTTAATATGGAAAAATAAAGCACTATTTAAACATTCACTTAATATTAGAAGATAATTTAATGAGAAAATTTAATTTTGCAAGTTGTTTTTCTTAAAATAAAATGCTTCTTTACAAGTTGCTTTTCTTACATATGACTGAGAATGCGTATAATGAAAATTAGGATAAGAAGGCATAACTATTTTAACCAGAGTAAATTCCCTGCCAAGGATAAGAACTTACTCCCCCAAACATTCAGCATTCTTAAAGCTTTGTCAATAATAAATTGGAAATCTGCTCCAACCAATCTTCTCAATACCACTTTAACTCCAAGGTTGCTGAACTCTTTAACTTTCTTAAACCCCATGATATGAGTCATTGAAGTTTATCCTCTGCCCTGTCCAATCACAGAAATCCAAAAGAATACTTTTGATCTCCTTGATCACCTTAGTGTTGGCTTCAGAAAAAATAATAGTATTATCCGCATACAACAAATGAGAAATCCTTGGACCATTTGGACATATACGAACACCAACAGAATTTCCTCTTTGAATAAAAACATTGGAAAGAAGTTGTGAGCTAAGAATTAAAAGATAAGGTGATAAAGGACAACCTTGATGGAAGCCACTCCTGTCGTTGATCCATTTAGATGAATTGTCATTAATTATCAAAGAAAACCTTGGATTTTCAACACATTCCACAATAAGATTTGAGAACTTCAGAGGGAAACCTAAATACTCCAATAACTTTTTCAATGTGTCCCAACACATACAGTCGTAAGCTTGTTTCCATATAAATCTGAAAGAGACTAAACTTTTAGAATATTTAGAAAATCTAAATTTGTGGAACAATTCATGAGCAACTAGCACATGATCTGACATTGATCTCCCCTTAAGAAATGCCACTTGTTTTTTCTATATTAGCTTTGGCAAAATATATACCAATCCATTTAAAATAATCTTAGCAACCACCTTGTAAACAATCTTACAAAGGCTAATAAGCCTATAGTTAGCGGGAATCAAAGGGTTGTTCACTTTAGGGATAAGCACAATTAAAGTTTTCTTACACTCTGTATCCATTATACCAGAATTACAGAATTGTATAATAGCATTCCATAAATCTATCTTAATAATACCCCATTATGCTTTAATAAAAGAATAAGATATACCATCATTGCTCGGAGCAACATTGCCACTAGCATGAGACACAACTCCCTCATCCTCCTCCCATAAAACAACTCTATTCAGCCAACTTCTTTCGGTTTCATCAAGACAACTTAAAGGAGATGGCCAACCTTCAAGAACACATTCTCTCTCCTTCCATTTTCCATTAAAGAAATAAATAAAAATGTCTTCAATCTGATTTTGGTCTTCCACCAATGATCCATTGTCATCTACAACTTTAAAAATCCAATTAGAGTTTCTCCTAGCACTAGCAAAAGATTGAAAAAAAATTGAAATTAGTGTCTCCCTCCGACATCCATTTAACCTTAGCATGTTGCCTCTACCAAGTAATCAACCGAGCCAAAGTAGAATTCAGCTTGGATTCTTGTACCTTGAGCAACCAGCTATCTTCTTTTGAGAGATATCCCATTTCTGACTCCTTCAACTATAGCTCCAAATTCTCTTTCAAGTGACAATCCTTCAATAGAATAAAGTTTTTTTACCTTGGCTTTACTCCTAAAAAACAAAGATTTCATAGTTCTCATGCACCCTATATTAAAAACTTCAAAACAATTCCCATTCACCCCTTTGCTCCATGCATTCCTTACCACAACATAAGAAGCCGAAAAAGAAGCCCAAACATTCTCATATTTAATAATCTTCTTAGCCAAAGATTTGATCTCTAGAAGATAAAACATGACAATGATCTGACGTAATTCATGCAAGATTCCTGACCACCAATCAATGAGAAGAATTGATTACAGCTGAATTCAAGAAACACCTATCCAACCTTTCTAGAATCTGAGCCCCACCAACCTTGTTATTACACCAAATAAATTTTGGACCAATACAACCAACTTCATTAAGATCATTATTGATGAAAAAAGATTTCATATCCTTTGGTCCTTGAGAAAAGGTAAACCTCTTGTCTCCCCTCTTTTCCTCATTAGATATCAAACAATTTAAATCACCCCCTACTACCATAGGCATATCTTTGGAAGAGAAAATATCCAACTCCCTCTGAAGATCCTTCTTATAAACATCCTTGCTCCCATACACAGTTAAAATCCTCCACGAACCTTTATTAATCACATTCAACTCACCAATAACAACTTGGTTAGAAGAATTTAAAACAAAAAAGGAAGCCACAGAAGACTTCCATAGCTCAAGAATACCTCCAGACAACCCATCTGCTGGAATAAGATAGTTGTTCAAATCCACGCCAATCAAAACATCGATTTCCTTTCTATCAAAATAAGACAACTTGGTTTCCAACAAACCAACAAAAAACCCCAAGCTCCATAACAAACTCCTTAAGATAGAGAGAAGCTTGCCTCTTCCTAGCTCCTTAACAATTCCAAAAAGCAATGGATGCCATTAATTATTAAGAGGGAAGAGTTCCTCACCTTATCTTTCATCTCCCCACCGTGGGTTGCCTAGCTCCAAGATTTCTTTCTTTCCATTTCCTATAGTTTACATGGACCGAAGGTCCATAATCGTCTTCACCAACATCAGTTACATCATTAGCCTTGTTAGTATTAGTTGTGACTGATGCCACAGAAGGAGCTTCACCTATTCCAACAATATCAGATTGCTTAGAACTATCTTGCACAATATCTCTGGACATTTATTTCTAACATGACCAATCCTACCACAATTGAAACATAAAGTAGAAATCCTTTCGTACTCTATCTTCTAAAAGAATTTGCCCGAGCACCCCTCCACCCAAACACCTAGAGTAAGCTTATTCTCCAACTTGATATGCACACAAACTATTGCAAATTTTATCCTGCTCTATTGAATAATGTTTCCATAAATTAAATACGGGGTACCAACCTTAGATGCAATCCTTCACACATTGATCTCATCCGAACATTGTGACAGTAGATTGGGCATTCTAATCCATATTAGAGCTGATAAACCTTTTAAAGAAGAAGGAGAAAACATTAGAGACCATTTGTCCATACCAATGATATGTCCATTAACATACCAAGGGACATTATTAAGAACTTAATCCATGGCTTGTACATCATTAAAATCACATAAAGTCCATCCCATACCAAGCACGATAAGATGGAACTTGTCAAACTATGACCACTGCCTTTTAAGTTCCAGACTAACCAAATGAAGAGGAACATTATACCCAAAGACTTTGATCACTAATGCATTTTGAAGTTTCTTCGCATTCTCCATTTCATTATGCAAATGCAATTTCACCACAGAGCCATCATTAGATAAACACAACTCATAGTCCAAATCAATAACATGAATATTATCTTTTTTTCTTCCTCACATTATGGAAACCATTGCTACTTTGATCTATGGGTGTCACTATAGAAATACCATTAGATCACATGAGTCCCTCTCTCCATATTCATAATGTTAAATAAATATCATATTAACTGCCACGTTACTCGAGCATAAATCTCCAAATACAGTCATAACCTTTGAGGAAGCACCTCCAATCTGAATCTCACTCTCCAAAGGATCAGAAACCAGATTCTCAGTAATCAATTTATACATCCGAATATAAGTTTTAGAGTCAAAAACATTTCTACCAACAATCGATGGGATATCAACCGCCAGGGTAGGATCACATATGCCATTAACACTTGATTTAGAACCAGAGGAAGAAGATTCTTCTGTATTATCAAACAAATCACATGAAAACCCTTTGGGAATAGGCTTGGTCATTTTAAAACTATTATCAATCATAACCTCCTTCCCATTTCCAATATCAGGAACAAATATCTTGGAAGACATAAGACCGCCTTTGTTGATTACTAAAGGTTTGCCATTCTTCAGCTTCAATCTCACATCTTGAGTAGATTGATTTAAACAAACACCTAATGCTCCAATGTCAAAAGCCTAAAATGATCGAGTTGTAACCACCACTCCACCAGAGGGGGGATGCCGTGTAATATCAAGATCTTCTCCAGGATCGTCCAGGACGATCTGGGATCGTCCTGGGACGATCAGTTGAGAAGTTGCTCCAGAAATTGCCCAGATTGTTCCAGGTGTTTTCCTGTAAGCATCGGCCAGGCCGATTGAGGCATCGGCCAGGCCGATTGACACTGTTCAAAAATATCGGCCGGAGCATAGCCCTGGGAGCCATCCAGGACGATCAATTTGGTCGGATCGTCCCGGGACGATCTGGCGATCGGCCGGGCCGATCTGAAGGTTACTTAAGGGAATTTAGCTCATTTGAAGAGAGAGAAAAATATTTTAAAATATCTGATTTCAGCCGAGGAGAGAGAAAGTCAAAGGCATCTTTGGAAAAATTGATTTTCGGATGACGCGGAGCCGTTTTCGTCCGACGTGACTGTTCAGGATATTGCTGTACGCAAAGTAAGGCACATTCCGCCTTTCTCAATTTTCAGATCCGTCGTGTTTGGCGGTATTTTCTGTCTGGATTTTGTTTCAGTTAGCGATTTTTGTCCGTATCTTTTGATTGGTTCGGTTTTTACCGTGTAACTTTCTGTATATTGTTGACGTGCCGAGTGTGCACATTTTAGTTATTTTCTGAATATTTTTGTCCGGATATTTTTGATTCGACGGAGTTTTTAATCGACTGGATTTTTCTGTGTAAGTGAAATTATCTGTGCAGTAGAATAAATGTTCTGAAATGTTGTTATCTATACTCTGTGCAAATTTGGTGAATTTTGATTTTCAGGAAAAATTGTGTAAATTCCGTATACTGCCGTTGTGCTGCCCGATTTTTTGTCTGATTTCTGATTTGTCCGGATTTCTTCTGAATTATATGCTATCTGTATATGCTATAAAAAGGGAGTTATAAGGGGCCTGGATCTTATGAGATTCAGTTAGTGTCTGGGGAAAACTTAGATGAGCTCAAGTTGGAGAAATATCTATTCTGTTCCGGATCCGAGGAAACATGTTTAGGTGCTATAAGCACTATATATGTATTCTGGTACGATAAGTACATCTGTTCTGGTGCTGTGAGCACAAAGGGAGACATAAGGGTCAGAATCCGTAGTGATTCTGTTTAGTTTAGTTTAGCTATTAATTAAATATCTGATTTGATATGATTTTGATTTTCGTATCTGTTCTGTAAGCAAATCTGATTCTGATTTCCGTACGATATGAATCTGATTCCGATCTGTATGATATGATTCTGATATGATATGATTTTGTTCTGTTTCGATATGATCTGAACTTCTGATTTCTGTACGATTCCGTTTCTGATTTGATCTGTCCGATTCTGTTCCGATTTCTGTACGGATTTGTCTGATGTGTTGGTTTTGAGGATTTTGATTGGAGGTTTGTTGCTTTGCTGAGCTGTTGGGCTCACTCTTGTTTTCTGGTGGTTTTCAGGTTCTGGGAAAGGGAAGGAAGTCCAGGAATAGATTTCACAGTCTGATCAGTATATGTATTGTTTTGTACCTTTTGATTTTGTACAGTCAAGGCTTTTCTGTTCTGTCTTTCTTTCTGTCTAATAGCCATGTACTGTATTTATAGATGATTGTTTTAAGAAAAAGAAAAGATAGATTTTTTGTTCCGCTGCATTTGATGTTTTTAGTAGCTCTGTGTTTGTCTGTTTTGCTTAAAATGTTTGGAAGAATCAGTTCTGAAGCAAATTCCAAAGCCAGATCCTGGTTAGATATTTTCTGTCGCGGCCCAGTGCGAACGGGATCCGTGTCGGGTCGGGTCGGGTCGTGACAAACTTTAGTGGTATCAGAGCAATGGTTTTGGAATTTGGGATTGTGTGAAACAGAGCTATAGGAAGTGATCAGTGAGTCTATCTGGGGGGTAGTTTTGGTTTGTTCGGCTTTTTATTGTGTTGTTTTTGTGATAGTTTTCCGGATTTTCTGGATTTTTCTGTATGGATCAGCCAGACCCAGACATGAAAGACGGGCAGAGTTTTAGTCAGGCAGCACCAGTGGGGAGTACAGCCCCAGTGGTCGGTGCTGACACGCTTTCTCAGTTTGCTTCACTTGTTGCTCAGATGATGAGCAAGTCTCAGAGCAGAGCTTCTACTGTCCGATCTGATGATCTTGATAGACATTTGCAGTTGTTTTTGAGGTTGAAACCTCCGAGATTTGAGGGCGCTGTTGAGCCCAGAGCAGCCGACGAGTGGCTGAGGAGGTTGGAGAAGACCTTTGACAGAATGCAGTGTCCGTTAGATAGGAAGGTTCCGTTAGCAGTGTTTCTGCTGGACGGAGAGGCTGAGCACTGGTGGGTTGGCCAGCAGGAGGCCAGATTTCAGGGCAGACCAAACTCTTTGATCAATTGGGAAGAGTTCACTGAGGTGTTCCGAGATTGGTTCGTTCCCCCTTCTGCACGACAGCAGATGCAGGAGACTTTTCTGAGACTTGTTCAGGGGAGCAAGACGGTGATGTAGTACGAGGCTGAGTTTACTGCCTTAGCCAGGTACGCTCCGCAGCTGGTTAGTACTTCTGCTGAGAGGTGCTACAGATTTCTGAGGGGATTACGAGATACCTTGAGGAAGCCCCTGATACCATTTCGGATCACTGACTTTTATGAGCTTGTGGAGCGAGCTCGTCTGATAGAGAACGACCTGATGGCTACTCAGCAGCGGTGGACTGCGAGTAAGAAGAGATTTGGAGGTGAGACTTCTGGTAGTGGTTCCTCTGGGAAGAGGAGATTTGTTTCTGGCTCAGGATCTGGAGACTCCAGGAGGAGCGGAGGGTCGTTTGGTACTGCTACCAGTACGACGAGTTCTGGATCAGTCAGTATGGTACCTGTGTGCCAGAGTTGTGGATGACGACACTTTGGCCAGTGCTACAGGATGGCTGGTCTGTGCTTCCGATGTGGTCAGCCAGGACATCGAATTGCAGAGTGTCCACAGATTGGATTTGATCAGCGTTCTGAGTTCCGATCTGAGGGCTTTGTCAGACCTGTCGGTTCAGTAGCAGGGAGACCGAGGACTGTTCCTCCTCGCCCTGAGGGATTTTCTGGTAGAGGTGGTGGATTTAGTTCTGGACCACGGAGACCACCTACAGTTCAGAGGGAGCAGAGTAGTTCTGTTGCTTCAGCTCCTGCTCCAGTTCAGCCACGAGTTTACAGCTTGAGTCAGCAAGAGGCTCGTGATGCTCCCGATGTTGTGACAGGTACGATTTATCTTTCTAATCAGCACTGTCATTTTTTGTTTGACTCTGGAGCGAGTCACCCTTTTTTGTCCGAGCGCTGTTTTGAGGCTTTACGTTTGGATTCTATTTTACTTCCGGTTTCGCTTTCCGTGATTTTACCGGCTGGAAGTCCTTTGATTGCTCGGCAGTTTTGTTTTTGTGAGATTGAGATTTCTGGCAAGAAGTGGATATCAAGTTTGATTCTATTGCCGATTTCTTCATATGATGTGATTCTGGGCATGGATTGGTTGAGTCAGTATGAGGCCCAGATAGACTGTCTGAAGAAGCAAGTGAGTTTGTTTGTGGCTGGAGAGAGAGTTGTATTTTAGGGATTACGAGGTGTTCTCTCCAGTCTAGTTTCTGTGTTGGAGGTGAGTAGAATGTGGAAGAAGGGATGCCCAGTGTTTTTGGCTTCCGTGCGGGATCTGAACTTGGAGGTTGGTTCTGTTTCTGAGATCCCAGTGGTATGGGAGTTTGCTGATGTTTTTCCTAAGGAGTTGGTTGGTTTACCTCCGGATAGAGATGTGGAGTTCTCTATCGATGTTTTTCTGGGTACCGCTCCGATATCAAAAGCTCCGTACAGGATGGCACCAAAAGAACTTTCGGAGTTGAAAGTTCAGCTTCAGGAGTTGGTTGACAGAGGTTTTGTACGTCCTAGTGTTTCGCCCTGGGGAGCACCTGTTTTGTTTGTGAAGAAGAAGGACGGTACACTCCGTATGTGTATTGATTACAGAGCATGGTCAGGTAATTGCTTATGCATCTAGACAGTTGAAGCCACATGAGAAGAATTACACGACACATGATTTGGAATTAGCTGTAGTGGTATTTGCTTTGAAGATTTGGCATCATTATCTGTATGGCGTTAGATGTGAGATCTTTACTGATCATAAGAACCTGAAGTACATTTTTACTCAGAAGGATTTGAATCTGAGACAGAGAAGGTGGCTCGAGTTGATCAAGGACTATGATTTGATTATTCAGTACCAGCCTGGGAAGGCGAATGTGGTAGCGGACGCTCTGAGCAGGAAGTCTTATGGATTATCAGGTTTGCAGCTTACTTGTGATGACTTTCTGATTCGAGACATGGAGCGATTGCAGTTGGAGGTGATTTCCTCCAGTGGTTTGGATTTGGCTCAGATAAGCATTCAGTCTACTTTGGAAACAAGGATTCGAGAAGCCCAGAAGTCAGATTCTGATTATTCGAAGTTGATTGCTCAGATTGGATCTGGTAAGACTCCTGAACTTCGAATTTCTGATTCTGGTGCTATTTTCTGTAAGAACAGGTTGTGGGTACCTGTGTTTGGAGATTTGAGGCAGGAGATTCTGTACGAATCTCATCATTCAGGCTACACTGTACATCCAGGCAGTGGTAAGATGTATGCTGATATGAAACTTTTATTCTGGTGGCCTGGAATGAAGAAAGATGTGGTAGAGTTTGTGTCGAGATGCGAAGCCTGTCAGTTGGTGAAGGCAGAGCATCAGCGACCAGGTGGACTGTTGCAGTCGTTGCCTATCCCTGAGTGGAAATGGGAGGAGGTAACGATGAACTTTGCGATGGGTTTTCCTCGATCTAGACAAGGGCACGACGCTATTTGGGTGGTTGTAGATCGATTGATGAAGTCCGCCCATTTTCTTCCGATCAGGCAGACCGATCCGGTGGATCGCTTGGCACAGGTGTGCCTCGAGTGATTGTATCTGATCGAGATGGACGCTTTACTTCCAGACTTTGGAAAGGCATTCAGCAAGGCTTGGGTACGAAACTGCATTTCAGTACAGCCTTTCATCCTCAGACCGACGGACAGTCTGAGAGGACTATTCAGGTACTGGAAGATCTGTTGAGGCTTTGTGTTCTGGACTTTGGCGGAAGCTGGGAAGATCATATCCCGCTGATTGAGTTTGCTTATAACAACAGTTTTCAGTCCAGTATCGAGATGGCACCGTACGAGGCTCTGTATGGCAGAAAGTGTCGTACTCCTTTGACTCTGACAAAGGTCGGAGATAAATAGGCTTTGGGTGCCACTTTTGTTGAGGAAACTATTCAGAAGATCAGTTTGATAAAAGAATGATTGAAAGCCGCTCAGGATCGACAGCAGAAGTATTACAATCAGAAGCACAGGTTTGTAGAGTTTCAAGTTGGTGACTTTGTGTATGTCAAAGTCAGCCCAATGAAGGGTGTGAGCAGATTTGGCCAGGTGAGCAAGCTTAGTCCAAGGTATGTTGGACCTTTTGAAATCCTGGAAAGGATTGGAAAATCTGCTTACCGACTATTGCTTTCTGATTCGATGCCTGACGTGCATAATGTATTTCACGTATCCACTCTTAGGAAGTGGGTATCGACTCTAGGAAGAAGGTATCTGCTGATGAGGTCAAGATTCAGGAGAATCTGGCGTACAAGGAAGAGCCAGAGTTGATTTTGGCGTACGACGTCCGAAAGTTAAGAAATAAACAGATTCCGATGGTTAAAGTCCAGTGGAAGCACCGGACTGCAAGGGAAGCGACTTGGGAGAAGGAGTCTGACATGAGACAGTCGTACCCGTACTTGTTTTGACTAAGTTTGGATTGGATAATGTCGAGGACGACATTTTTCTGAGTTGGGGAGATTGTAATATCAAGATCTGCTCCAGGATCGTCCAGGACGATCTGGGATCGTCCTGGGACGATCAGTTGAGAAGTTGCTCCAGAAATTGCCCAGATTGTTCCAGGTGTTTTCCTGTAAGCATCGTCCAGGCTGATTGAGGCATCGGCCAGGCCGATTGACACTGTTCAAAAATATCGGCCGGAGCATAGCCCTGGGAGCCATCCAGGACGATCAATTTGGTCCGATCGTCCCGGGACGATCTGGCGATCGGCCGGGCCAATCTGAAGGTTACTTAAGGGAATTCAGCTCATTTGAAGAGAGAGAAAAATATTTTAAAATATCTGATTTCAGCCGAGGAGAGAGAAAGTCGAGGGCATCTTTGGAAAAGTTGATTTTCGGACAACGCGGAGCCGTTTTCGTCCGACGAGACTGTTCAGGATATTGCTGTACGCAAAGTAAGGCACATTCCGCCTTTCTCAATTTTCAGAACCGTCGTGTTTGGCGGTATTTTCTGTCCGGATTTTGTTTCCGTTAGCGATTTTCGTCCGTATCTTTTGATTGGTTCAGTTTTTACCGTGTAACTTTCTGTATATTGTTGACGTGCCGAGTGTGCACATTTTAGTTATTTTCTGAAGATTTTTGTCCGGATATTTTTGATTCGACTGAGTTTTTAGTCGACTGGATTTTTCTGTGTAAGTGAAAATTATCTGTGCAGTAGAATAAATGTTCTGAAATGTTGTTATCTATACTCTGTGCAAATTTGGTGAATTTTGATTTTCAGGAAAAATTGTGTAAATTCCGTATACTGCCGTTGTGCTGCCCGATTTTTTGTCTGATTTCTGATTTGTCCGGATTTCTTCTGAATTATATGCTATCTGTATATGCTATAAAAAGGGAGTTATAAGGGGCCTGGATCCTATGAGATTCAGTTAGTGTCTGGGGAAAACTTAGATGAGCTCAAGTTGGAGAAATATCTATTCTGTTCCGGATCCGAGGAAACCTGTTTAGGTGCTATAAGCACTATATATGTATTATGGTACGATAAGTACATCTATTCTGGTGCTGTGAGCACAAAGGGAGACATAAGGGTCAGAATCCGTAGTGATTCTGTTTAGTTTAGTTTAGCTATTAATTAAATATCTGATTTGATATGATTTTGATTTCCGTATCTGTTCTGTAAGCAAATCTGATTCTGATTTCCGTACGATATGAATCTGATTCCGATCTGTATGATATGATTCTGATATGATACGGTTTTGTTCTGTTTCGATATGATCTAAACTTCTAATTTCTGTACGATTCCGTTTCTGATTTGATCTATCCGATTCTGTTCCGATTTATGTACGGATTTGTCTGATGTGTTGGTTTTGAGGATTTTGATTGGAGGTTTGTTGCTTTGCTGAGCTGTTGAGCTCACTCTTGTTTTCTGGTGGTTTTCAGGTTCTGGGAAATGGAAGGAAGTCCAGGAATAGATTTCAGAGTCTTATCAGTATAGGTATTATTTTGTACCTTTTGATTTTGTACAGTCATGACTTTTCTGTTCTGTCTTTTTTTCTGTCTAAAAGCCATGTACTGTATTTGTATATGATTGTTTTGAGGAAAAGAAAAGATAGATGTTTTGTTACGCTGTGTTTGATGATGCATAGTAGCTCTGTGTTTGTGTGTCTGTTTGAGTTAAATTATTTGGAAGAGTTCCGAAGCAAATTCCAAAGCCAGATCCTGGTTAGATATTTTCTGTCGTGGCCCGGTGCGAACGGGATCCGTCTCGGGTCGGGTCGGGTCGTGACATGCCGAGCCTCCCCAGGAAAACCTACAGATGATGTCTGACGAGTATCCACCGCCATAAAAAAAAAAAAAACCCGACAAAAAGCCCTCAACAAAATTTAGAAAAAAACATCTTCTCTCTCTAAAAAGCTCAATAGAATAAAGTGTTCTTAATGTGCTTGATAAGTTGTGTAGAAGTTTTATATGGAAAAAACATGATGGATTTACTTGGGCTTCATTATGTTAGTTGTGACAAGTTGTGCAAGCCAATTAAGCGAGGAGGTCATGGATTAAATTCATGTGCTAGTAAAGTGTGTCCTTTAAGGTTAAAGTTGGCTTGGAAGTATGTTCAAGAAAAAATTCTTTGTTGCATAAAGTTCTTGAACCAAAATATCGTGCTCAGTATGGGGAGATTGATGCTAAGAAGGGAGGCTCAACAGCTTGGAAGATCATCACTGATGGTAGCAGGTTTCATAACTCAATTGTAAGATGGAAGATTGCCAATGGAAGCTCTTTAAATGTGTTCAATGATGTGTGGATCTAGGATAAATGTATCAATAGGTGGCCAACATTTGTGGCTAATTTAGGAAGTGATGACTTAATAGTAGATAATCTCAGAGTAGACGTAGGCTGGTATGTACGTTAACTTGAGAAACTTTTTGGAGAAGAGCTTGTGAATGTAATCTATCAATTTCAAATTATGCCCGAGATGTTTCAAGGTGGTTTGGAACTTATTCATAAGAATTCTAGGAGATCTTTATCGCCCTTGACTTTTGAAGCTATCGAGCAGGATCAACCTTCCAGGATTTACTAGAACGGGATAAAAAAGGCCAAGCTAATGCCACTTGTGGAGGTGTTTTGGTGGCATTTATTCAGTAATGCTATTCCAACTTTTCAATTCCTATCCTCTAGAATATTGCAATATGTTTTTTCTTGTCCAAGAGGTTATGATGTTGTTAAAGATATAGATCATGTGACAACAAAATGTGTAAAGTTAATGGTGGTGGTTCATTACTTAAATAGTTAAGGGTTTGGGATACCTTTGTTTGAGGCATTTGAGGGCTTTTGTTAGTGGTTAAGCCATTTCTCTTTGATTAATAGGTTATTAAGCAGCCTACTCTATAATTCGGTTTATCTTTCTTATAAAGAAAGAAATAAGTTTATTCATGAAGGAGTTATAGAGAGTTCTATGATGATTGTTGTTCAAGCTGTGTCTTATGCTTCATTTTCTTCTTCATTTGGCGGTATAAGCTAGGGCCACTGGGGTGTTAACCAGCTGACTAGGCTGCCTTGAATAATTGGCACCCTCCTCCACCCGATTGGATCAAGGTACATGTTGATGCTTCATTATTACCTTCATACAAGGCAGGTATTGGTGGTGTATTTTGTGATAGTAAAGGCAGATTTTTACTTGCTTTTGAAAAGAAGTGTGTTAATTAGGATGTTTCTTAGTTGGAACTTTTAGTAATTCAATCATTAAGAAATGTTATTAAGGAGTGGATGCTAGCTAATAAGGGAATTATCATTGAAGGTGATAATTCCAAAATTCTTAATCTTCTTCAAAGTTATTTTAGGAAGGGAGGACATTTGATGGAAAGCTTTGCATTTCTCAAGGATTTCAATCATGTTATTTTTAATTGTATAGATAGGAATGGAAATAAGTTATTGGATTTGTGTGCTAACAATGCTATTTTTAGTGATTTCCTTTGGGAGGATATTTGTTTTAAAAAGGTTCCTCCTTTTTTTAGTTTGTTAAAGGTGGAACTTGTTAGTAATGCTTTATAAGTTGTAATTGGTTTTTTATTTTAATTAATGCAATGGTTTTTCTTCTTCAAAAAAAAATACATGTGACTGCTTTAGTTATGATTTATTTTTTGAAATTGGGATACCTAAAGTGCAAATATAGATCTTAAAAATGATTTAAAAATTCTTCTTATGATGTGGCTATTGTTTAATCAAGCATGCATACAACTTGAAAAGCATATTTTAAGTCCAACGTGGACGTTCAATCTATATTTAAAAGAAAATACAATTTCTAAGTTAAAATTTCATTCAAGCATGCTTTGCTTGATATCACTTGTATGTTTTTGTGCAAAGGTAAGACATGTTCTTTAAATATGAGCTTTAAGAATATCTTCTACTAAGAAAAATATCCATAAACAAAAAAATAAAATAAATATACACATCATAACATAACTACGCATGTTAATAATAGAGCTCACTACAGGAGAATCACGTATTTTCAACAATTTTTCTGCGAAAATCATTGAATTTCCAGCTAAAATGCTATTTTTCAGGGGATTTTTGACGGAAAAAAAATTTACCAGTAAATCACGGGCAGGAAAATTAAATTCTTTGATTTTTTTTCTGGTAAATTTTATGATGGATTTTCAACGGATATTCTCTTATTACAAGGCATCTCCAAAAGCGACAGAACAGACCGAATTGCCACCAATACTTTTCAGCAGGGATTCTAATGGAAAGTTTTGGCAGAATTTTCATCCCCCACTTATATCATTATGTCTGCCAATTCCGTATCGAGGATTTCTTATTGAAATTTCACTAGAGATTTGTTGAAAACCTATAGCATACTAAAAAACATTATAGCCATTCATTGTTTCACTAAAACAACCAACAAAGTTTAGGCTACAATAGTTTATGCAGATATAAACATTCCATCATTATACAACAGTGATAATAATAACCTAGTCCAAATCATTCAAAACATAAATATGACAAACTTTAAAATGTAATGATTGTAAACAAAAATTTTTAAATTCAACAACATAAATCTCAGTACCATCCTTACACACATTCAAAGTAAGTTCTTCAAACATCATTAAAAACTTAAACGAAAAGATGATAAAAATTTTAAATATATGTAAAAATCTATTATAATCATCTTCAGCCTCTTCGCTTCCCATAGACTTAGGCTCGGGTTTTTGATCCTTCTTCCTTTTATTTTGGCTTAAGTATGATCACATATCTTCCTAATTCTTATTCTTAGACTATTTTGTTCCTCTGTCTTCTTTGTGAGAGTAGCCATCCTCTAGCTGATTATATCCTCAACTCCACTATCACCAAATGATGTTGAGTTGGATAGATTTGTCTCATATGCATATGACTAGGAACCTAACCATACACCCTCCTCTTTTTCCTCCCTCTAACATCTTGTGATCATGTGTTGTACTCTGAGCACTGCATCTATCCTGAAGATGATCCCTTAGCACTAGGGCATAACTCTCCCAAATTCATTAGAAATCATCTTGGGAAAGATTAAGTCCAAGAAAATCTATTTCTACTTTCATATTTTTAAACATTATTGAAAATTTGATACTCGCATGTGCTTTCTCCTTCACATCAACCCTATGATGATCAACTTAACGCAGATGTGTTCCTGTATGCAGCTTTAAATATTTAGGCTCCCAATCAAGTACCTCTTTTTGCAAGAGAACATAGTTAAAATTATATAATAATAATAATAATAATAATAATAATAATAATAATAATAATAATAATAATAATAATAATAATAATAATAATAATAGTAAAATAATAATAATAATAATAATAATAATAATAATAATAATAATAATAATAATAATAATAATAATAATAATAATAACAATAATAATAATAATAATAATAATAATAATAATAATAATAATAATAATAATAATAATAATAAGAGGAATCATTTACCAGTCGTCATCTATGCTTAGTATGAGGTATGAACTTTTCATGTAGAGAGACCCTCATAGTAAGATACTCTATTTTGTTTGTTCTTCTTCCTTTCTCTCTCTCTCTCTCTCTCTCTCTCTCTCTCTCTCTCTCTCTCTCTCTCTCTCTCTCTCTCTCTCTCTCTCTCTCTCTCTCTCTCTCTCTCTCTCTCTCTCTCTCTTCTTAGTGAACTCAAGGATGACCAAAGCTCTGGTTAAATCATCCCATACACTATCTCCAAGCCATAATGGGGTCTCATTAGACTTTCTAATATCAGGAACATATTTTTAAGTCAAGTATATCCTCTCTTTTCAAAATTAGTTATGATCCTTGCATTATGCTCAGGAAACCATTTAAAGTCTTTCTATTAAATACTGTCATAATCAAAGATATTAGTATAAAATTTATCTCAAATATTAAAAATATATAATAATTATTTAAATTAAATTTCCTTAATTGTATATCTATAACCTTCTTTGGAATTTTCTTCCAGGATATGTATGGAGCATCATATATACTCCTTATGATATCCTGAATCATCTGAGTAGGACGCCTTGCGAGATTAAACCTACACATAATAATGTATTTTAGATAATATTTATGATTTATCATATCCTAATAACATGAACTTTCTTATCACCCTCAAGCTTTATGTACAGACCCTTATCCTCTGCAGCAAACCTATCCTCTACTTCTATAGATGGTGTAACATGATGTGTCTAGATGGGAGGAGAATAATAGTAAGGCGTAATATAAGGAGGATAATGGTAGGTTGATGGAATTGTTAGTGATAGTGGTGGAGGGTAATATTGGTAAAAGGGTGTTGATTGTGTGGGATCTGGCAATGGAAACTTGGGTTTCTATTAGTAGGAGAAGGATAGTGGGCCCTTGTGGAGAAACTCCTACACTGGTGGAAATGTCTGCCCTTGCTCAATGGGCAAATGATAGTGACTCCCCAGCGATGCTACTTCTATAATTGGTGGAAGTGTCTGCCCTTAACCCTACTTAGTCTGTCATGACACTGTAGGTCTAGTGGTCAACTTCTTCCTACGACCAAATATTGAAGTGATAGATCTGTGAGGAGGCTCATCACCTAAATCCATATGTAATGAAAACAAAAAATATTAAATTCTTCTTAAATTATCAATTAAAATGGAATGTAAAGTTAAATATTGTAGTTAAACATAAAGATAAAAAACATTATAGTTGCATTTGACATAATTATAAGCATTTGAAGATGAAAAATTTTTGCAGTTAAACATAACAAAAATCATTCCAGATAATCGCTTACATTTATAATTGAAAAAATATTGCAGTTTAAATAATTTGAAATTTGAACTTACTATGAACTATTGTGACCCAAAAAATTTTTCACTAGTTTCTAATGTATCTTTAGTTTGTTCCTCATTTTCACTTGATAAGGGCCTTACACTATTCACTTCCTTTAACTGCATTTCCACGATAGCAAAAAAATTTATCTGGAATATTTATTGCAGGAGCCCTAAAATATGACATTTCTTGCTCTTGATGCACAAAAGCTATGACGTATTATTGCTCAATAAATCTACAAGGTTAGGTCAATCATAACTATCCAATATTGTTTATCTCTTTGATCACTAGGATATTTATTAAAATAATTTTGCACTACTTAATTTCCTAGTACAAATGAATCAAATATTTCATATCTTCTATTATGATTTACTTCTACAATACCATATGGATCAAACTTTTGTATCTTCTGTTATGCTTTATCATATGAAATTTAAATTCATAGACTATGTAAATTAGCTATGTCTTTGCTTTTCTCATTGGACCGCATGCAAGTGCATTCTAAAGGACCTCATTAAAGGGATTATGAACCTAAACATAGTTTAAAAAATAAGGTGCTTACACGATATTTAATATAAATTAGGAGAATCATTAAGCTTTCTTTACTTATATATGTTCTAAATCATGTTAGGAATTCATTGGCCACTACTCGCTCAACATCTTCAGTATTGGTTGATGGAAAATTGCTTATGAATAACCTGTCAACAGATTATTGGATTTAGATTTCACACAAAAAATTAGACCTTTTTTTTAAAGTTATGGGACAATACTCATTCAAAAATAGGTTTGACTTCTTAGTAGTTTTGCAAAATAGGCAAGCTAACTTTTCTACTATACTCCAACCAAATAACATACCAAAAGCATAAAAATTACTAATGTTTTACAACAATAGATATTTATGGATACAATTTTATTTAGCAGATATATCATATGTGAGCATACCATTTTCTCTCATCAACCTGAAGCCATCAATCAAAGGTTGTAAAAAAATAAAAATTTGGCTTTCGAATTATGTGGTACAGGTATTGTAAGTGTCAAGAACATATACGTGGTAGACATGAACATCTCTAATGAAAGATTATATGGCATTAATATAACATGCCAACAAGAGTAAGGTGAATTTGTCTGACTGTATGGAGTGAAACTATCAATACATAATTCCAATCTTATATTACATAACTTGGTAGCGAATGAAGGATATGTTAGATTGAAGTGCTTCCATGCTTTAACATCTGATGGATGAGAAAGAACATCAATGTGAGTTAACTTATCCTTTTTCCATCTCATATGACATGCGGAGCTCATTGATACATACAACCTATTACAATACAATATATATAATGCCAAGTAAGTTCAATCGCCGTTCACATCAACAAACTCATCTTAATCATGAGATAGCTAAACTTTGTAAATATCATATGTAATAATAATACTAAGCTTTAAACTTGCTCTCATTTACTATTTAATTTATGATAAAGAAATATGATTATTAACTAAAAGTATGGTATATAATAAAAATTCATTTCACTTCTTTAAAACAAACATTATATTTATTTAATGACTAATTTCATAAAAATGGTCCTCATTCAAAGCCTTCATGTTTATATTAGGCAATAAAGAGGACATTCTCCAAACATCTACCCATATAATAACAATAAAGGTTGCCACCTAGGTAAAGGTAAACTCTTTTCTATAGAACCAAAAGTTAACCTACACTAGCAAGAAAAACTCAATGATTATTCACTCCATAAAATTCTAAGTTTAAATACCATGTGTTCTAGTGGCTCAAATTTTCTAAAAATAAAATAAAATAAATGAACAAAGAGACTAATTTTTACTTCTTGAATCTTGAAGAAATAGGATAAAATGAGCAAAAAATCACCTAGATTGGCGATAGGGGGCATACTAATGGCTCAAATTTAGGGTTTAGTGCTCAAAATCACCTAATGGCTCAAATTTTCTAAACCTTCAATTTTGGGAGGAAGAACGTGAAAATGAAAGAAGATGGGTTGGGGATAAATTGAGCCTTTTTATGTATTTTTCGGCAAAAATATCAGTAAAAAATTAAGTCAATTCTCCAACACGAATTTGATGAAAAAATGATGTGTCAATTAATCACCGGCAAAAATTACACCAAAAAAAGTCTGTCAAAAATTTCAGCAGTGATCGTTGATTTTACTGTAATGACTAACCATATTTAGTTTCAATATATCATAATGTAGCATGTTTCTATAAGCGTGCTTTCACCTAGACCAATGGAGATATGCAGTAGTAAGACAATAGATGATTCAAATACTTAACCAGTGATAAATCAAAATAAAATTGTAAAATCAAAATAAATTTGTAATATTAGATTTCAAAGATGTCAGATTTATAACAAAGATTTGATCTAGGAGTAACCTAATTGATGCTAAATGATAAGGGGTTGTAACCTATCATATCACCAAAGTGAGGGTAAAAGTCTTAGCATGATCAAGTTCTACTTATTTGACTGTGATAAGCTATCGAGCTAACTGATCTTAGTGATCCAATTAAGCCAAGGCTTATCACTTTAATATTATATTTATTAAATTTAATTTTAATGATGCATAAAACCTTAAGAGATATTTTGATATTAGAAAGAACTTAAAATATCAAAAGTGCAAGGTAAGCCAAAAATTAGATAATCTACATAGAAGGAGATAAATATTTTTGGTGCATGTATATACTCAAAGAAAAAGGTGTCCTATTATAGGGTATGTTAAACAACAAAATAACTTAATAAAAAAAGTAAAACTAAGTCAAGGAAGATATAGTCACAAAGTAGGTCCAAATTAAAATAGTAGAGCTAGCAACCCATGACTACACTAGGATTAGATTTGGCCAAGAAAGCATGTCAAGTTTTGAGATATTCCCTCACCATAAGAGCATGACTAGGATAATATATTATTAGTTATTTCAAATGAGCATGATTATATTGGAAATTAGCATAACCAAATATTCAAGAATAAACTAAAGGAAAAATATCATTTCTTAGTGGTCATTTTCTACTGGGAAATCATTGAAATCCGTCGATAATCCATATTTTTCGTAGATTTCTGACAGAAAAATTTTTTACGCTATATTATGCGTCAGAAAATAAATACCATAAAAAATATGACAAAATTATTTCAGGCGGATTTTTCACTGAATAGTGCTAAGAAAAGAAATTAAAAACATTATTTTGGGCTTGTGAACCTGACTCAATCAACGAGCCTGTGAATTAGGCTAGCCTGCAAACCAGGACCACCATGCACTCCATTCACTCATGAACCAAGCCCGCCGGCATGTCCCCGCTGCACCTAAGCTGCCTTATTTGAACCCCACCCACTTCAAACAATTCAAACAACTCATCCAATGGGCTAACATGTATACACTACGATAAAACACGGGATTACCGTTGGAGCTTCCGGCAGATTTATATCCGTCGGTATTTACGACGTTGTTACCGGCGTAATGTAAGCTAAAATAATAATGACATTTTTGTCGGCGTATTACTCTTCTTAAATTTTTCGACGCTCTATACGTCAGTTTTGACGTCGGAATATACAAGTATATCAACTGAAGCGGCGTATTTTACGCAGGAAAATGCCGGTGGAGTTACCGACGGAGTAGAAACCAGTCATTTTAAACTCAACGAATTAGTACCGACGTAAAATACGTCGAAAAATTGGCCGACGAATACGACACCGGAAAGGCTGTCCGCGAAAGCCCTATTTCCAAACCCGAGACCGTCTGGCTATACATTTCCTTCTGCCGTCTATTTAAAATCTCTACTCGGCTTTGTCACCCCAGCATCGCCCCATCGTAGATTGACTTTTCCAAGGCTTCCGGATTTCCATGTGTGGTCATCAACGATCACCACCTCCGTCGCTGGCGAAAGGACACAGTTTTCGAGAAAATCCACCATGAATTTTGAATTTTTTGTTGATTTTCTTAATGTAAATTTTCGTAGAATGGTAAGGAGTTTTGTTTTAAAGGTTGGAGTAGCTCCGCCGGTGTGAAGACCGTTCAACCTAGTTTTCCAAAGTTCGCCACCTTAATCGCCGATTTCGTCCATTGTAAGATTTTTCTTCTTGTAATTTTTTTTAGAAATTTGCAAGAGGATGTGCCTTGGTGTTTTCTTTCGCTTATGATATTATTCTTGTTGATAAACATAGAGTGAGAGGGAGAGAGCAAGTTTTTGAGATCGAAGAAGAGGGGGGGGGGGAGAGAGAGAGAGTGAGAGCCAAAGAGTTTTGAGTATCATTTAAAGGTATTGAGATTGTAATAGTTTCCTATATTACAATTTGAAAATTGTTTGGTCATTAAAATAATGGTTTGAACCTTTCAAGTGTGTTTTGGGTTTTTGATTTGGACCATTTGGACTCGGATTGGGATGAATAAGGTGTTGTTGGGTTGATCTTTTTGAAATGTTCAGTTTGACTATAAGTTTGATGAAATCGAAGTTCAAATGGTCCTGAATTTGATTTCAGAAGTTTCCAACTCAATTTTTCCTCGAGATTCATGCCCGATCAAGATTAGTTTTTGATACAACAACAACAACATTAAGCCTTTGTCCCACTACGTGGGGTCGGATACATGAATCCTTTTTCTCCATTGTGTCCGATTAAAAGTCAAAATCTCATTTAAATATAATAGACAAAAATCATTTTTAATAATTTCTAACCAAGTCTTTTTAGGTCTACCTCTACCTTTCTTAACCTAAGTCAAATCTAATACCTCAACTTTCCTAACCAGGTCATAGAATGGCCTTCGTTTAATGTGACCAAACCATCTAAGGTGACTCTCTTTAATCTTATCTTCCACTGGAGTTATTCCAACCTTTTCATATATATGCTCATTTCGTATCCTATCTGTAAGGGTCAAGCCACTCATGCACCTAAGCATCCTCATCTCTGCAACAGATAACTGCCGTTCAAGCGGAGCTAGAATAGGTAAGAAAATCACAAGCTTATTAGCAAGTTTAGTTGCAAGCACAAATACAGATGCATATGCAGAAGCAACACAATCAGTTGTTGGATGAAATGCGCAAAATGAGGGAGCAGTTGAGTGTAAAAGAGGCAGCTCGAGCTGAGGATGAGTCCAGTGATTCAGAGTAGTTTAGTTTTTTCAATGTCGTATGAACTTATATAAGTTTTTGAATATTTGGTGTTAATGAACAATCTGTGATGTTTTTTAATATTGGTTGATATTAATGAACAATTTGTAATATTTACGTTTATGATTTAATTTAAGTATTTGTTGAAGTTCATGAAATCTATGCTGTGTAGATCTGTGTTGTGGAACTATTATCTGTATATATTTGCAGGTGTGGAAATCTGATTGCTAGCTAGGAAGGCAATTTTTTTTGTTTCTACTATAGGTTTCCGACGAAATTTACATCGGTAGTTCACCAGAAACGACGATACAGTAATATGTGTAAAAAATTAAGTCAATTCTCCAACACGAATTTGATGAAAAAATGATGTGTCAATTAATCACCGGCAAAAATTACACCAAAAAAAGTCTGTCAAAAATTTCAGCAGTGATCGTTGATTTTACTGTAATGACTAACCATATTTAGTTTCAATATATCATAATGTAGCATGTTTCTATAAGCGTGCTTTCACCTAGACCAATGGAGATATGCAGTAGTAAGACAATAGATGATTCAAATACTTAACCAGTGATAAATCAAAATAAAATTGTAAAATCAAAATAAATTTGTAATATTAGATTTCAAAGATGTCAGATTTATAACAAAGATTTGATCTAGGAGTAACCTAATTGATGCTAAATGATAAGGGGTTGTAACCTATCATATCACCAAAGTGAGGGTAAAAGTCTTAGCATGATCAAGTTCTACTTATTTGACTGTGATAAGCTATCGAGCTAACTGATCTTAGTGATCCAATTAAGCCAAGGCTTATCACTTTAATATTATATTTATTAAATTTAATTTTAATGATGCATAAAACCTTAAGAGATATTTTGATATTAGAAAGAACTTAAAATATCAAAAGTGCAAGGTAAACCCAAAATTAGATAATCTACATAGAAGGAGATAAATATTTTTGGTGCATGTATATACTCAAAGAAAAAGGTGTCCTATTATAGGGTATGTTAAACAACAAAATAACTTAATAAAAAAAGTAAAACTAAGTCAAGGAAGATATAGTCACAAAGTAGGTCCAAATTAAAATAGTAGAGCTAGCAACCCATGACTACACTAGGATTAGATTTGGCCAAGAAAGCATGTCAAGTTTTGAGATATTCCCTCACCATAAGAGCATGACTAGGATAATATATTATTAGATATTTCAAATGAGCATGATTATATTGGAAATTAGCATAGCCAAATATTCAAGAATAAACTAAAGGAAAAATATCATTTCTTAGTGGTCATTTTCTGCTGGGAAATCATTGAAATCCGTCGATAATCCATATTTTTCGTAGATTTCTGACAGAAAATTTTTTTCGCTATATTATGCGTCAGAAAATAAATACCATAAAAAATATGACAAAATTATTTCAGGCGGATTTTTCTCTGAATAGTGCTAAGAAAAGAAATTAAAAACATTATTTTGGGCTTGTGAACCTGACTCAATCAACGAGCCTGTAAATTAGGCCAGCCTGCAAACCAGGACCACCATGCACTCCATTCACTCATGAACCAAGCCCGCCGGCATGACCCCGCTGCACCTAAGCTGCCTTATTTGAACCCCACCCACTTCAAACAATTCAAACAACTCATCCAATGGGCTAACATGCATACACTACGATAAAACACGGGATTACCGTCGGAGCTTCCGGCAGATTTATATCCGTCGGTATTTACGACGTTGTTACCGGCGTAATGTAAGCTAAAATAATAATGACATTTTTGTCGGCGTATTACTCTTCTTAAATTTTTCGACGCTCTATACGTCAGTTTTGACGTCGGAATATACAAGTATATCAACTGAAGCGGCGTATTTTACGCAGGAAAATGCCGGTGGAGTTACTGACGGAGTAGAAACCAGTCATTTTAAACTCAACGAATTAGTACCGACGTAAAATACGTCGAAAAATTGGCCGACGAATACGACACTGGAAAGGCTGTCCGCGAAAGCCCTATTTCCAAACCCGAGACCGTCTGGCTATTCATTTCCTTCTGCCGTCTATTTAAAATCTCTACTCGGCTTCGTCACCCCAGCATCACCCCATCGTAGATCGACTTTTCCAAGGCTTCCGGATTTCCATGTGTGGTCATCAACGATCACCACCTCCGTCGCTGGCGAAAGGACACAGTTTTCGAGAAAATCCACCGTGAATTTTGAATTTTTTGTTGATTTTCTTAATGTAAATTTTTGTAGAATGGTAAGGAGTTTTGTTTTAAAGGTTGGAGTAGCTCCGCCAGTGTGAAGACCGTTCAACCTAGTTTTCCAAAGTTCGCCACCTTAATCGCCGATTTCGTCCATTGTAAGATTTTTCTTCTTGTAATTTTTTTTAGAAATTTGCAAGAGGATGTGCCTTGGTGTTTTCTTTCGCTTATGATATTATTCTTGTTGATAAACATAGAGTGAGAGGGAGAGAGCAAGTTTTTGAGATCGAAGAAGAGGGGGGGGGGAGAGAGAGAGAGAGAGTGAGAGCCAAAGAGTTTTGAGTATCATTTAAAGGTATTGAGATTGTAATAGTTTCCTATATTACAATTTGAAAATTGTTTGGTCATTAAAATAATGGTTTGAACCTTTCAAGTGTGTTTTGGGTTTTTGATTTGGACCCATTTGGACTCGGATTGGGATGAATAAGGTGTTGTTGGGTTGATCTTTTTGAAATGTTCAGTTTCACTATAAGTTTGATGAAATCGAAGTTCAAATGGTCCTGAATTTGATTTCAGAAGTTTCCAACTCAATTTTTCCTCGAGATTCATGCCCGATCAAGATTAGTTTTTGATACAACAACAACAACATTAAGCCTTTGTCCCACTACGTGGGGTCGGATACATGAATCCTTTTTCGCCATTGTGTCCGATTAAAAGTCAAAATCTCATTTAAATATAATAGACAAAAATCATTTTTAATAATTTCTAACCAAGTCTTTTTAGGTCTACCTCTACCTTTCTTAACCTAAGTCAAATCTAATACCTCAACTTTCCTAACCAGGTCATAGAATGGCCTTCGTTTAATGTGACCAAACCATCTAAGGTGACTCTCTTTAATCTTATCTTTCACTGGAGCTATTCCAACCTTTTCATATATATGCTCATTTTGTATCCTATCTCTAAGGGTCAAGCCACTCATGCACCTAAGCATCCTCATCTCTGCAACAGATAACTGCCGTTCAAGCGGAGCTAGAATAGGTAAGAAAGTCACAAGCTTATTAGCAAGTTTAGTTGCAAGCACAGATACAGATGCATATGCAGGAGCAACACAATCAGTTGTTGGATGAAATGCGCAAAATGAGGGAGCCGTTGAGTGGAAAAGAGGCAGCTCGAGCTGAGGATGAGTCCAGTGATTCAGAGTAGTTTAGTTTTTTCAATGTCGTATGAACTTATATAAGTTTTTGAATATTTGGTGTTAATGAACAATCTGTGATGTTTTTTAATATTGGTTGATATTAATGAACAATTTGTAATATTTACGTTTATGATTTAATTTAAGTATTTGTTGAAGTTCTTGAAATCTATGCTGTGTAGATCTGTGTTGTGGAACTATTATCTGTATATATTTGCAGGTGTGGCAATCTGATTGCTAGCTAGGAAGGCAATTTTTTTTTGTTTCTACTATAGGTTTCCGACGGAATTTACATCGGTAGTTCACCAGAAACGGCGATACAATGAATTATTTGATTTTTCCAACGTCCTAGATCCGCCGAAAATACCGGTGGATAAAGCAACGGTAATAATTCGAAGCTTTAGTTACGGCGTACATAGCGACGTTTTTTCCATCAATATTTACAGCGGATATGTATGCCGCAAATTCCGCCGTCTTTAATGTCGGAATAATATTACGGAAAATGACGTGATTTTTGCACAATTTTTTACTGGTAATGCGCCAAAGAGAACACCAGAAAGGTTTCTGGCGTATTATTTACGTCGGAAATCTTTTTCCGATGCGTGCTAAACTGACACATGAAAATCTGCCGGAACTACGACGAAACGGTAACTTTCCGTCATATTTTCCATGTTACCGGTAGATTTAGTCCGCCGGTATTTCCGGGTTTTCTTGTGGTGATATAACATTTTTTTGTTGCATTTTAATTTTTAAATTAAACTTTAATCAATTATATATATAATGTTTAATTATATTGTTTAATCTATTTAACATAATAATAATTATTAAAAATGATAATATTTTGTTTAATTAATTTTTAACAATATTTAGTTTAATAAATTTTTTTAACAAAATGATTAATTATTAAAAAAATTATATTATTAGTTTAATAATATTTTTTTAATTAATTTTATTTGACAAAATGATTAATAATTAAAAAAATAATAAATATTTTACATAAAATTCCAAATACCATTGGAAATTCCATTGAAAAATCCGCCTGAAAATCAGTCTACCGGAAATCCGACGGAAAATATGCTACAAACTTTCTGGCAGAATTTCACATGGATTTATTTCTTTCGGAAATCAGTGCTTTTCCTGTAGTGATAATTTAAAATGAAGCCTTGCCCAAAAAGCATGGCTAGACTATTAATAAGAAAATTTGTCAAGAAAAAAAAAATGTAATTGCATGCAAGTATTGTAATAAAGTAAACTAAAATAATCTTTAAAATTTTCTTAATGGGTGTGACATAAAAAGTCACTTAGACCTAGAAAAAGCCAAGGTAAACTATCCTATAATATTTAATAAGTTTTTTTTTTTTCTGAAATATGTTATTAACTACTAGCTAACCAACTAATAGTTTAAGACTAACTAATGTGCTAAAAAATATAATGAAGGGATTGACCCATATTAATCAAGAAAAACAATTTTTTTCTAAATTTAAATCAAACTCAATTAAGTAACATTCTGATTAATCTATATCTTAATGATCAACCCATCTTCAAATTTTCTGTGGATGGTGAATTTAGCTTTAGAAGATTTTGGAAATACTTAAGTTCAAATAGGGACTGTAATAATTTTTTTGATAAAATACATAATTCTTCTACTCCTATTAATATTTCTCTATTCGAGACTTCTTAGAGGTTTTGTTCATGTTGATAATAGGTTAAAAGAGAAGGGTATTTGTATCGCCTCTAAATGTCAATGTTGTTTTCTTAGTAAAACTTTAAAGCAGATCTTTTTGAATGGTTTTATTTCCGCTAGTGTGGGCTGCCTTGGAAAATGGTCTAGAGTTAAGTTTTATGACTAATGGTAACAATTTCTTTTCTTTCTTAATTTTTTTGTTAACAGACATAAAGGTCAGGTTCTTATTGTTATCCCTACGGATGTTTTCTAATTTGTATGGTCTAAAAGAAATAAATGTAAGCACTAAGATGCTAAAATGAATGCTAATAGAGTGACTATTGGTTTAAAGAATAAAATTCATCATCTCTATAAAGCTAAGTTGATGCTTCCTAAACATTTTAGAGTTAAAGTTTCTTGGTCTAATTTTTTACATCTTAGTTTTGCTAAAGCTTCTATTTATGAGACCTTCCTCCAAAAGCATGTGGTGGTTTAAACCTTATTAGAATCAATGCAAACTTATATTTGATGGTTTTGTTTCTGGTCGTGGATCTAGCTATGGTGATTTAATCTGTGATTAGCAAAGTGTTTTGTGGCATGGTTTGCTTTTAAAATTAAAAAAAACAATGTTATTTTTGCAAAATTGTGCACCTTATACATGGGTCGTAAATTACGTATGGACAATACTATTTTTAATATTTGGATTGAAATCGACTCTAAATTTCTTGTATTTTTACGTAATTTGTTATAAAATATTCTAAATGCCACCCTTTTTTATTTGTTTTATAAAATTTTGGATACTCTTGGTCGGTTTAATTTTAGAATATCCCATATTTGAAGGGAAGATAATGCTTGTGCTGATTGGTTCATAAAGAAAGGGTTGAATCTCTATATTATTGAATTTTTTAACCAAGACTCCTGTCATAGAGTTAACTCTTTATGGGCATTTAGGTGGGGCAAATGTCCACCCTAAAAAAAACTTTTTTTAAAAATTTTAGAGGGTATATTTTGAAATATTTTGGATATTTTGCCCCCTCTCAAAAAAACTTTTTGCCCTAATTTTATCAATCCTAAGCGTCTTTGCTCATTTCCCGTAAAAAAAAAATTTTTTTTTTGCCCACTCTGAAAAAAGAAACTGGATCTGCCCCTGATGGCCATATTGAATTTCTTCGGAGTTCCTTATATCATAAAATAGTTTTGATCCTCTAGGATCCAACTCTGTAGCTCATTTTCAAGTACATGAGTTTATATTTATGCGGGTGGCTGGACCTATGTCATTGATGGGATGATCATATTGGATTGCCCAGTAGTTTATTTTATACTTGAGGGCTGCTGGGCTCTCTTATTTTTAGTGTGTCATCTTTCATTAGGTTACTATTTTTGCTGCTATTGCTGCATCTCGTGATTAAGTTTTCAATTTTTTTTTTTTTTTGACATTTACTTTTGACCCTGGTAATATGTTTGATGCAGTTTTGTTCCTGTATTTAGGTTGATTTTATGATTTTCCCTGTTGTCAATTCGAGTTGAGTGGCATTCTCTATAAATATGACCAATTTATTGTCTTTTTTGGGTACGATCATTCATGTTTGGGGTTGGTGGACTTCTATGTAAATCATTTTCCCTGCTATTTTGTTTCCCTTTTAGCTTTTCTTTCCTATCATGTGTGGCTTTTTTTTATTCCATGTTGTGCTTATAATTCAATTTTTTAATTATAACTTAGAAATTAGACCTGATCATATAAAAAAAATTATTTCATGGAAACTAAAATTTGAAAATATGCTGATATATATGAACCAATCATGCTGAATTCATAGAAATTTAACATATTATACAATACATTTTGTTGATTAATTTGTATTAATAAAAAATTTTGAGTAAAGATTTTATTAAATATTCTCAACAGCTTTTGGGGATGTTTTCCTACCACATAGCAGTGCGATGCATTCCTCCACTTAAACCATCCAATTTGAATTCTACTAATAATATCTCCATTGAACTATTTCACCATCATTTTAAACAATAGATCAAATGTATCTAAAATGTGTTCTCTTATTAATATCTTGATCGCCAAAAATGACAATCCTCTCAGTAAATCTATTACTACTATAATTATACTTAAGGTATTTGGTTTCATTTCTCCTCAAATGAATATCTTTAGACTATATGGTTGACCTCCATAATTCAAGTTTTCCTTCTAACTCAATCTCTAGTCTTATTAACAAAAAAAAACAATCTTCAACAAAAAAATATACATTAATACATCCGCTTGTAAATGTCTAGTAAAAACATCCATGTCTAAAAAAAATATAAATGCTAAAAGCTCATCCTTGATATAATCCAACTAATATAGGAAAATACTTAGTCAAACCATCTTGTTTTTTAACAAAAGTAGCAGATCCACATACATATACTTAATTAGTTGAATATAAGCATTATTAACATCTTTCTTTTCTAGAACTCTTCAGAGAACTTATCATAGAACTTTATCATATCCTTTCTCTAAATCAATAAATATCATACATAGATCCTCCTTATTCTCTCTATATTTTTTCATCAAATCTCACAAAAAATGTATAGCTTTCATAATAGATGTACCCAACATGAATCCAAATTGAACAATACACATCTTAAAAAAATTTAATGAGCTTACACTACTTTAAAAAATTCAATGATAATTATAGAGACAAGTATAACCAGCTAAAGACAACCATACTACTATCTCTTTTGAAATATAAAAAATGAGATGAAATATATACAAAGAAATATGGACAAATCACAAAATGTTTGATCATTGATTAAAGGGGCCTTGATCTGATGGAGGTGGACATATGAAGTGTTAAATTTAGGAAAATGAGTCATGATACCATGATCTATCATTATCATATTATTATTATAGATGATCCAATCAAATGTTCTCCAGAGCAATATTATCATCAATTTTAAGATTGAGTAGAAAAAAATGATCTATCCAATTACCTAAGGATATGCATATAAGGTGTAGTTTAACAAAACTTAGGGTCACTATAGGAAAAACATTTTTAATAGCATTTTTTACAGATAAAAGTTTGTAGGAAATGTCAACAAAATAATCGGTTGCATTATTTTACAGAAACTATTTGACGGGATTTTGACGGAATGCATGTTGGGCAAGCTGCTAAACTTTTTTTATCCGACGAATTAAACCCGACAAAATTGCACTAGAAAGTTTCCAGTGGACTGATCAGCATAATATCTATAAGCCTAGTTAAACACATAGAATAATGTCAAGTAGAATCTTTGCTGGAAATATTTTTGGTGGAGAATCAGTTTGTTTATCCACCAGGAAAAGCCATATTTCCTATTCCTCCACTATTCACATTTTCTGCCTAATTATTACATTATTTCTCCCATTCTTACTATCATTCAACGCTCCTCTTTGTCTGAGTTGACATCCGTGGTTTCTCCAATGATGGGGGCGGGGCGATGTAGTAATCTAAAGAATTGTGAAAATGTTTAGGGTTCTATAAATCTCTAAATAGTGCTTATGTTTTCTTTGATTTAAAAATTACAAAAAGCTCAGTTAATATATGCAAGCATACATGATGAATAAAGTAATATAATTATAGAGTATAGTATCAATCCCATGAGAAAGAATATTTACTTGTAAATACTAGTACTATCTACTTTAACTACAATAATTATCCTACTTAATTAAAATAAGTTTTTGGAGATATTCACTTAATTTAAAATCAGAAATTATTAATTAAAACAATATTTGGTTAAATAGTTTTGAATTGATGGAATAAAAATACAATATGTTTCATAATAATTTTTCTTTATATTGATGTATTTCGGAGCATATACATTGGCGATCACTCAGTCAAGCTTGAAATAATAAAGGATAGATTAAACTCTTCTAACTTCAATACTATTTTAAACTCCCATAGTCTATCACCCTATAAAAATCTTAGAAGAGTAAATAAAAAGTGTACTGTTTCAACCTCCTCATGATAATTCATCTCTTTAAATTTGATACTTGACAAGAACTATGCCTATGCTTGCATCTATTTTGGTTTTGAAAGTTTGGAAAGAAATAAGTTTTGAAAAGTTTAGTTTTCTTTGGAAATTTTAATTCATAATTTTAGTCAAAATTGAGCACATCATTATGAACGCTATATTTATCGGAGAGGCAAAGCTATTATTCCATAATGGGTTCATATAGTGAAATTGAAAGTTTCATATTACCGGTTAAGACACATGTAATAACCGGCGGTCAGACCGCCGGTTAAGCCGCCGTTAAAACCGACGACTGGACAACCGTCGGTCCAGATCGCCGGTAATCAATGAATTTTTTGTAGTGACTGTAGTAATTAACTTCAATAAAGGATGACATATTACCTTGAAGGGTTAATATGGAATTCTATCGAGCATCTAACTTTAATAGTCTAGATGAAAAATCGTTAATTTCATTCTCAGAATTACGATAGCAAAGGATATATCCTCCCAAGGGAAGAGGATATTGTCCGTTATCGATTATCCGAATATGATGATAATGATCATCATCAGCTTTTGCTTTTCCCAAAGAAGACAAATATGATTTTGAAGATTGATTATTGAAAATATGGATGTGGGTTCTAAATCTCCTATGAGCACAAGCCCTCGTAATTAATTATATCATAGAAAAACTCGAGTCTCCTATAAAAACTCTTGATTAAAATAATTGCATAAATTCTATTTATAAATTTTCTATGAGTGATATCAAGGATGTGGGTATGGAGTTTCAATAAGGATTGAATTAAGATTGAACATTTATTTATGGAAGTCAAAGGAGGAGCGGTAAGAGATACTTTGGGATTCTTAAAAAATTTAAAAGTGTCCCAACCTAAGCTAAGTTTTGGGCTTTAGTATTTTGATTGAGAGGATCTTTAATTTGAGTTGAGAAATTTATTAGAAAATTTGGATTATGTTGCCGAAAAAGGAAGTCTTAAGACCTAGACCTAACTCAAAACCTAAATATAAATTGGGTATTGAACAATAGTGACCTAAACTTAGCTAATGCAATACAAAATTTAGATTTACCCATACGTGGATTTGGGAGCCAGTAAACCACCTAGTTAATTAAAATTCATGAATCTAGCCATTTTTTATTATAGAGTGGTACGTAGGGATGTTATAAATTAAAGTTTTGAAAATGGGACTGATGTCTAGAGTAAGTCCTAATTGGTATCTTGAGTTTTGTTGAGTAAAAATGTTGGAATCAAATGCGATTAAAATTTGTACCCTTTTAGATTTGTTTCTAATGCGATTTATGCTAATCGACTTGATGAAATGCATAAATATATATATATATATATATATATATATATATATATATATATATATATATATATATATATATATATATATATATATATATAACAATTTTAAAAAGGCTTAATAATTTTTTTTCTAAAGATTACATAATATTTCTTTGATAGCACTATACCCTAATAGGTCAGGTAGCCTATCAAAGCCCACAGGGAGGGAGATGCCTAAAAAGGAAGAGAAGGTAAAAGTATGCTTAAGCTGACTCCTAGCAGTCCCGAGCTTACTTCTTAGATCATTAAAATTTCTATGTTATTGTGAAAGTTTTAATTTAAATTTAAGCAAAAAAAGTTTTCTATACGTGCCATCACAAGCATCCGATAGTATCCAAGCTAAATCAAAACTCGACATGCGGATCACCAAAAATTAAGAAAAATAGGCATTTCTAATCATAATTAAATTAAAATTAAATCAATCAATCAAGTTTATTAAATAAATTGAATGTCCAAAGAAAAAAAAAATATATGTTTATTACAACCAATATTTATAAAAATTTAAACATGGCTGAACACCACTGATAATAAACCTGATTATAATCCTAAGATAGATGTAAGTGACTTTGAGTTGGATACTCTTCAAATCTTTGCCTCTTTATCATTCTTTGAGCTCCTTGGATCCTCCATATCCGGATATCTAAATGAAAAAAAAAAAACTCTCCCTTAAAGTGATATTTTTTTTTCTCTTTAGATATTGAAAATCATCCTAAGTTTAGATGTCCAAAAGGAAGTAAACCCTCCCCTAAGGAAAGTTTCCTCCTCTTTAGACTCCAAGTTGGATGTTTGAATACCAACTCAAAGGCTCTCTTTTACAACTCTTATTGCAACTCAATTAAATTACATTAAGTCATTAAGAAAATATAGACTCTCCTGCAAGATTATTCTAAGCAGTTAAATAAAATAATCCATATCCTAAGCATTTTACAGATATGCATTAAATTGAAAACTCAGCCAAACTTGTCCATGTTATTTTGATTTAAAAGGGGCTCGAGCAATTTCAGCACTTTTAAAAAACTTTGTCAGTTTAAAGCTTTAGAAAATTCAATTGGCATAGATTGTTCCTAACCTAAGGGTATTCTATCTCCCATCACATTAATTCATATAATGCATTAAGTAAATAAATACTCACATAAATTAACTGATTTAGAAAATAACAATAAAAATTTAACATTAGACTAGACCAGACGAGAGTTGGTTTACCTAGCGAATCATCTAAAGTGTGTGTAAAAAGGTTATGTGGCTTGATAATCCGTAGATTGAGCAGTTTGTTAAAGTTATCCAGTTTTTTAGTTTGTTAAAGGTTGAAGGGGAAATTAATATGTAATTCTAAATATTAATGTTTTAAAGCTTAATTTAGGTGTACTTTAATGGTTAAATGGTTATTATCTTTATTACTCATCGAAGCCGTGAAGTTTATTTCACCTTCCTTAGGGCTAAGCTAATAGCCTCGAAGGCTTAGGTTCCTAGTAGTTGCAAGCGTTGATTATGTTAATTTATTTTATTGAGGAATAAGGTTTGATACAATTGAATTAAATTAATTTTTTTAGAATTTTAAATGAATTATTGAATTATAGAGAATTTTAAATTATTTGAATTATTTAATTAAGGGGGCCGAAAGTTGATCTTTAAAATTAAAGTGATTTATGGAATTTTAAAATTTTCCAAAATACTAAATCTTAAGATGAGGAATTGGACTCTAAGTTTGCTCAATTTGAAATTTTTTGCATTAAGTTATGAATTTTTAAAGTTTTAACCTTGTTTTGAATTATGGTTGACAAGGGAGTTAACTTTTTGACTTTGACTAAAATTTGAATGTATTAAATTTTTAGAAAATACTAGATTTGAATTAGAGTTGGACGACTTTAAGTTGTAGTAAATTGTATTTTTTTTAAATTAATTTAATTTTTTATAGTTGGGATATTTTTTTTGGATTTTTAAAATTATTTAATTAAAAGGGAGTTTTTATATTTTGATCAAAATCAATTCTAAACCTCTTGAAATCACCCCCAAAGGTTAGAAATGACATAAGGGGATGTTTCCAAGTATTTACTTATTTTTAATTAACTAATCTAATTAGTTATAAATTTTCTTAAAAAATTAAATTAATACTAAATTAAAGGTTTAGTCATGGTGCTTTTATTTTCATTGGACTAAGGGTTCAATTTTGATCAATTAGAGATCTTATGTGAATTTTTAGGATTTTATAAGAATTAATAATGAATTAATTATGCTTCTAGGTCAAATCTAAGGGATGATTTTAGGTTCCCTAGTTGGTGAACCAAATGGGCACCAATTCTAGTGAAACTTGGGCATTAATTCCAGTGAAACTTCACCATACCTCATGGCCTATGCCCATAAATTTAAACCCAAGTTTAATCCCCTAAGGTGGTTAACCAAACTACCAATGGTAACCACTAGGATACCTTAAAAAAAATCCTAGCTCACTACCTAGGGCAAGGGAGGTGGGGTAATCAGTTGCTCTAAACTCTCTATCCTAGCATAATCAACACAACAATTTAGAGATCCTAAATCCCATTGGAAATATTATTAGACTAATTTAAATTTAGGGTTCAAACCATGACCCCTAAGTTCAAATTAACTTAAACATGCACTTAGATAATTCAAACAAGGGAAAGAAAATTTAAACATGTCAGAGACATGTCCAAATTTAATTTCCAAAAATATCAAGTTATGATGAGTTCAATTTGACAAGAAAACCAAAAATACTCCTAGGATAAATATTGAAATTAACTAAATTTCATGCATAATCATAACTTGAGGCCATAGGGCTTTTGAAGATCTCTTTGAGATCTTTTGAATGAGTCTAAGAACTCTTAATTTGATCAAGTGGATTGAGAGATATTAATTTTTGAAATTTCTCATAATTTTAGGATTTAATTGAATTTGATTAATAAAGTTTGCTTCCTTTTTACACGAAGGCGTGCACTAATTGGGAAGCCAATCATTGATGCTGGCTATATAAATATGGGAATGAAAATAGTTGTCAAATCAATGATCAGATGGATACGATAAAAATGGCTCCAAAACTACGAGATTTAATTTGAGCTGTCAATCAAGATCAATGTCTGGGATTACATCTTCAACCTCCCGTAGGCACCCAAAGTCGTAGAGCATTTCTATTATGATCTGGGAGATCCTGCCAACTAATCTTATCCAAAACTCATGGGAAGGATCAGGACTCTACAAATCATTATTCTTATGATCAGATTCTAGCAGGTTAATGGTTTGTTTCATACTTGGCTAACACTAACTAGCTAGGAGCTTGGGAGAAGGATCTCACTATGTAGAAATCCTCAATGAATAGTATTTTCTATCCTGAAGCTTTAGGGGGTAATGATGAGCATTTATCCTTCAGACGTCTAGGTTAGAGGACCACAGAGGTTCCACTTTAATATGGACATGGTTAAATTTCACTAGATCTAACACAAATTTATTGTCGAAGAGAGCTAGGAGCTTGGGATAAGAAAGGGGAATACTTGGAGAGCTTTCATAATATTTTCAAAATGTTGGGATGAATCAAGAGGTCCTGATTGAAGTGCCCTATTAAAGTAAACCCCGTAGCCATAAATGGTCAGGATGTTTTGGGCAAGTCATTATATGGTTACCAACTGAAATGGGATAACCTAGGGAGGCCTCTTGAGCTCAAAAAAAGTAAAATCAGACCTTGGAGAATGTTTGGTCAGGGCTCATGAAGAAGGGGGGGGGGGGGGGGGGGGGGGGGGGGGGACCACCTGAGCTTATTATTTATTTTCTCGAACCACCGCTGGACACTTCTTGGGTCAAGTTGAGATAGAAAGATTGCTAGAGGTCTCGTGAACTCATGCATAAACTCAATTAGGCAGGAGGTTGCAAAATTAGTAGAATAAGCTCAGGCTGACCCAAACTTGTACAACATAGCTTTGGTGCGTCCTGGGTCAAGCTACGTGGTGGGGTTGATGAGGAAGATGGGTTGAGTTAAGGGCTACCTAACGCAAGTGACAATTGGGCTTGATATGGTTTGAGGTAGAAAATGGCTCTGGTCAAAGTGATTTTGGCCACTTTGGACTAGCTTGGGGCTGACTAGGGTAGATGTGTTAGAGGTGGGACTACCCTATGGAGGTGTTGAATTGGATAGGTGGGGCCTAGTTTGAGAAATGGCTCAACCCATAATTATTTTTAGCACTTTGGGTTAGCCCAATACCCAACCTAAGTTGAACTAAGGGCTGGGTCTGCTAAGGTAGGTGTATTGGGTCAAGGGATACACAATGCAACCATTAGCTTTATCTAATTTGGCTTAGAGTGGAGTTTGGTTCAAGAGAGACCACCCTTTGGGCACTTAGGCCAAGCCAAATGGCTAACCCAAGTGATCACAAAGCCTTAGGATCTCAAGGAGGCTTCCCTAGAGACCTAATGGCTTATTGTTGAAACTTGATCACTATGAATTAGGTTGTTAATCCTAAGATTATGTCCCAGCGGCTAACCAAGAGGGGGGGGGGGTGAATTGGTAATTAAAAATTTTACCCCTTTTTTTTAAAATTTAAAACCGAGAAAATTAACTTTAGCGAATTTTATAGAAAATGTTTTTCAACCACAAGTTAAAAACAGTAAAGCAAAAATAAAAATAGTAGAAAAATAAAAGACACGAGATTTATAGTTGTTCGGTCAAACATGTCCTATATCCACTCCCCGGAGGCACCCTCCGAGTATTGAACTAATACCACTAGTGACTTTACTTTTGCACCCATAGCAAGGCGGAGAAGCCTTTACGAAAAACTCTCTTCCACCACTACCCGGTGCGGTAGAGAACCGTCATTCTTTTACCCTCTTCCCAGTGTTGGCAGAGGATCGTCCATCCTTTAACACTCTCCTGGTGTAGGTAGAGAACTCTTCGTCCTTTCACACTCTCCTAGTGTAGGCAGAGAATCCTTCGGCTGTTCACACTCTTCAAGTGTGGGAAGAGAACCCTTCGGCTATTCATACTCTCCAAGTGTGGGCAGAGAACCCTTCGGCTGTTCACACTCTCCAAGTGTCGGCAGAGAACCGGATCTCCTTGACAGATCTTCTCACAAGAAATCTAGAATGAAGAAAAAAAGAGTGAAGTAATCACAAATCAAAAGTAAATACTCTTACCTTTAAACACCAAGTGAAGCATTCATGCTCCAGTAGTAAGAATATTCCTTTGAACACTCTCTCACACTCTCTCCTTGACTGTTCTTTTAATATGCAAGAAGATCAATAGGTAAAAAGATTAAGTGACAGTCTAAATTGGACTATTTATACGAAAGACAAGAAAAATCGTCCAAAAACTATAAATTTTCAAGTCAACACGAAGTTGATCGTCCCGTAAGATCGTGGATCGTCCTGGACGATTTTACTTAAATGTGTGTAAACGAACCAAATGTATATTGGTACAAACTGAAATCGTACCCTAGCATCATCCCGTACGAACTAGGTTCGTCCGGTACGAACAGTTATACCATGACGAACCTATGTTGTGATCGTTTGTACCAATATACATTTTTGTGCATCTTTTCATTTGTAGGCTTATTTTGTGCATCTTTTTCAACTTGCAAACCATTGCGCATTCCTTTTGATTTTTGTACATTTATACATTTTTCAAGAGTAATTTTGATCTTTCCAAAATCAATAATAAAAAATTTGAAATTTTTCTAAGTGCATAAATATTTATTGAGAAGTGAAATACAAAATAAGAAAATATCACAGTTGTAATAATAATATTAGACATTAATGTAGTTTAAATAAGAGACATGAAATTGACAATCTTAATTACATCAAGTTATAAGCAATACTTAAATTTAGAAAAAATAGATTTTCTAATGAATTTAATTTTAACTTGCATTTCAAAGTATAACACTTTTAAGATAAAAAATTATAACGATTATCATATAGACTAACACACATTTCAAAAACAATATTAAAGCCAAAACAGGATAACTTATATTGATATCAAAATGAAAGATATTACAATTTAAGAATATGATATCAATACATCATAAGTATTAAAAACAAAACATCTAAGAAAAAGAAAGTACAACACATTTTATTAACCCACAAAAAAACAACAACTAAAGAAACACATAAAATCTAGTACGAGTGTCACTCAGAAGGACCCTGATCTGGAGGAGGATGAGAAGGAGGAGCAGCACCAAAGATGTTAAAATAAGTACTCATCATAAGCACGTTGGTAGTAATATCATTCATTTGTTCTCTCATAAACCCCATGTCTTGAGCGTACTGTATATCCTGTTGTTGTATATGAGCTTCAATTTGATCAAACCTTTGATCAAAGTGAGTCTCTAAACGATAAAATCTTTGAACCAAATCCTGATAATTTAGTTCATTAGCAGTTGCAGGTGCAGCTTCATGTTCTTCCTTAGTATCACTAATGACATGTGTTTTACTTGGTTCATCTTTATTGAAGATTGTTCTAAATGATCCGCCATTGTAGTAGAGCAGTTCTTCAAACTCTTGATCAGGATAAACCAAATTGTATTTCTTATCCAGAATGTAGGCAACCAGATGTCCTAAGGAAATGTTCTTCTTTCTTTTATGTTTGATATGACCAATTTCAGAGAGTCCATAAAGAAAATCAAGGATTAGTTTGGCTTCATCTATAGGTTCTTTAGTCATGATCAAAAAGGGTTACCATAGAAAGAAGAGGAGTAATGTTGATTCTATCACCAGCTTTAGGAATTATAGAAGTTCTAAGAACATGCTGAATGATACGAGCATTACGAACGAGACCGGATACTTTAGGCATCTGCTCGTTAAAATTAATTCCTCTAATCACAGTATTAATTTCATACCATGCATAATCAAGAAGTGGTGATCAAGGTATGTGCCCTAGCTCCCTTAGTCCTTAAGTTTAAAAAGGCTCCTAAGTCAGCCTTGGTGATTTCAACTTTTTTCTTAAAGACATAGGAATTGATTACATAATGGTCGGAGTTAAAAGACATGTTTGCAAGGAAATAGTGGAAGGTTTCTTTGTTGTAGAGATAAACTAGGGTGAGGATAAAGCCAAATTGAGTTGAGGAAAACAAGTTCATTACCTTAAAAGTTAGTTGTTCCTAGATAAGAATTCTAGAGGGTGTCATTTTGGCGGAGACAAACCTAGGAAAGGATTCTTCATTGGCTTTAGAAAGGAAGTTCTCATAAGAATTCTTAGGTGGACCCTTGGCTAGAATCTTTTGAAGCTTCCTTGAACTTGCCATTGATAGGATCTAAGGAACGAAAAGATTTGAAAGTGAAGTGAGAGTGTGACTGTTGAGTTCAAAACCCCATCTATTTATTGAAAAAAAAGACTGTTCGTATAGACGAAATTTTACGTTCGTCCCGAATGAAATTTATTCGTCCCGTACGAAAAAAATTTCGTATGGACGAATGGATGCATCCAAAATAAAATTGTTTTTCATAATCACACAATTTACGAAGCATCCTTTCGTACAAACTTTTGCCAAACTGATCGTACAGACGAACACGTGTTCGTCCCGGGACGATCAGAACTTATGATCATTTTAATGGCAGTTGAAACCGTCCCCTCCATCGAACCGACATGTGTTCGTCCGGATGAACCAAAGGTTCGTACGTACGAAATATAGCATTAAAACTACTATATCCATTTAACTGTCATTCAATCATTCCATCGTTTGAACAAGTTCGTCCTGGACGATCGTACAGATGAAGTGAAAATTAAAAACTGAAAAACTACACTCAAACGGTTCAAAATTCGATAGTTTGACACACTACACAATTCGTCCCGTACAAAAAAATTTTGTCCCGGATGATTGTTATTCAAAATTTTCAAATCATGCATTCAATCAAAACTAAAATACAAACACAACCAAAATTGCAGAAAATCTCAAAAATTCAAATACAGAAAATTACAAACAAAAGATTAAAAACTCATAAAAAACACAAAAATATTAATTGGAAAACACATATCAATGTTGCAGAAAACATTTTTAATTAAGCATTCAAAACAATCACACCAAGCCTTGTTCTTAATGCACTGAAAGTATCAAAGGCTAAATATTTTGTAAAAATGTATGCAAGTTGATTTTCAGTAGAAACATGAGTGAGTTCAATTTCTCCTTTGGATACATGATCTCTTATGAAATGATGTCTTATGTAAATATGTTTGGTTCTTGAAAGTTGAATAGGATTTTTAGAAATACAAATAGCACTAGTGTTATCATAATAAATTGGAATAGTGCCTATAGTTAATCCTAAATCAATCAACTATTGTTTTAACCAAAGTACTTGTGCCACACAACTTTCTAATGCAATGTATTCAGCTTCTGCAGTAGATAGGGCTACTGAATTTTGTTTTCTACTAGACCAAGAGAATAAAGAATTTTTAATAAACTGACATGTTCTAGAAGTGATCTTTATATCTACCATACAACTGTTGACCTCATTTTTGTATGAGGTCATCACGTACTTTCCAAAACTCCTTGTTCTATGTCTCGTACATGATAGTCTGCCACCTTGCAATCATCAATCTATCAATCACTTCAACAAAACTAAATCAATCATCCAATCTAAAAAAAAATAAAAAATCAAACTCATAAATCAATCAATCATTCTATTCTACCTATATCTACTCAACCAATCAATCAATATTTAACCACTCACTCAACCTGAATATATCTAATCTTCAATTGATGGCCTGCATTCAATCAACATTTAATCAAGTCCAATCACTTGCATGATCAATCCAATCACATTCAACCATATTTCAAATCTTCCTATAATCGACATTGACTAAACTACAATCAATCACTTAGATATCCTGCAACTATATCACAATCATATCTTGATCCAGTTTACTACCTAGCACATTGCCTTAGCCTTCATGACTTTAATCAGATTCAAATCATTTCACTAAGAGCTTTAAATTTTAAATCCCACATCAACCTCGTTGGACCAAAGATTGATTAAAATGATCAATTGAGCTAGTTCATGCTAGCTCAATTGATTATCAAACATCAGTTATTCTTAAATCTATCATCAAATGAGCCATAAATTTCATTCAAACTTCCTCAATGTCTCTCTTAGTGAAGTGGACCTGATTGGGCATTATGGTCCAGTCACTAGCTAACTTAGTCAACTAAACCCAATCAGGGTCAAACCAGTTCAATCTAAGCCAAACTCAATCCATATACCCAATCAAACTCCAATTTATTATCCAGCATTCAAGGCATGCCCTTATGCCACATCGTCTGTCCACATGCCAAGTGGACTGGTCAAACTAGTCAAACCAAGGTTTGGAATTCCTAGAGCTCCTGAGGTTTCGTTTTGATTTCCTAGAGCTCAACCTTCATTTTCCCATTGATCCTTGATGTTTCGAAGCTACCGGCGGTGAGATTAGTGGTTGACCGAGAGCCACCTCCATCCAACTTGGCTTCCAGTGATCATTTGAGCTTGGGGTTTGAAGGAGAACAACACGTGGACAGCCTACAAATTCAACCATGAAAGAATCAACTAAATCGATCCATCCTTCGGTGAGATATCCTAAACCCTAGGCGTTTTCTTAGGTTCCTAAATAACATCCTAAAAATTGCATCAAATGGCAAGAAAACTACCCCCACTCTTCCTTAGATTCCTTTATATCTCTGTTTAAAGTTTCAAAGCCTTTGGTTGCATATTTCCCGAAAACAAAATAAAAAATGGAGCTAGGGTTTTCGGATGGCTGGAGGAGGAAGACGGGTCCGCAGCCGTTAGATCTGTCCCCTTTTGATCAACGGCCGTGATCGTATCTGGATTGAATCCCGGTTCAATCCTGTGAAACCACGGGTATCCAGAGCTCCGTCCGACCAGATCCGCACCGTTCATCCAACCGCGGGATTCAGATTCGCCGCTGGATCATTTCAGATCAAACCCATTAGAGAGGCTCGGATCTCCGCCGTCGGATCTCCTCTGCGATCGATCCGAAAGCTAGGGTTAATGCAGCGCTGGATAAGTGGCGGGTCCCACTTGACTGCCGCCATCTCCCAGCGCAGCCGCCATTTGACTGAATTTAAAATATTTAAAATAAATCCAAAAAATTGCCAGAACTTCAAAATTTCATCAGAATTTCATTTCGGATCCAATTTTAGAGTTCTTGGTCTTGTTTTGTTTGTATTTTTAAGTAGTTTATTATAAAAATAATAGAAAATTATTTTGAGTAATATATTTTTAACAATTTCAATAATACTGAAATATCTATTTTATTTTTAAATAAAAATATATATATTATCTTGAGCTGAAATTTGGCAGAGATGTAGTAGGGTTTAGGGTAGACTTCCTATAATTTTCCTAAGGCTATTTAATGCAATCTCAACTGGTTTATGAATTTACAAAAATCTAAGTCAAAATTATATTTAGATTATTGGGAATTTATAAATTATTCAAACTAAATCCATTAAGCATGTTAGAGTTCTATGGGATAAGTGTGAAGTCATCTTTCCACTGAAAAGAGGTTTAGATTCATGATCATATAGAGCTCAATTAAATTTTATTTCCAAGAGCATATTAATCTAACTTGAAAAGCTAACAAATCTTATATGATCATGCTATGGAATTGAGTTAGCTTTGATTAAAGATATATTTACATATATCTCTAATAAACTTAACCTAATTTCATTATTTATTCCTTTACAATTAAATATTTAAGCTCATAGGTTAGCATATAACCTATGATTAAAGTAATTCATTGTAAAACATCCCTCCATAGGACATTAGGATGCACCTTCTTTGTTCATGGTTTGTTGTGCTTGTAACTAGTGTCCAAAAGGTTTAGAAACATTGATTTGATATCCTATAACTTAGTGGCACTTAGGAAAATTAATTAAGGACTTATGTCTTAGCAAATTTAGAACCAATTAGGAAAACTACAAACATCCCTTTTGAGATTGAACTCAAACTTAGAAAACTAGTGTCATCAACCCTTGATTGAATATACTTTGATTTGACATTAATTGATCTCAAAACAACTAGTAGATTAAGGATTCTCTCCTTTCCTCGATTTCAATAAATTCAAATAAATCAAATAAAACTCATAAAAATCTATAATCAGTCTCAATTAATTCTAATCAATCATAAAACAAAGTTACAATGATTCAAAATCAAAACTCAAAGCCTAAGCATCATTAAAACTAAGTCAACCCTTAATTAAGCCACTAAAACTTCCTAAAAAATGTAATAAATCAAGAATAAACCCAAAAAAATATAAGTAATACCTCTAATTGACCAGAATTGAATCTTTAACCAATGAAAAATAAAACCAAAATGATTTGACAGCAAGTTAAAGTTTAATTTAATTTCAAGTGAATTTCAACATTTAATTCATTTAATTAATTAATATTAATTAAAAATCCCAATAAATTTCCAAATACTTGGAAATCTCTCTTTAGGTCATCCCTGACCTTTGGAGCTAATTTCAAGAAGTTTGGAATCCATTTGGGGCAAAACCATAAAAACGGCCTTAATTAAACAACTTTAAAATTCATTAAATATCACAAACTTTGAAAAATCATAACGAATTCAAGAAAAATCTAAATTGACCAAACTAAGTTGCATTCAACTCATAATAAAGCCTAATATTTATTAAAAATATAAAAAATTTTAGAAAACTTTTAAATTCAAAAAGTCAACAAAATGGTCAACTATAAGTTAAAAACTAGTTCAAAACTTCAAACCTTCATAACTAAATCCAAAAAATTCTAATTTCATTAAGCTTACCTTCTAACTGATCGTCATAAGGTCTAATATTTTAATAAAATACTAACTTTCCAGAATTTAACCTTAAATAAAAAGTCAACTTTTGACCCTTTAATTAATTGACTAAAATATTCCAAAAATTCCTAAAAATCCAAAACTTGCTCTAAAACTCTAAAAATGACTAACCAACTTCTAAAATCAGTAATCCAACACATTTCTAATAAAATTCATTAACTCCTAATTCTTAACTAACTTAAGCTACTTAACTATACCGGGGCCCACTAGGTAACCCAGGCCTACGAGGCTATTAGCTTAGCCCCAAGGAAGGTGAAATAAACTTCATGGCCTCGGTGTGAAACAAAGGTGGGATCCAACCAATATTAAAAATCAAATCTCTTTAAATCAAACCCCAAGTCATTAATAAATCAATAAACCCCCAATTCTTAAGATTTTTGAATATTATTATTTAAAATTCAGTAATTATTTAATTAAATTCTAAACTCCTTTAATCTAAATTAGTTTGATAATTTGATTGGTTAAGATTTCTCTTAATCAATCAGATTTGATAATCAATTTAGATTAAACAAATTCGGGTCTTCTATGCCTAAAGTTGGATTCCTTTTGGAGCACTTTGGGCATTTTGATTTCAAAAGATCCCTAAAATATTTAAATAACAAAAGATCTCCTATGGGTTGTGCACGACTCCTTTTAGGAAGGCACTAATCCATTTGGATTTGGAGATCTTCGAACGAAAATAATAAACTACCGACCTTATACAACGTGCTAGATTCCTTCGGGAGGGCACGTTGTATTACATTCGTAAGATCCCTTTCTCTCTCCTTAATAAATTTTAAGGACTCTCAAAATAAATATCTATCTTCTATCTAAGACGGATATTTATTCTGGAAGTCCTAGGATTTATAAATTGATGATTTCCTGCACTTAGGGAATTATCAATCTATAAATTCTTCATAACTAAATTAAATAACTTCAACATTTAAATTTGGAATAATTCTTCATAAATTCAAATATACTTTACTTAAACTTTAACCAAATTCCTTTGACCTATAATAAATCAATCCTAATAATACATGCAATTTGAACAAATAAACCCATTAGGACTTACCCAAGCTACACAGCTTTCTTCACACACTTAGATGCTTGCTAGGACAGCCAACTCTAGCCTAAGTTAGGCCGATGGTTTGTTTTGTTTTGCTTGCGGGTGTCTTGCCTAGAGAGCACCTATGTGTGATTGCTTACCTTTATGTACTGCATATCATAGCATATTTTTTTCCTGTCTGTATACTAGAGAGCGGAGTGAACAAAGTGAGGACCGTGTATTTACTTTTCTGTCTTTACTTTCCTGCATTTATAACTGTACACAACGCACTCATAACATGTATCATTATATAACTGCTTTATTTTCTGTCTTTTACTTACCTGTAAAAGTAGAATATTTTTAGGATCTGATGTACTGCTTTTTATTTCCTAGAATTGCTGTATATAGATTGAGTCTGTACAGCGTCTGGAGTCTGTAAAAGAATTAAAAATACCTGCTTATACATATACAAATGGGGCTCCAAAAAAGTAATATCCTATATTAGGAGGATGTTCCTTTTTGGAATTCCATAGAAGACTCAGAGCCTGAAGACCATAAGCAGTTGTATTTAATTCTAATTTCTTATAGGCTTAGAATCCAGGATTGTTGTCGGTGGGACCTGGCCACCTTTACTTTATTGCAAATTCTGGAATGTAACCGATAAATTCAATATTAATAAAATCAGCTCTTTCATATATAACTGTTTCATACATCATTCGCATACGAATAGATTTTTGGTTTTTGTAAGCATATTACTCTGCATTTATTTTAAATTCTTAAACCACTCCTTGATTCCTAGGACAGAACCATCTTAACTCTTGCATCATAGGCGAATTGTTGTGATTAGAATTGTTAGCTGGCAGCCCACTCTAGGCAGGTGGTAAGTCCAGATTGTATACACCTCTCTCTGCACATTTCCAGTTCTCTAATCAATTCTAAATATTCTAAAGTCAAATAACAACTTTATAATCTAAAGCCTGATCGTGAAAATTTAAATTAGCCCAAATATTTAAATAAATTTATATATAATTTTTGAATCAATTAGTCTTCATTTAAATCGAGAGTGTTCTCTTAGGAGATGTAATTAACTACAAGGGCTTGCCCCTATAGGAAGTCTAGATCCCAGAATAATCTAAACCCTACCTAAGTTCTTTCTGAGGTAGGGGAAAGATATGTGTGTGTAGATTAAGTCTTATTCGTGTTTAGGAGTTATTTCTACAATTAATAATAGATAGATAGTTGATTTGTTTTCACAAACAAATCAAATGTCTTCTATGTTTAATTGTAGAAATAAGTTTACAATTCATTAATCTAATTGGGTCAATTAGGGAATGTACTCGTCATCCCTTCAGGATGATTTGAATATTCCTTATATTACACCTGATTAGCAGAATGAATTGTACCCCTCTTCCTTTCAAACCAATAGAAGAATATTAGACTGCCCCTTGGGACGGTATAATATTCGACTATGTGGATTTAATCGGAAGAAAATATTCTGAACATAAATAAAACAAATCGTGTGAGAGAATAAAACTACATTTTAAAGAAAACCCTATTTCATTTAAATTTTGTTTAAATTCATTCCCTTAATCAAGAAATAGGTAGATATTTTGCTTGCTTTCACGAGCAAGTTAAATATCTTCTATATATTTGATTGTGGGAATAAATTAACGATTCATTAGACTAAATAGGTAGATGGGGAATGTATTGATTATCTTCTATGATAATTCATATATTCTTTATCCCGTACTTGATTAGAAGAATGAATCATCTTTCTCTTTCTTTAGAATCCATAGACGAATATTAGTCTGCCTTTCAGAGCGGTCTAATATTTGACTATACGGATTCAATTGAAAGAGAATATTCAAAAATAAATAAAATAAACTATTTTTTTAAATTTTTAAATAAATAAAAATATATATAGCTTATTTTTAATGAAATAGATTCTTCTTTCTCTCCTCCCCTCTCTTATATATGAATAAATATATTTTAAAAATTAAAATAATAACATATTAAACTTTTGAAAATAAATGATGATATTTTTAATATTAAAAATAAAAGAGAATTTTATATACCTATTAAATCTAAATTAAATATTATATTCTATATTTATATTTTAAAATAAAGTTAGTTAGAGATTTTATTTTCTCACAACAACCTGCAAAGTCAGAATCTGAATAACCAATTATTTCAAATGACGAGCTAAACTTAGGATACCAAATTCCTATATTCTGAGTTCCTAACAGATATCTTAGAATCATTTTTACTGCTGTCAAATGTGATTCTTTTGGATCTGATTGAAATCTAGCACACAAATAAGCACTAAACATGATATCAGGTCGGCTAGCTTGTTAGTAAAGCAAAGATCCAATAATCCCTCTAAATTTCTTTTGATCAATAGATTTTCCCTTCGGGTCCTTATCCAACTGAACTAATGAACTCATAGGTGTACTAACAGGTTTAGCATTGTCCATTTCATACTTTTTGAGGATATCTTTAACATATTTTAACTGACTAAGAAATGTACCTTCCTCAATTTGCTTAATGCTAAATCTTAGAAAGTAACTTAAATCTCCTATTAGACTTATCTCAAATTCACTACTAATTATTTTAGAAAAATCATCACAAAGATTTTTATTTGAAGATCCAAAGATGATGTCATCCACATTAATTTGTACAATGAGTATATTCTTCCCAACTTTCTTCAAAAAGAGAGTTGTATCCACACTTCCTTTTTCAAATGATCTTTCACGTAAGAAGGTGCTCAACCTCTCATACCAAGTCCTAGGTGCCTGTTTTAATCCATATAATGCCTTTTTTAATTTGAAAATAAGATTTGGGTATTAAGAATTTTCAAAACCTGATGGTTGTTCTACAAAAATATCTTCTTGAATTACCCCATTTAAAAAGACATTTTTTACATCCATTTGATACAATTTAAATCCTCTAAAACAAATAAAGGCTAGCAAAACCCTAATTGCTTCAAGTCTAGCTACAGGGGAAAAAATCACCTCAAAATCAATTCCTTCAATCTGATTATACCCCTTAGGAACTAATCTAGCCTTATTTCTAATGAGCAATCCTTAGTCATTCATTTTATTTTTGAATACCCACTTTGTTCCAACTACACTTTGATCATTTGGCCTTGTAGTTAATTTCCAAAATTTATTTCTTACAAATTGATTTAACTCTTTTTGTATGGCCAAAATCCAAAATTCATCCGAAAGTGCTTGATCAATATTAGTGGGTTCTATTGTAGAAATGAAGGCTGAATGATTAACTTCTTTGTTTAATCCACGCATAGTCCTTACACCCTCACTAGGTTCACCAATTATCAACTCCTTTGGGTGGTTTTTAGAAAATATCAAATCTCTAGGCAAAGGGTTTTTCTATTTCCAAATTTTCTTCCAAGTTCATTTTATCAATCTTTTGGGAGTAAACCTCAATCTCATCTTCTATAATATTTGGCTCTTTCAAATTTCCAGACTCATTAAATAAAACATTAGTGTAATTATAAAAGTTCTTCTATTGAATACTCTATAAAATTTTCCAACACTTGAGTATCCAACAAAAATTCCGTCATCTAATTTTAGATCAATTTTTCCTAAGACAAATGTTTCATTATTATAAATGAACACCTTGCAATAAAAAACATACAAATGACATAAATTAGGTGTTCTTCCTTTTAGCAACTCATAGGATATTTTATTTAATTTAGATATCACATTCACCCTATTTAGAACATAACATGCAGTACTTACTGACTCAGCCCAAAAATATTTTGGAAGTGAGTATTCTTCTAACATTGCTCGGGCCGCTTCTATTAATATTCTATTTTTACTTTCAACTACTCCATTCTGCTGAGGGATTCAAGGTGCAGAAAAATTGTGATCAATTTCTTTTTCCTTATAAAATTTCTCAAATCTCTCATTTTCAAATTCCCCTCCCTGATCACTTTGTATAGAAATAATTTCACACCCAAGTTTTCTTTGAATCCAAGCAAAAAATTTCTAAATTCCTCAAATGATTCACTCTTACAAAATAGAAATCTAACCCATGTGAATCTTGAGTAATCATCCACAATTACAAATCCGTGTACCTTCGCTCCTAGACTTACAGTTCCAATTGGTCCAGAAAAATTCATATATGTCCAAACAATCCATAATTATTACATTTGACTTTTGGAAAAGAATTCCTAAGTTTTCTACCATTCATCTGTCTATTCAGGGATTGCATAAATTTAGGATACATAATAGGATAAGTAAAATCTTTAAGTCTGGGGGGTATCCTATTATCCTTGAGAGCTTTTATCTTCAATTTATAAAAAAAATTCATATCTTTCAAGATTCGATTTATATAATTGATTCTATATATTTTGCTCACAGATTCATCCTTAAAATTTTTAAAATCTTTTTCAAGTTCTGCATAGGATGATTTTAAATTTTCATGATTTATATTCAAGTCATCAAACTCATCAAGTAATTTCATGTGATTGTCATCAATTAAAGCATGATTTTTCCTAAGGATTTCATGTTCCTTTTGTAGTTCTTCAAACTCTAAACTTAAACTAGCATGCATTTTCTTTATTTTCTTACATGCATCATGCATGTATTCAAAAACTTCAAACAGTTCCTCATAAGTTAAGTCACATACCTCTTCTTGATATGGCTGATCAAGACTATTGGCCATTAAGCACAGATTAGTGACTTCCTCTTCTTTTTCAGTCTCCAATAAATTTGAAGCTGAGTCCGCCGGGAAAGCTCTTTGAATCTTCTTCTTGCCCTTCTTTACTGTTGGTTTCTCCTCTACCTTCTCCTTACTAGGAGTGGATTTGAGTTTTGGGCATTCAGTCTTGATATGTCCAGGTTTCCTACACTCATAGAAAATTACATCATTTAAAACTTTGGCATTTCTATTAAATTTACCTCTATTCCATTGCTGGCGTCTCTTCTGCTTTCTCTTCAGAAAGCTTCTGAATTGACTAGTCATTAGAGCGATGTCGTCTTCATCCTCAAGTTGTGAGTGTTCACTTTCAGTGCTATGTTCTTCTCCCTCCGTGATTCATCTGCATCCATCTTTCTTTGGCTAACACCTTGCTCGTAAGCAATTAGCGAACCAAGAAGATTGTGAATAGAGTAAATATTTAGATATTTAGACTATATAATTGCAGTAATTTTAGCATCATAAGCAGTAGGCAAACAACGAAGAATTTTATTTACCATTTTAGTATTCGTTAGTTCCCTGCCCAATACATGTAAAGAGGTGACAATTTGTGTGAATCTTGTGTATATATCAGAAATGGATTCATTTCATTTCATGTGAAATAGTTCATAATCATGCAACAAAATATTAAGTCTAGATTGCTTAATCTCATTAGTCCCCTCATAAGTTATATCAAGTCTATCCCATATGTCCTTTCCATTTTTGCAAGTAGAAACCTGCATGTAATCTTCTGATTTAAGAACATAAAAAAAACTATCCAAATATTTGGCATTTAGTTATGCTAAGTCACGTTCCTCTACTGTCTACTTTGTAAAAGGTGTTTCAACTCTAACTCCGTCAATTAGTCTAGTTGGTTTTGTATACCCTTCCTGAACTAAGATCTACATACGATAATCAAGTGACTATAAAAATGTAGACATGCGTGTTTTCCAAAAATCAAAAGGTATATTGTTGAACAGTGGAGGTCTAGTTATAGAGTAACAATCAGGTGTATTTCAGTTTCCAAATGAAGCCATCTACATTAAACAAAAAGTAGTCTAAACTTATGATTTTGAAATAATGCTCTGATATCACTTGTTGAAACTTGTTACTATGAATTAGATTGTTAAATATAAGCTTATGTCCCAGCGGCTAACCAAGAGGGGGGTGAATTGGTAATTAAAAATTTTACCCCTCTTTTTAAAATTTAAAACTAAGAAAATTAACTTTAGTGAATTTTATAGAAAATGTTTTTCAACCACAAGTTAAAACAGTAAAGCAAAAATAAAAATAATGAAAAAATAAAAGATACGAGATTTATAGTGGTTCAGTCAAACATGACCTAAATCCACTCCCCGGAGGCACCCTCCAAGTATTGCACTAATACCACTAGTGACTCTCCTTTTGCACCCACAGCAAGGTGGAGAAGCCTTTACAAAAAACTCTCTTCCACCACTACCCGGTGCGGCAAAGAACTGTCATCCTTTTACACTCTTCCCAGTGTTGGTAGAGAACCGCCCGTCCTTTAACACTCTCTCGGTGTAGGCAGAGAACCCTTCGCCCTTTCACACTCTCCTAGTATGGGAAGAGAACCCTTTCGGCTATTCACACTCTCCAAGTGTGGGAAGAGAACCCTTCGGCTATTCACACTCTCCAAGTGTGGGCAGAAAACCCTTTGGCTGTTCACACTCTCCAAGTATCGGCAGAGAACCGAATCTCCTTGAATGATATTCTCACAAGAAATTTAGAAGGAAGAAAGAAAAGAGTGAAGTAATCACAAATCAAAAGTAAAGACTCTTACCTTTAAACGCCAAGTGAAGCCTTCAAGCTCCAGTAGTAAGAATCTTCCTTTGAACACTCTCTCACACTCTCTCCTTGACTCTTCTTTTAATAGGCACGAATATTAGTAGGCAAAAAGATTAAGTGACAGTCTAAATTGGACTATTTATATGAAAGACAAGAAAAATCGTCCAAAAACTGTAAATTTTCAAGTCATCCTGGGACTATATATATATATATATATATATATATATATATATATATAACCTCTATCACTTTTATACAAAATTTAATATACAAAAGGCTTTTACTATTATATTTAGGAGTTTCATCTTGAAGAGAATGGCTCAAAAAGGCTTCCTCCCATTTGTATTTCTTGTATTAAGGCATGTATCAATGAGGTTTACTATTCTATATGTGTCAATAGCAATCTTGAAGGGTACTTTAGTTCCTCACCTAGCTTATGGTAAGGTTGTCCACTATATCCTTACTTATTTTTGCACAACTATGGATGCCATCTCTTGTTTGCTGGATTATTCTATTAACAACATTGGTCTTGAGGTGTTCTCATTGAATGAAAGGAAATTGAGTCACCTTCTTTATACTAATGATCTTTTAATATTTGTCAAGGCTTCTGTACGAAATATTAAATCCCTTTATTATGTATTTAACATATTTGTAGATTTATCAGGTGACCATGTAAATCTAGACAAAAGTACTTTTATTATTCCCCCACTTCAAGTGTAGCCAAGGTTTCTCAAGCCATTAACATCCCCTGCATTGGGCACTCCTTGATTTACCTAAGTCTGTCTATCTCTTACAAAAAGTAGCGCATATCTAATGTGTGCCTCTATCACAGAAAATCACACCACACCTTCAAGGTTGGAAAACTAAACTACTTTCTTTTGCAAGGAGGATCCAATTTTTGTGTTTCACTATTTCAAATACTCTAGCCAATTGGATTAGATGGTCAATTATTCTCGTGAAGAGACTCTTGTAAACCCAAAATTTTTTGAGATATATGCATTCTTAGCATACAAGCAATGTACCACGCTTTTAACTACTCTCTAATTTATCATATTTATAAATAGAAGAGCACTCTCTCTTCTTGGTTTAAACAAAAATTTTGTTCTCCTTGGAAAGTTTTCCCTCATAGACCTAACCCTTTTTGAAAATGTATTTATGCCTCTACTTTCCCTCTTATGGGCTCCATGGTGTAATGGTCAATATCTTTGGGAGCTTTTATCCCCATGCCTACATTCCCAGCTGTTTCATTCAAATGATACGATCAATTCCATCATTCAAATTAATGATTTGATGTTGACTCCTGCTCTTCCTTTGAATATTTATGTGGCTATCTTGAGCATTCACTTAGCCACCTCCACTACATGCAGCATCCATTGGTGTGACTCTGATTACTTCTCCTTTAAATATTTCCATAATGATTATTATTGGGATTCTCTTAAAGTGGATTGGTATAGCTTTATGTACCATAATCACTATGCTTTGTGATTTTTCATTTTACTTGGTGGCCTCAAAATTGCAAATGTGTTATTAAAGACAAATATTATTGTGGACCCCTTATGCATTCTGCACCACTCAATGCGAGAATCTGCTTATCATCTTTTCTTTGAATGCGATATTTTGTTTCTCTATTCTGCACCACTCTATATGAATAGCTTCCTTCTTAGGCTTAATCTGCTATAAGTTTTTGACTTACATATCTAATTTGAAAGAACATAAGATTCCTAAGAGCTACTATCTCCTCAAAATTTCTTATTTCATTTATCATGTATGGAGAGAGAGAGAGAGAGAGAGAGAGAGAGAGAGAGAGAGAGAAATAGCAGGAGGGTTGAACAATATTTTGACAGCAACTCTACTGTTAAATGTAAAGTCACAAAAGCTATCCACATTACAATCACTAAATGGAAAAGTTGGGAAACTTTGAAATTGATCTACAGCAGGCATGATGTCTCAGATATTTTTGAGATTGTTTCTTATAACCTTTTCTTTGGATGCCAGGGAGAAATTTTAGGAGTTGTTGATGCCTGGTCATTTCTATAATGATTCATTACAATTGGTTTGTTTGGAGCTGTGGGCCCTATTCTGGGATGAATTATTATGTGCGGAGTTCGGACACAAACACTGTCAGGTTTTGTCTTTGTGAATAGTTAAAGCACAGTTACTGTGCACTTTTTCTATTCACAGAGACAAAACTGAACGATACTCTGTGTCCTGACTCCACACGTAATAATCTCTCCTATCGTGAACAATGATGAACTCCCAAGACATAGACCCCTCCCCTTTTGACGACCATCTTTGGCAACCATGGGACATTCCAAACTTCGAAATTCAACTCTGCAGCTGATCGAACCTCTGCCATTCTGAGTCTAGAATGTTGTTTTTTCTGCTTTTCTCCATATAATTTTAGCTCAATTTTCGGTTTTGCTAATTATTTTATTTGATGATTATTATAAACACTTTTTTTTTATTTTTTTTTATTTTTTTTTATGATTATTATAAATACTTTATGAGCTTTGCAGTTTTTTAATGAACTTGAAATCTTTTGTAAAAGTGATGTCCTATTGTAATTATTATCTTAGTTAATAAAATTGGGCTCTACCCTAATTTTCTTAAAAAATAATAATGAATATTTTCTTCTATGACACGTGGAAATCTGTGAGTGATAATATTATCTATGGCTAGGCTACCACACACACTTGACCACAAGTAAAACAAAATAATTTATATTATCCTTATTTAAATTAAATTTATTTTATTTATTTGAAGTGTATTACAATTAACAATACTCATATTTAGAATGCCAATTCATTTATAATCACTGTTTACAGGCTTAATTTTCGTTTGGAGTTTTCTTACATGGAAAGCATTGTTTACAGGCTTCCTTATGCATGCCTTCTCCCTAGACATTTAAGAACTTTAACAAGCTCATTGAATGGCTACTTGCATAACAAATAATATTAATTTGTTTTAAAAGTTATTTAATAAAATAAGGAAATTGATTTTAATATTACTTAATCCTTTCTCAACGCAATTACCAAAAGAAAAGTAAATTATTTATTATGAGAAAAAAGCATCATTCAATCAATTAATTTTTTAGATTCATACTGCTAACGGATTTAACTTAAACTCGCAAGCCAAACGAGCTCCTCTTTTAATTTTTACGAGCTTGATGGTTTTGAAAGCTATAGAGCGGTTGGCAAAGGTAGTTTCACAAGTTCTTGCTTCGACTTACAGATAGGTGAGAAGCAATGACAAAACGTACATCTAGGTAGATGGTTTAAGAGGGAGGTAACTGCGGTAGAAGTGTGGGTTGATGGTGGCTAATGTGATGATGGTCGTTCAGGAAGAGGACTAGATTGGGGTTGACCTATAGGCTGGTTGTCTTGTTGGTCAGCAGATGATGGGAGGTGTGGTTGCAATAGTTGTGGTAGTTAAAAGAAGGGTAGCATGGGTAGGCGAAGAAGTAGGCTTCCTTTCCAAGTGATACTATCTATAAATGATAACTTGACGTGCTTACCTTTCATCTTGATCTCACCAAATTCATGGAAACATGGTAGAAGAAAAAGACCTGGAGAATGAACTTAGAATATTTAAAATTTCTTTGATTTTTTTTAATATAAATATAATATTCATAAAAGTTTTTTAAAAAATTATATTTCTAATAATCATTTTTATAAAATTTTGTAGTCGTCTCAAACATACTCTTATTTCTCTACGAACAATTTATGAGAAGTAGTCTGATTAAAATTAAATTAAGTAAAAGGAGCCTTATTAGAGAATAATAAATAAAATTAACTTATATGGAAAATAAATTTGTGTATTAAGAATAAGAAAATTTATTTCTCATATTTGAAATAGAGAAAAATCTTTGCCAAATTATTGAATACTGGAATATTTGCAGCAGTACAGAGATATAGATTTTAGCGTCTAAACTTTATACAAAGAATCATTATAAAGATAGATAAGAAAAAGAGGTGCAAGAGTCATAAGAGATAAATATTTTACGTAAAAAATCCTGAAGAGGGGAAAAATCAAGGAGGTCAGCCTAGTTGAAATGAATTAAATAGTATTCGTTGTTGATTACAAATAATGCCCTTGCTCGGGGTAAAGCATTGGCTCAATGTAAAAAAAAAAAAAAAACATCATTTTTCTTACATTGGGTTGGAAGAATCTAGTGAGAGTTATTCTCAAATGAGTGTTGGCATGTTCATTTTTGTTGGTAGGACCGTAGTTAAGCGACTGAGGTGATTTGGTCAACTTGACCTATGTCCACTCCATGGAGCCTCTCCTCCAGGTATTGCACTAAACTCACTGACTCTATTTTTGCTCTCACAGCAAGGCGGAGAAGCCTTTACAAACCTCCTTTCCACCGACACCGGTGAGGCAGAGAACCCAACTCTTTTCGCTTCCTCATGAAGCAGGCATAGTACCTTGATCAATCGCTGAAGTAGACCTCTCTAGAACCCCCAAGAAATAAGGAACGATGACCGGAGAGGACAACGTGGATCCTTGCTTGAAGCAACCTTTGTGAAATCTCTCATAAACTTTCCTTCACAAGATCCCTCTCTCTCTCCCTTACTCTCCCTCTCCTCTTGGCTCTCTCAGGTCAAGATAGCAGTCAAAGATACTCTCATGGGTAGAAAAAGATCTCTTATATAGAAAAGCTTTAGAATAACTCTTAATTACAACAAACCGACTTTATCATCATGTACGACAAGTGCCATTTTAGCTCAATTAGCCTGGACAATTTGGGACGATCAGAAGGAAATTTGTTCATATCATCTAGGATGATAGTATATCATCCTGTACGATTAGTTTAATTCGTTGAATATCATCTAGACCATCGCCCTGGATGGGAGTCTAGACGATGAAAAAGTCACTTGATCGTCTGGGCCGATTTCTCGATCGTCTTGAATGGAATAACTAATGTTTTTGAACTAATCATCCCGGCCAATCCTAACATCGTCCCGAATGATATGATCAAGCAATCAAACCTAAATTACTTTCCGTAATTATCAGATTTAATTTAAGCATAATTGTACTACATCATCCATGACAATTTCCTAGACAATGTATGTAAAAGATACCTAAATATATATGGCGACTGATTCTTTTTTATTTGAGCCTTTCATCCAGGATGATTGTAACATCGTCTAAATATATATGCTTAATGATGGCTACCTTAACCAGGATATTCTAATTAGGGTTTATATTTTTTAGCTGATCGTCCAAGATGATTTTTGATTGTCCCGAATGATATGATCAAAACAGAGAACTCTAATCACATAGATAGAACTTTTTTATCAAGTGTGCGTGTGCAAGGTTTCTTAGCATCAAGAATCACATCATTTACAATTGACTCAATAAAGGATAAAAGATACACAACGTACATTACAGGCTGACTCAGTCTTAAACTACCCAATCTTGAGGTAGCTTGATTTGTAATTTGATTTTGTGGACCTAAAATGTTAGTAGGCAAGTTAGTCGTAGAAAAATAAAAAGGTTTGCTATCATCAAAATCATATTACCTACAATCAGATTCTCAACAATCTCCCCCTTTTTTATGATAGCAAATATAAAGACAATTAAAGCAGCTCAAAGCAAAGCAAATCAATAGAAATAGTGTGAAATTAGAAATTCAAATTTTACTAATAAACAATACAACTACTCCCCCTTTTGACATCACAAAAAGGAGGAGGGAACATAATAAAAATAGAAACAAAAACTACTAAAAAGAATAAAGTACAACACAAAAAAGCAATGCAAAAAATAAAATAAAAGAAAGACGGCCCCTGATCATCTAAAGAAGGTGGTCGTGGTGGTGGTGGAAAGAAACTGGACAGTGGCAAACTGTCTCCAAACCAGGCCATATTCTAGTCGTACTGTCGCTGCTGGTGAGCCACATAAGAATTAAACCGAGCAATGTCCTCCGCATGTTGGTGCTCCTATGCAATAACGTAGGTCTCGAATCGTACCTCCCATTGGTCAAATTGCTCCACCAGCTGGTCCAGTTGAGAGTGTTGGCGAAGCGGTACAGGTGTAAGAGCTACCTCCTCCTCAGCTCCTTCAGCTTCCTCATGCCCCGGGTGGAGACAAGTTCTGTGAAGAACGTGGAAGGAGTTGTTTGAGTAGAAGGCATGCTAAAAATTTGGAGGGGCAGAATATTCGAGGTTCTATTTGGATTCTAGGACATAGGCTATAATATATCCTAAAGCAAGATTGGGCTTCCTCTTATGTCCTAGATCTCTGATACTCATTAGGTTCTCATTGTACCAAAAGATCAGGTCAGTGGCGTCAAACTCATGGTGGGCTAGGATGTAGAAAGTAGTGATTGAAATGAGTGGAGTGATATGGATGCGATCACCAGCTTTTGGAAGAACTGAATTACGAAGGACATGTTGGATTGTCCTAGCATCTTTGAGTAAGTTGCTAGACTCTCCAACGTGATAGGAGGCATTGGTGTTTCTCAGAAAGTGGTTGGCTGGAGCCCAATCGTAGTCAGGATCTTGGCACAGGATGTGGAGTTTGTCTCCTATGGTAGACAGTTGTAGGAGTTCTAGATAATCCTGATATGTGATTTTGATAGGACGTATATTCACATAGGATTGAAGGGTAGTGAAGGAAGAATTAAGGTGAAGACTAGCAAAAAAATTCAAACAATAACTCAGAGTTGAAAGAGATGATGAGAGTGAGGATAAAGGTCAAGGAAGTGTGTGTGAACAAATTAAGGATTAGATAGGAGAGAATATGGAGGTTGACAGTCCGAGATACTATGATCCCAGCCATATTGTACCTCTGATAGGTGGCTTGGTCAGTCGCCTTAGTGAAGCGAGGGTCCAGATTTGCCCTCGAGGAACTTCCAAAAGGCATGCTGGAGAACTTTCCACCATCCATGAGCAAGGAAATGGGGAAATAGGGAGTGCAAGATGGATTGAAGGAAGAGGTGTGAGAAAAAAAATGATTTAAAGCCTTAATTTTTAAAGAATCAGAAAGATTGTCCAGGACGATCGCCAAATCATCCAGGACGATCTAGTACAATAATTATGTCCGGGACGATTGGCCAAAAAGGTGCTAAAGTTGTCCAGGAAGATCATACATTTTCTGGGATGATAAGAAACAGGCGATCGTCCTGAGGAGTCAAGCAGGACGACCGTTGAAAAAGAAGATCATCCTAGCCGATTAAGTGGATCGTTCAAGATGATGCACAATAATGGATCGTACCGGCCAAATTTAAAGTGTTTAAAGCATTTCCATGTATATCGTTAAGAACAAACATGTGGATCGTTCGGGATGATCAACAATTATTGATCGTACCAACCGATTTTAAAACATTTAAACATATTGCCACATGTGTTATCTGGGACGAACAAGTTATCGGGACGATCAATAATAAGTGATCGTACCGGCCGAATTTAAATTGTTTAAACGTATTGCCATGTGTATTGTCTGGGACGAACTTGTGGATCGTCCTGGTCGATCCTTAAAAAAATGAGCATAATTTCAAAAGATCATCCAGGATGAAGAGAATTGTCCGAGCCGAACCCGAATAATTGAGGAAGAATATGAACAGATCGTTCAGGATGATAAGATTCAATGAAGTCAAATCAGCCGTTAGATGGATTTGCAAGAGTGATTTGAAAGAATCGTCCTGGATGATAAAAATATCATCCGAGATGATGTAATAAAAAGTTAAAAATCTGAGGATGGATGGAGATGATCAGAGAAGTCCCAAAAATATTAAAAAAATAATAATGAAAAAGATGCAAATGAAAGACAAAAAAATTAAATTTATTTATTTGTTTTTTATTTTTTATCAAAGCATGAATATGATAAAATTTTCATGTGATTGAATTAAAAATTTTTAAGAATTAATGAGTTAACTTCGTTGAAATCCAAAAAATGGTATAACAACTGATCCTGTTAACCCCAACTCGGACTTCTCACAGCGCAAACCATCTGTTAAAAATAAAGATCTAACTAAAAAAATTAATTGGATAACTAAAAGAGATCCATTCAAAACATGGTTCTAGAAAAATATTTTATAGAATAATATATCAAAGTAATTAGTTACAATCTCGAATTTCGAAATCAAGCATTTGAAAGTATCAAGTGACACATGAATTCTTCTAAGATTTAAAAGTTTGAAAGAGAGGAAAGTTTGTTTTTGGTTGGCTCATTTTATGCCTCTTATCAATTTATTGGAGCATTTTGTGCATCTTTTAATTTTTGATAAACTTTGTGTATCTTTTACAATTTGGCGTCATTACGTATCTTTTGATTTGGCATCATTGGCCTTTTTTTGCAAGCTATATTCCTTTTTTCAATTGCTTAAATACTCTCAATTGTGAGTATATTTTCAAGATATTATATAAGAGAATCTCACTCTCTAATATGTGGAAGAATAAGCCACAAAATAGAATCAAAATCATATGATAAATGCAATGATAAGATTTTAAAAAAAAAATTGAAAGTAATATAAATACTTTGAGCATTATAAATATAAGATAGATTACTGTAGCAAGATAGAAAATATCTCAATTGCAAAGTCTAGTTATTATTTTGAGATAAACTTTTGTTTAGAAAAGAGAATTACATCACTAAAAAAGTTAGAAAAAGGAAAAAAATCAATAGTGTTTCTCCCTTTAACTGATTAGAGATGTCAAACATTGACTACAAATTTCTAAAAATAAAAACACGATATAAAATACCATTTCAGCAGTGATCACAAAGAAAAAGAAGCAAAAACTAAAGAGACATAATTAAAAACCAAAAGCAAAAATAAGTAAAAAGTGAAAGCAAACAATCCTGAAATAAATAAAACAAATAGAAAACAACAAAATAGAAAATTCTGAATTTAATAGATCTCAAGTTCATGCATTTATGTCAATCACATCCAATCTGATCCTTACGATACTGAAAGTGACAAAAGCTAGTGGTTCAGTAAAGATGTCAGCCAGTTTATTCTCAGTTGTCATATGGTGTGACTCAACATCTCCTTTGGTCACATTATTTCTAATAAAGTGATACCTTATGTCAATGTGTTTGATTCTTGAATATTGGATATGATTCTTAGAAATGCAGATGACACTAGTATTATCACAAAGAATTAAATTTATGCCTACAAGTAATCCTAAATCCAAAATTTTTTGCTTTAACCAAAGGACTTGGGCCACATAACTCCATCAGGCAATATACTCAGCTTTAGTAGTGGAAAGTATAATAATATTTTGTTTTCTACTAGACCAGGAGACTAAAGATTTTCCTATGAATTGGTAAGTCCCATAAGTACTCTTTCTATCTACCCTACATCCTACAAAATTAGAATCAAATTATTTAATAATCCCAAAAGAAGTGTTGTGCCTAGGATATAAGATTCTTAGATTTTGGGTCCCTAAAAGATATCTAAGGATTCTCTTAACTGCAATTAGGTGGAATCTTTAGGATCAGGTTGAAATCTAGCATAGAGACAAACACTAAATATTATATCAGGTCGGCTAGTAATCAAGTAAAGTAAAGATCCAATCATCCCTCTATACTTCGTTTGATCAATAAATTTTCTATTCTGGTCCTTATCCAACTGAACAATGGATGTCATGGGAGTATTGATTTGCTTGGATTTATCTATTTCATATTTCTTCAGGATGTCTTTTATGTACTTTGATTAATTTAGAAAGGTTCAATCATCCAATTGTCTTCTGCTAAATCCCAAAAAATAGGACAACTCTCCCATCATACTCATCTCAAATTTCTTATCAATGTTTTAGAAAAATCATCACATAGCCTATTATTAAAAGATCGAAAAAGTATATCATCGATATAGATCTGAACAATGCGTAATTCATCTCATACTTTCTTCAAAAATAGGGTGGTGTCTATGCTTCCCTTAACAAACTCCCTCTCTAATAAGAATGTACTAAGCCTCTCATACCAAGATCTGGGTGTCTGTTTTAATCCATATAAGGCCATTTTTAATTTGTAGACATGATTTGAAAATTGAGAACTATTAAAACCTGGGGTTGCTCTATAAACACATCCTCTTTTATTATCCCATTTAAAAAGGTACTCTTAACATCCATTTGGAAAAACTTAAATCCCTTATAACAGGCAAATGCTAGTAGCACTCTAATGGCTTCCAATCTAGCTATAGGGAAAAGGTCTCCTCAAAATCAATCCCTTCAATTTGGTTGTACCCCTTAGCCACCAATCTTACCTTATTCGTAACCACCACACCAGAATCATTCATCCTACTCCTAAAGACCCATTTGGTTCTAACTACACTTTATCCCTTAGGTCTTTTTACAAGCTCCCAAACATCATTCCTAACAAATTGGTTTAATTCTTCTTGCATGGCTAAGATCCAAAACTCATCAGATAGGACTTGATTGATGTTGATGGGTTCAGTCATTGAGATAAAGGCAAAGTAGTTCACTTCCTTCTTAAGTCTATGCCTAGTTCTAACTCCTTCAGAAGGGTCTCATAAGATAAGTTCTTTAGGGTGACTCGTAGAGTATCTTCAGTCTCTAGGCAATGTGTGTCTATATTCTACCCCTCCATATTTATATTTTCTACTTCATGGGGAATCTCACCTACACCTTCAGTATTTTGAGGCTCTACCCTTCTCTCTAAGTTTTCAACTACTTCGATAATCTCTCTAACTTTGCCTCCTTCCTCAACTCCGGAATCTTTAGGATCAGATTCATCAAACATAATATGTATAGTCTCCTCCATCACCAATGTCCTCTTATTAAACACCCTAAAGGATTTCCCCACACTTGAATATCCTAAGAACACTCTTTCATTAGATTTTGGGTCAAATTTTTTTAAGTGTGACTTCCCATTATTAAGAATGAAAATATTACAACCAAAGACATGGAGGTGGGAAAGGTTGGGTGTCCTACCCTTAAGGATCTCATATGACGTCTTATCAAGTTTAGCTCTAACAGTCACCTTATTCAACACATAACAAACTGTGTTTACCGCTTCAGTCCAAAAGTATTTAGGAAGTGAATACTCAGTAAGTATGGCTCTAGCGGCATCAACTAAGATCCGGTTCTTTCTTTTAGCTACACTCTTCTACTGAGGGGTACTAAGAGTTGAGAAGTTGTAACTAATCCCCTAATCCTCATAAAAGTCTCCAAATCTCTCATTTTCAAACTCTACCCCATGGTCACTATGGATGGTCAAGATCTCACAACCTAGCTTTTTTTGAATCCAAGTGAAAAAGGATCTAAACTAATTAAAAGACTCACTCTTATGTGACAGAAATCTAATCCAAAACTATAGACGTTTTCCCCTAAGCTGGCAGTACTAATGGGTCCAAACAAATCCATGTGAAGGACTTCTAAAGATTTAGAGGTGCTAATGTCTCTAATGGAGTGAAAAGAGGATTGGACTTGCTTCCCTAGTTGGCAGGCATCACAAAGGTGATCTTTGGTGAACTTAAGCTTGGGGACACCTCTAACTAGGTTCTTTTGGATCACACTCCTAAGGGTTTCATACTTGCATGACACAACCTCCTGTGCCACAACCATAAATCATCAGAAGTAGTTTTTAAGCAAAATGAAGCAGCACATTCAATATTATTTTAGTCAAGTATGTAAACGTTATTGATCCACTTTTCTTGTAAAATAATATTATTATTTAAGCTGATAGCATAAGTATTTTCCAAGAATTTTATGATGAAGCTATTATGCAAAGCTGACTGATGCTAAGCAACTTGTATTTCAGACCATCTACAAGTAAAATATTTTCAGTCAAAAGGTTCTTAAAGTTTCTGATTATACCTGTGCCCACAACTTTCTTTGTGGTGTTGTCTCCAAGAGTAACCTTGACTCTAGCCCTGGCCTCCAACAAAACAAATTGGTTTAAGTGTGACTTCCCATCATTAAGAATGAAAATATTACAACCAAAGTCATGGAGGTGGGAAAGGTTGGGTGTCCTACCCTAAAGGATCTCATATGACGTCTTATCAAGTTTAGCTCTAACATTCACCTTATTCTACACATAACAATCTGTGTTTACCGCTTTAGTCCAAAAGTATTTAGGAAGTGAATACTCAGTAAGTATGGCTCTAGCGGCATCAACTAAGATCTGGTTCTTTCTTTTAGCTACACTCTTCTGCTGAGGGGTGCTAAGAGTTGAGAAGTTGTAACTAATCTCCTAATGCTCATAAAAAGTCTCCAAATCTCTCATTTTCAAACTCAACCCCATGGTCACTATGGATGGTCAAGATCTCACAACCTAACTTTTTTTGAATCCAAGTGAAGAAGGATCTAAACTAATTAAAAGACTCACTCTTATGTGACAGAAATCTAATCCAAAACTATAGACGTTTCCCCCTAAGCTGGCAGTACTAATGGGTCCAAACAAATCCATGTGAAGGACTTCTAAAGATTTAGAGGTGCTAATGTCTCTAATGGAGTGGAAAGAGGATTGGACTTGCTTCCCAAGTTGGCAGGCATCACAAAGGTGATCTTTGGTGAACTTAAGCTTGGGGACACCTCTAACTAGGTTCTTTTGGGTCACACTCCTAAGGGTTTTCATACTTGCATGACACAACCTCCTGTGCCACAACCATAAATCATCAGAAGTAGTTTTTAAGCAAAATGAAGCAGCACATTCAATAATATTTTAGTCAAGTATGTAAACGTTATTGATCCACTTTTCTTGTAAAATAATGTTATTATTTAAGCTGATAGCATAAGTATTTTCCAAGAATTTTATGATGAAGCTATTATGCAAAGCTGACTGATGCTAAGCAACTTGTATTTTAGACCATCTACAAGTAAAATATTTTCAATCAAAAGGTTCTTAGAGTTTCTGATTATACATGTGTCCACAACTTTCTTTATGGTGTTGTCTCCAAGAGTAACCTTGACTCTAGCCCTGGCCTCCAATAAAACAAATTGGTTAGCATCTCCAGTCATGTGTCATGAGCATCTATTATCTAGGTACCACATGCTCTCATGAGGCCTTTTATGAGAGCACTCCTACAAAATTAACAAATGTCAGATTTAAGAACCCAAACAAGTTTGGGTCCCTTCTTAAGAAAAGAAGAATGCAATGCATGTATGTTATGCTGTGAATCATGTAATTTGGGTATCCACATCCAATGTATACTACAGTGAATATTGCAAGTTTGTGAAATGTGTCCTTACATGCCACATGAAAAACTTCTAATACCAAAAAAAGGATTTACTAATCATCTCAGGGTGGTGATGTTTTCTTTTAAAGTTATGTGATGCATGCAATGTTGGTTTGTTATTTTCAATTATTTTGAGATTTTTTAATTTTTTAAACTCTTTTTCTAATTCAACATGAGATGACTTCAAGGAATCATGTGTATCAGATAATTCAATATGCTTTTTGTTTAATGCATCAAACTCATCAAGTAATGATATGTGATTGTTATCAATTTGGGAATGATCTTTTGATAAAACTTCATGCTCTTTTTACAAATTTAAAAATTACAATTTTAAAGTAGCATGTGATTTCTTAAAAAATTATTTTAAGAAGTAGCAAAAAAGTTGTCCCAAACGAAGCTGAAATTTGAAATGAAATATCTTTCTTTGCGTTAGCTGGTCAAATTATACAAATCCCAATGCTATGATTCCAAAAGACAGTGAAACAAAAGTTAACACTCTTACACTTAACACAACGATTTCTATTTTTAATCAATCTTATTTCAACCTCATTATTAGTAAAATATCATATTTCTATTTCAATCTCTTGCACTATTAATCCTCTCAATGTTTTAGATTTCAGGAAAAAAAGAATAGTGATGGAAAAACTCTTTCCAATAAAACAAACCCCTTTGCTAGGGATTTGGAAGCCCTAGACGCTCCCGCGCTTGACCTTCTTCCTCCTCACTCCCTTCTCCCGGCTTGGCCGGGAGAACATCTTCCCATATGACCAATCTTTCTTCTCTCATAGATTTTCCCCCTCTCAACCACGAGTGTTGTGCCTTCTCCCTCCCCTGTCTTAAGTTATAGTAACATAGTCTATGCCCCTCGCCCCAGGAATGCTTTGACACTTTCTTCTCCACCCTCTCTAGATGATCCCTGGATGATCCACTAGATTTCATTGAAGTTCATGTCAAAGCTGCGAGGGAAAAATAGGGTTTGTCACCGGTCGGCTACTCCATTGGTAATCGCCCGTATTATGAATCGTTACTTTCTTCATAAGGTTCGAAAGATAAAAGGTATAATGAAATTACTCTCTCTCAGTGATGGATTTTTCATGTTGAAGTTTTCATCACTTGATGACTATGAGATGGCGTTGGCTGGAGGTGTTTAGTTCTTTCTTGGTAAACCATTATGTTACAAAACGGGTCCCTAATTTTAAGCCAGTTAGAGAGGAATTCACTTCTATTCCCATTTGGTTTAAAATTCTTGATTTTCCTTCACCTAGCTAGACACTAGACGACATTTCTCGAATTGCAAGGTCAGGATCCCGTTGGCGGTGGATGATTTGACGTTGAAGAAATCTTGGCTTACCTATGCAAGGGTTTGCGTATAGGTAACAAAACAATTTGCTTAACCTAAATCCATTCCTATCACCATTCTAGGGGAGTCTTTTGAACTTAAAATATAATATGAATGGAAACCGGTTCCCTGTGAGCATTGTGGCACCATGTCGCATAATATTGATTTCTATCCTTCCAAATCGCCCGCACCTCCAAGTACCTCTCAGCCTCCTACTTGTGGGAGAAGTACCAGTAGGAAGCTCCCTTGGCCACTCAACAAGAAACTCTATTGTTCAGCTATCTCATGAATCCCTACCTTCTAGCTTTGCTCTTGCTCCTCAACCACATATCAACCATCCTACCAATCCCTCTCAAATTGCTATTTCCACCTCTACCTCTATTATACAATCTCCTGTGGTAGTTATACCAACCCCTTCCACCTCCTCAGACCTACCACCTACCTCCATCCATAACCTAAACTCACCTACATAAGAATTCCCCTCAAGTAGTATTGCTAATCTTCCCAAATAGCAGGATAAGGTCTTATCTCCTAACAGATTTGAGATCCTCCAAGAAAGCCTTAATGAGTTACAGCTTCCCACCCCCCCCCCCCCCCCCATCCTCTTTGCAATAGGAATCTAACCAAAATCCAACGCAATCCCAACCAAAAGATTTTAGGAGCAAGCAAGCTACAAAAGCTCCAAATCAAAGCTCAAAATCCCAATGACCCTTCCCCATCTTGTGGCTTGGAATGTGAGAGGTTTCCATAGCCCGGATAAGGTTTGGGTTAGCAAATATTTAGTTCGTCATTGCAACTTAGACATACTTTGTGTTTTAGAGAACATGATTAATGAGAATAGTTTATTGGACCCTTGGTTTTGCCTAGACTATCGGGTCTTTGATATTGAGGAAAGTTTCCACAATTTTAACCTTTCTAATTTGGGTAGAATTTGGATCAAATGGGACCCTCTTTGGTTTAATTTAAGCCTACTTATATCTCTACTCAATTGATCTCCGGAGAAGTGCACAAGGGGACTGACTTTGTTTGTATTATGTCAATTATCTATGCTTCAAATTTCCAAGCAGAAATAATTAGGCTATGGGATAATCTTAGAGAGATTGAAGCCAATATCAATTCACCTTGGATTATTTTTGGTGATTTTAATTGTTGTCTTCATCCTTCTAAAAAGTTTGGAGGTTTCCTTTCCTTTCTTCTCAATTATGGGATTTTAAATCCTTAATTTTTGATACGGGCTTACTGGATTTGGCTTCTACTGGCCTAAAATTTACCTGGTATAACCAAAGAGCTAATGATCCCATCCATTTGAAGTTGGATAGAATGATGTGTTGCAAATCTATTTTCATGACTTATATTTTGATGATTGATAAACACTATTGATTCTCTTGGACTACATGTTACTTCTAACTTTTCAGGAATTAAAGATCGGACGAACAAACGAAGCCAGTTCAAGATTGCGTAGGTTAGGATTGAGTCAGTCTGTACTTTGCTTTTTCTCTTCTTGAGTCTATTTGTAATATTCAAAGAGACTGATGCTAAGTAACCCTACACACACACTTGAGAGACTTAGAAATTCTATTTTTACTCAAATCGGCCAGGACGATATTTACATCGTTCTGGACAATCTGGCTTAAAACAGAAATTCTAATCATGGATTCTTAATTAAGGAAGCCATCATTAACAGATCGGCATGGATGATACATGTATCGGCCAGGATGATAAGCTCAAAATAAAAAGAAATTGCTGCTATAAACAATTAAGGTATTCTGTATTTTTGGTAATCGGCCAGGACGATCTTGGATCGGCCTGGACGATATTTTACAATTAAGCCTTAATTGATCAAACAAATCAAGGAAGTAATTAAGGATGATTGATACGATCATATCGGCCTGGACGATCTCAGGATTGGCCGGGCTGATCTGTTCAAAAACCTTAGTTACTTCTGGATGATAAATATCGGCCAGCTTAAATTCAGGGCGATGCTCTGGATGATTTTCTTCTGATTTATATTGATCGGCCAGGACGATCGTGCGATCATCTTGGACGATCAAGAAAATTTTTAATCGTCCAGTTTGCATTCAAGGCGATGCTCTGGCCGATCTTCTGAGATTTGTACTGATCAACCAGGATAATGTCCATATCGGCCTGGACGATATTGTTGGCAACTTGTAATTAATGAGCTCCTTTGAAGCTCTTCTATTTAAAGGCTCTTGTTCAATATTTTGAATAATATTTTGCTGCTGCCTTGACCTGAGAAGACCTTGAGGAGAGAAAGAGAGAGAGGGAGAGAGAGAGAGGATCTTGTGAGGGGATTCACAAGGGTTGCTTCAAGGATCGCTCTACTTCTTCTTCGTCTAGAGTTTCTCGTCTGTGGAAGGGTCGGTAGAGGTAAGAATTCAGCATCTGATTGTGGTTCTCTGTCAGCTTCAGGAGGAAGCAAAAGGAGATAGGTTCACTGCCTTGCCGGGTGGAAAAAATATATTCTTTGTAAAGGCTTCTCTGCCTAGCTGTGAGGGCTAAAGGAGAGTCACGATTGTAGTGCAATACTCGGAGGGCGCCTCCGGGGAGTGGACGTAGGTCGAGTTGACTGAACTACTATAAATCTCTGTGTTCTTATTTCTTGCTTCCGCACTTTAATTTCTGCACTTATTTTTTGTGGTGTGATTTTGGTTTATGAGATTTTACTTCTTCGTGAAAAGAAAAATTTTAAAATACCAATTCACCCCCCCCCCTCTTGGTTAGCTTGGGCCAGTTCTATAGGGCTTAACATCCCTAACGAACTTTCAAGTGGTATTAGAGTGGGATTCATAAAAAAATTGGTTTGAAAACTTTTTGAATTTTGATCCATGGCTAACCTTGGGAATCGTAACACTACGGAAGGGTATTCTATTACCCGACCTCCTCTGTTTGATAACCTACCTTTTGATTTCTGAAAAACCTGCATATCAACATTTTTAAAATCTACTGATTACCGCATGTGAATGCTTATCAAAGAAGGTTATTCTCCACCTTCTCGTGAAATTAATGGTGTTAAAATAGAAATTGCTTTTACTGAATGGACTTTCGATGAAAGAGATTTAGCCCAATTAAATGCAAAATGTTTGAACTATTTTTTTTGTGCTTTAAAATCTGAGGATTACATGCGTGTCTCCACTTGCAAAATGGGTAAGGAAATTTGGGATAAATTGTGCATCACTTATGAAGGAACTAATGAAGTTAAACAATCTCGTTTGAACATTCTCTTGCATGATTACGAACTTTTTTGTATGAAACCTCATGAATCAATTTCTGACATGTATACTAGGTTTATCTAGATTGTTACTTCATTGCATGCCTTAGGAAGAGAACTTTCGAATTTTGAAAAAGTAAACAAAATTTTGAGATGCTTGCCTTCATCTTTTGATGCTAAAATCACTGCTATAACTAAATCTAAGGATTTGAACACGTATTCGATTGATAATTTACTTGGCTCACTCATTGCTTACGAGCAATGGGTGAATCAAAGAAATCTTGATGCAGGTGAGAAGAAGAAGGAGAAAACAGTTGCACTGAAGGCGCATAAATCAGATTCTGAAACTTCCGGGTCTGAAAGCGATGGAGTTGCCTTCATCACAAGGTAATTCAAAATCTTTCTAAGGAAGATGCAAAAGCATCATTGCAGAAAAAGTAAGGATCATAAATATTCTAAAAGATCTTATGATGTCGTTTATTATGAATGCAGGAAGCCTGGACATGTGAAAGCCGATTATCCTACACTCCAAGATCACCCGAGCAAGGAAAAGGAAAAGGGTGAGGAGAAACCTAAGTTTAGGAAGGAGAAGAAGAGAATCCAAAAGGCGTTCTGGGCAGAATCTGGTACTGATTCCTCTAACACTGAACTAGAGGAAGAGACAACAAACCTATGCTTAATGGGGGAAGATCATCTTGAGCAAAGTGAGGAGGAAGAGGTATGTAAACCAACTTATGATGAATTATTTGAGATTTGTGAGAAAATCTATGCATCATACAAAAAACTTAAGAAGACTCATGCTAACCTAAAATTGGAACTTGTAAATTTACAAAAAGAGTATGAATTTATTCTTAAAGATCATTCAACGATTGATTCTAATCACATGGCTCTTCTTGATGAATTTGATGATTTGAACAAAAAGCACTCTGAATTAATTAATGAGAATGAAGCATTTAAAGTTTCACACATCTCTCTTCAATCTGATTTCAAGAAATCTAAAGAGAAAGAGAAAAGCTTAAGGGTTGAGAATGATGTTCTAAAAAAAACAAGCTTGAGGATAAAAAATGAATTGGATACATTTAAGAAAACTTGGATGATGCCTACTCTTGATCCAAAGTCAAAACCTAGGAAGAGGCATTATAACTCAAACCATTTAAGAAAACCTTTTCCTGGAGTTAGATGTTTTTCTTGTGGCATACTAGGACACATCTCACACACTTGCACCATTCACCGTAGTACACATTGTGTATGGAGACCTAAGGTACATGATTCACAGCATACCACACCTGCATTGTATTCTACTTTTCCTGAGAAGGGACCCAAACTAGTTTGGGTTCCTAAATCTAACTGTTGTTGAGTTTTGCAGGTGTGCTCTCACCAAAGACCTCGTGGGAGCATAGGATAATTGGACATATGGAGGCTCGCAACTCATAATTGCTTAAACTTGCTGCCTCATAATTTCTTGAAATATTTTTTAATTAGTTTTGTGTTTTTTTTTTTTTTTGTATGCTAGTTCCTTGTTGTTTTAGTTTGTTTTGTTTTCACTTTGCTTTTATGATTGGTTTTCTATATGATTATTTTTTAAGCTTTCAAATTTTGGAGATTTCAAACCATTGATTGTCATATCTAAATCAGTTAAAGGGAGAAACACTGTTGATGGTTTTCCACCCTCTAACCTCTTTTAGTGACATAATTTTCTTTCCTAGACAAAAGTCAATCTCATATTGACAACTGGTTTTTGAAACTAAGATTCGTTTTATCTTGTTACAATAATCTATTTTGTGCATAATATCCAAAGTCCTTATATATCTTTCAAGTTAAATGAAATATTGTCATTGCATTTATCACATGATTATGATTTTGTTTTATGGGTTTTTCTTCCCTATGTTAGAGAGAGAGCTCCTATTCTTTAGTATTTGGAGGATATACTCACAACTAAGGTTCTTTTTAAGAGTTTTTGTTAAAGAGAATTTAGCTTGAAAGAATTAAGAGAGAAAGTGAAAACGGATGCAAAATTGAAATGAAAAATATATACACAAATGTGTATCAAAAATCAAGTTGCTCAAAGAGCCAAATGAAAGATACAAGAGGCATAAAATGAGCCCACTAAATACAAGCTATTATCTCTTTTCTGAACTCTTAAAACTTAGAGAACTCATTGGTTATTTGATGCTTTCAAAGGCTTGATTTCAAATTCCATGATTGAGACAAATTACTTTGGTATATTATTTATAACATATTTTCTTTGTAACCAAGTTTTGATTGAATCTTATTTTTACCCAGTAAAGTTTTTCTAAGTTAGATCTTTTATTTTTAAAAAGATGATTATTTCTCTGAAAGAAGTCTGAGCTAGGGATTAACAAGATCGGATATGCTACCTTTTTCAGATTTTGAGTTGTTAAACTATTTGATCTTTTAAATCTCTAAAATTTAATTGTTTGAGAAATTTGACGTATGGATTCTTTGTTAACAAAAAAAAATATTTTTTCCTTTTTTTTTTTTTTAGTTTTTTTTTTCTAGCTTTGAATTGTGAGTCTTTTATTTTTGAGGGCTTTGATCATCAACATATTTTCTTGGATTCAAATCTCTTGTCACATCGTCCTAGCTGATTCTCATATCGTCCTGGACGATAGGACAATTCCTTCAAAATTCTTTCTGCTGAACCTTTTTCTGAGCTTGCTATAACTCTTCGTCCTAGACGATATTATATCGTCCTGGACGATCTGATCGAACTCTATTGCAGTCATGATAATAGTCTTGGCCGATAACATATTCATCCTGGCAGATGCATTTTATGGTCATCGTCCTTGCCGATACACTGAATTGTCCTGGACGATCCACGTGTCAGCATGTTTAAATCCTTAAAATCGGCCCCGTATGATCCATTATTGGACAATCGTCCCGGCCAATCCACTATTCATCCTGGACGATACACGTGGCACAGATCTAAAACATTTTAACTTCGGCCGATACAATCAATAATTGTGCATCGTCCTGGACGATACACCTAATCGGCCTGAATAATCTGCTTTTTCAACGGTCGTCCGGCTTGACTCCTCGGAATGATCGCCTGTCTCTAATCAGCCTGGCCGATATCTGATCGGCCCGGCCAATCGGAAAACCTTTTTGATTAATCTCCCTGTACGCAATTATTGTGCAATATCGTCCTGGACGATTCTGCGATCGTCCTGGACGATATGGCCGTTTTTTTAAATTAAGGCTGTTCCAGCCATGTTTTTCACTTCACATCCCTTCTTCTCTACTGTTTCCTTGCTAACTCCTTTCTATGGCTGGTAGGAAATGGATTCGACAGGCTTCTGGAAGTTCCTCGAGGGCCACTCTAGACCCTCGATTCGGGGAGGCAGAGGATCAGGCAACTTATCGTCGCTACAAAGAGTATGGCATTACCCTTTCCAGAACAATCAATCATGCACACCTTTCATATTCGGTCATAGATCTCTTTGCCCTCGCTGTCCCTTTTTCTTCTAAACTTCTGATAGAATTATATACAAATCTTTGCATAAATTATACTTTCACAGCCCTGATCTCCTATGTGAATCGACGCCCGATCGAGATCACATATCAGGACTGTGCGGAGTTTTTATAGCTATCCACCACTGGGGATAAGCTGCACATAATCGTTTCAGATCCTGATTTTGATTGGTCCATGGCAAACTATTTTCTTCGCCAAACCAACACACCCTTTCATGTTGGAGAGACTAGCTCTTTAGTCAAAGATGCTAGGACAATTCAGCATGTCCTTTGCACCTCAATTATTCCAAAAGCCGGGGACCAAATCCACATCACTCCTCTACTTTCTTTGACTACCCTTTTCATCATGGCCCGGAGAGAATTTAATGCCACTGATTTACTCTTTCGCTACATTGATCATTTAGCAACTATTCGCGATCCAGGTCATAGGAGGAAACCCAACCTTGCTTTAGGACATCTCATAGCCTACATTCTTCAAACCAAATACAATCTTCAATATCCTGCTCGTCATGACCTTCAGCCTCCTTGCTACTCAAACAATTCTTTCACTATCCTTCATAGTACTCGTCTCCACCCAGGAGATGGGGCAGGGCGGGGGGCTGAGGAGGAGGAGGCTCCTGCTCCCGCTCCCGTTCCTGATCCTATTCCTCTCCACCTACACTCACCATTTGATCAGTTAATAGAGAGGTTTAATCGATGGGAGACCTGCTTCGATGCTTACGTTGCTGCATAGGAGCAGCAACATTCTGAGGATATGGCTCGCTACGAGGAACACCGCTCAGAGGACTTAGCCCATTTTGAAAGCTTCATTACTCACCAGCAGCAGCATGACTAGGACATCGCCTGGTTCAATGCTCAGTTCACTACGCTAGCTAGCTACTTTCAGCAGCCACCTCCACCACCTCCATCTGATGATCAGAGTCCCTCATTTTTCTTTTCTTTATTTTCTGTTTTCTATTTTTTGTTTTCTGTAGTTTATCTTGTAGTTTGTTTTAGTCTCTATTGTGTAGTATCCTTTTTTTTATGTGTCTAGGACCCTCTTTTTGTGATGACAAAAGGGGGAGTAGGATGTGGTAGAAAAAGTTGATGTGCTTGCAACTTTGAAAGTTTAATGAACTGCTATTTTTACTGAGATTTTCCTACTTGTGTTTTCCATCATCAAAAAGGGGGAGATTATTGCAAATATATTTTCATGACTTATGTTTTGATGATTGACAAACACTATTGATTCTCTTGGATTATATATTACTTCTAACTTTTTAGGAATCGAAGATCGGACAAACAAACGAAGCTAGTTCAAGATTGCATAGGTTAGGATTGAGTCAGTTTGTAATTTACTTTTTCTTTTCTTGAGTCTATTTGTAATGTTTAAAGAGACTGTTGCTAAGTAACCCTACACACACACACTTGAGAGACTTAGAAATTCTATTTTTACTCAAATCGGCAAGGACGATATTAACATCGTCCTGGATGATCTGGCTTAAAACCGAAATTCTTATCAGGGATTCTTAATTAAGGCAGCCACCATTAACAGATTGGCCTGGACGATATGTGCATCGGCCAAGATGATAAGCTCAAAACAAAAAGAAATTGCTGCCATAAACAATTAATGTATTCTATATTTTTGATAATTGGCCAGGACGATCTTGGATCGGCCTGGACGATCTTTTATAATTATACCTTAATTGATCAGACAAATCAAGGAAGTAATTAAGGATGATTGATAAGATCATATCGTACTGTACTTTCTCAAGATCGGCCGGGCCGATCTGTTCAAAAACCTTAGTTTCTTCTGGATAATAAATATTGGCAAGCTTGAATTCAGGGCGATGCTCTAGACGATTTTCCTCTGATTTATACTGATTGGCAGAGACGATTATGCGATCGTCCTGGACGATCAAGCAAATTTTTAATCATCCAGTTTGCATTCAGGGCGATGCTCTGGCCGATCTCCTGAGATTTGTACTGATCGGCCAGGACGATGTCCATATCGGCCTGGACAATATTGTCGGCAACTTACAATTAATGAGCTCCTTTGAAGCTCTTCTATTTAAGGGCTCTTGTTCAACATTTTGAATAATCTTTTGATGCTGCCTTGACCTGAGAAGACCTTGAGGAGAGAAAGAGAGAGAGGGAGAGAGAGAGGATCTTATGAGGGGGGGCTTGTGAGGGGATTCACAAGGGTTGCTTCAAGGATCGCTCTGCTTCTTCTTTGTCTAGAGTTTCTCATCCGTGGAAAGGTTGGTAGAGGTAAGGATTCAGCATCTGATTGTGGTTCTCTTCCAGCTTCAGGAGGAAGCAAAAGGAGATAGGTTCTCTGCCTTGCCGGGGTGGCAAAAAGAGGTTCTTTATAAAGGCTTCTCCGCCTAGCTGTGAGTGCTAAAGGAGAGTCACGATTGTAGTGCAATACTTGGAGGGCGCCTCCGGGAAGTGGATGTAGGTCGAGTTGACCGAACCACTATAAATCTCTGTGTTCTTGTTTCTTGCTTCCGCACTTTAATTTACGCACTTATTTTTTATGGTGTGATTTTGGTTTATGAGAGTTTACTTCTTTGTGAAAAGAAAATTTTTAAAATACCAATTCACCCCCCCCCCCCCCTCTTGGTTAGCTTGGGCCAGTTCTATAGGGCTTAACATCCCTAACGAACTTTGATGATGATCAATGATAAGTAGCTTGAGACTTTCCTTAACTCCTTCTATGAAGTTATCACTCCTTCCTGCTCAGATCATTCTCCAATCATTCTATTATCTGGTCAGCTTACTAAGATGAGTCATAGATTTCTTTTCAAGAATTTTTTGACAAAGCAAGACAATTGTTGGATAGAACTTCTCAACATTTTTGCCCAACTAATCATGGGAATCCCATCTACGGGCTGTACAACAAGCTTAAAACTTTCAAAGTTGTTATTAAAGGTAAAGAATGGGTTAGCTCTTGTCGCCTCTCTTCCAACATAGCCAACCTCAAGGATCAACAAGCTCAATGTTTTAATATGCTTAATTATAATCCTCAAAACTCCTTGAATCAAAGGCTCAAAAATATTAATGCTGACATTTTAGTATACTCCTCGTTTTGGACCAAATGGGTTCTTCAACGTACAAAATTTAAGTGGCTTTCTCACGGGGAAGATGACTTAAAATTTTTCCATGCTAGAATTAGGAAGAGAAGGAATCATAGCTCTTCTACTTTGGTTTTTAATGTTTATCCTCTTGTCATGCATGATTTTATCTCTTCTATCATTCAACATTTTGAGGGGCTTTATAATGCTCCTCCACCCCCTTCTCTATATGATCTCTCTACTACTCCAAAAGGTATTATTATTCCCTCACATTTATTTGCTATGCTAACTATGATGGTCTCTGATGATGAGATTAATGCAGCTATTTTTAATGGGAATTCCAACTCCACTCCTGGACCTGACGGTTTCAATTTCGAGTTTTATAAATCCAGTTGGCTTATAACTGGCCCTTTGGTTTGTAAAGCGGTGAAATCTTTCTTCTCAAAATGGTATCTTCCTTATAAACTTAAGGCCACTACTATTGCTCTTATTCCAAAATCTTCTCATGCCTCCAATGTCTTGGAATTTAGACCTATCACTCTTTGTAATGTCTTTTATAAGATCATTTCTAAAATTCTGGCCATGAGAATTAAGGATATTATGCCTCTTATCATTAGGAAAAATCAAGATGGCTTTATTAAAGATCGTATAGCATATATTAATATCCATATAGCTTCTGAATTACTTTTGGAATTCAATAAGTTAGCAAAGAGAAAATTATTGTGTGTTAAGTTGGATATTCAGAAGGCCTTGGACTCTATTTCTAGTGATTTTCTACTTGCCAGAATGAGCCAAAAAGGCTTTCCCCCTCTCTTCTTACATTGGGTTAAAGCTTGTATTTTGGATGTTCACTTCTCAATCTATATTGATGGAGCTCTCGAGGGGTATTTTCACTCATTCTCTGGTCTCAGACAAGGATGTCCCCTCAGTTCATATTTGTTCTGTATTGTAATGGATGCCTTTACCTGTATGAATGACAACCCTGCTTCTCAGGACAGATTTATTGGGATTCCAAGGAATGCCATTCAACTTTCACATCTTCTTTATATTGATGACCTTCTCATCTTTGAAGAAGCGACGAAGCATAATTACAAGATCCTTATGGATGTATTAGATTCCTTTGCTAAGGTTTCTAGCTTAACGGTTAATCATGATAAAAGTAAACTCATTATATCAAACTTTATAACTTCACCTATGAAAATATGTGCTCCTCTTAATTTGCAATCTATTTGTGAAAAGATAACATACCTTGGCATCCCCAATTCTGCTAAGAAACACTGTATTGCTGATTTCCAACCTCTTTTGCACACTATTTCAAATCATTTGGCTAGTTGGAAAGCTAGGTTTCTTTCTCCTGTGGCTCGACTTCAATTTTTAAAAAACATGATCTAGAATACGATAACATTTTGGATTAGGGGTGTTATAATACCTAATTCTTGTCTTAAGAGTCTAAGCAGGATGTGTGCTAGATTTCTTTATTTTGGGGATAGGAGGCAAAAAAATTGCACCTTATAGCTTGGAAGAACTTGTAATCCAAAAAATGTTTGGGGGGGTTGGGCATACCAGATCTTCAAGCCCTTCAATCTGCAAACTCCTGTTCTCTTTTTTTTTTTTTTTTAAAGATTCTACAATTCTAAATCAACCCTCTTCACTTATTTGAATTCTAAATATGGTACCCCTTGGACACCCATGCGGTGTAAAGCATATAATCTCTAGAAAGATATTGGGAAAGTGGTATTGCATATTTCCTCCAGTATTCATTTTTCCATCAATACTATAAGAAAACTTGTTATGTTGTGGGATATGTGGATTGGTGGAAGCTCACTTTTGTCTGTTCTCACCGATAGTAATTTAGATTCTATAATTCCCACTACAGCAAAAATGCCCAATAACGGCGGTTCTAACCGGCAGTTTATGGACCGCCGGTACAAGTTTCCTACGCGATTTTTTTCGGCGGCCAAAAAACCGCCGTAAAGCCGCTGGTAGTCCAAAAAACCGCCGGTTAATATAGAGTAACCGCCAGAAAAAACTGCCGGATTTCGACGTTTTTCCTGTAGTGTCCCCATCATGCCAAGGTGTCTGATTTTTTGGTGGAGGGAGCCTAGAATTGTTCAAGCAGTATTAGAGATGTTTTACTCCAAACTCTGGGGCATACTCCTATTGCACCTGACTCTACTTATACCATTCATTGGAAGAATAAGAAGAAAACTTATTTTTCTTCATTTATCTATTTTTATTTTCGGGAGGAGACCAATTCTGATTAGTCTAAGTTAGTGTGGCATAAGCATCATGCTCTAAAATATTATATTTACACTTAGATTGCTTTAAACAGTGTGCTAAAACAACAGAGGAGCTTCTCAAAAGGAGCATTGTGGTTAACCCTAATTGCTCTTTATGCTTCTTACATGCGTAAACAAATTATCACATTATTTTTGAATGTGACTATGCTTTTTCCGTTTTAAAAAAGTTGATGCATATTTTGGGAGACTTTCTTTTGAGGCCAAAACTTATCCAAGTTCTTCAATTTTTGGGAGAAATTTGCTACTTGTTGAAGAACCAAAAAGAATTTCTCTTCCTTATTATTTGTTGTGCCACGTACTATCTTTGGAGGGAAAGAAATGAAAGGAAATTTAATTCTAAATTTAGAAGTGTTTCGACTTTATGCTCTCTCATTAAATTGAAGGTTGAGGCAAAAGTCTCGATCTAGAAGCATCATGAAGATCTGGAAGTGCCTTGGCCTTCTTAAGACTTTTCGTTTTTGCTGGATGGGGGTTGTTTTGGCTGGAGGATTATGGTTTCTAGTTTATATGGTTGGATTTTTTCTATCATTCTGCTATTTTGTGCTGCTCGGGTTAGAAAGGATTAATGTTAGCATGCTTTGGAGTATGCGCAGGTTTTGTTTCCTTCTGTTGGTTCACTATGTCGGGGTATTACTTGCTGCTATCGATGTATATGGTCCTTGGATGGTCTCTTTGGCAACCTGGGGCTATTTTTCTTGGCTGATTTTCACTGCATGACTATGATGGTAGCTGCTAATCATCTCCTTGGATGGCCTAGCGGGCAACTAAGGGATATCTCATTGGTAATACTGGTTCTTTGTTGGTTTGTGTTTGATTAGCAATCTGAGTCTTATTTATGAGCTTTTGCCTCTTTTTTGGTAGCTTCATTTCTTTGTTTACTTATCATTTTTTATTCTTTTTGGGAGATATAGGTTTTTGGTTAGCCCTCTTCTTATTTTGTATGAGTTCTGACCTTTTTATTATACCTTACCTGTAACTTTCTTTTCATAGAAATATATGGGCTTTGGCCCTCATATTCCCCCAAAAAAAATATTTTAGAATTATAGGATTTAATAATTAATAAAGCCTATATGAGTTATAACTTACAGCCAAAATGCCCATAAAAAAGGCATTCCAAAAAATAAAAGCAGAAGCTATATACATACAAGCCAAAAAGATCATAAGAGGCTACAAATCCAAAAGCAAAATAGTGGAACCGAGATATATACTTTTAGATTTGGCCTTTGGGATCGGAGCCGAGAACAATGAGAATAGCGAAAAGTGGGAAATTGAAATCGGCGTTGATAAGTATGCCCTCCTTCCTCAATGAACAAATCTTCCTGGGGACTCAAGAGAAAAACGAACGTTTTCCTGTGGCCTGTATGCCCTCGTTTGCTAACAAATCTTCCATAGGACTAAGGAGAATTACGAACGAATCAAAAAACAGCACGACAAGAATAGCGAATATGAATCAGGGCCTCTCCTTCCCACCGCCATCTGCTACTGAAATGCCTCCCACAATCAAAATATAAAAATAATTCTTTAAATAATATGATCAAAAGACTTTAATGAAACAAATTTGGTGATGATATATTGATGAAAATATGGTCAAAATAATTTAAATCAGTTGAATCACTACCAAAAAACTAAAGTTTTCACAGCCTTTAATAGCAGCGGTCGGAAAATCGGTGCTATAGACAGATATAGGTAGATGTTTTAACTGATGCTATGATATTATTATAACAACGGATTTAACCGCTTCATTTTTGTAACATTACAGTGGTATAATCGCTGCGATAATATGCATTCATAAGTTCTACCCTGCCGGTCCTGAAACCGCCTCTAAATGTCTTTGCAGCACATTGTAATAACCGCGGACATCCAGCAGGCATAAAACCGCTGCAAAAATATTAGTAGCGGGTAAAACTGCCGGGAAAGTCAAATTTTGTGCTGCAAAAGCTTGATTTTTTTGTAGTGAATCTAATTTATAATGAGAGTAATAGCAAGATTAATTAATTATTCATGAATTTAAACTCATTAACTTTATAATAAATGACAACTTTCTCAAAATTATCTTAATTAAATTACATTAGTATTATTATATAAAAAAGTTGTTAATCAGAATAATTAGTCTCTATTGCAAAAAACAATTTAAAATATATTAAAAAAAAAACTTAAGATAACAAGATGTCAAAAATATTTCAAGAAAAAAAATCATTTAAAAACAAAGATAATGCAAGAAGATAAATATATTTAACCTTATCTAAATTATTGGGTAGGATATCCTTGTCTTACCTATACATCCTTGTCTTTACTTAAGAATTTATCATGGAAAAAAAAAGTAATAACGAGAGAACATTTAGAAACTCCGGCTAGTTTTTATATTGAAGTTTCGCACTTCCCCCACTCCAAAATTAAGAAACTCCAGCTAGTTTTTATATTGAAGTTTCGCTCACATTAATTTCGATTCATCTGCTCCACTCGACTTTAAGTCCTGATTCTAATTCGGTATTCTCGTCGTGCTGTTTTTTGATTTGTTCGTAATTCTCCTTAGTCCTATGGAAGATTTGTTCGAAAAAGAGGGCATACGGGCCACAGGAACTTGTTCGCTTTTATCCTAAGTCCCCAGGAAGATTCGTTCGCTGAGGAAGGAGGGCATACTTTTCGACGCCGATTTTTTTTTTGGGGAAATTTAGGGGCATAAGCCCATTTCATTAAAAAAGGAAAACTAGTTAGTTACATGTGTAAGAAAAAATGAAGCAAGGAGGCAGCAGGAAAAAAGCTACCTCCCGATACAAAATTAAATCAAAAGAGGCCAAAAATTACACATGACAAAAACAGAGGAATTTCCGAGTAGAATTTGCAGTAGTTGGGCTCAGGAAAAAATAGATTGCAGATGAGAGAAAACTTCCCTCGATTGAGGGAGAGATGCCGACCACTGCAAGCAGGTCACAAAAAGCCGCTAGCCAAAAGGGAAAGCAAATGCAATCTAACATCATTGCCCCCAGAAGCAACCGGAAAACTCAGCCAAACCATACAAAAAAGCCCATCCAGCAAATATTCCACCAAAACTACCAGTCACAACAGAATCCCAAAAACGACATGAAAAATCACAGCAGATCTAGCAAATTCATTCCGTCCTTCCATTTGTATACTTTAGAGAAGATAGCTCCTTTAATTTTGAGGCAAACCATAGAGGAACTAGAAGCAGAATTAGCAAATCGCCTCTCATTTCCTTCTCTCCAAACATAATAAATAGTGCAGCATTTAGTAAGATAGTAAAACTTTTTGACTAAAGAAGAAAAATAGGGGTTATCATTCACCCAGTCAAAAAGTTGCAGTAAATTTGGTCTAAGGAGAATGGAGGAGCAATCCGGTATTAGAGACTTAATAATCTCGTGATAGTATGCGCAGTCAAAAAATAAATGATTAGAGCTCTCAGGGTAATTGTGACAGATAGAACACCGCATGTCAACCAGAATATGCCTCTTATTAAGCTCCCAAGCAGTTTTAAGGCCACCAACCAGTGCAAGCCAAGCGTAAACAGAGTATCTCAAGACATGTCTTTTATGCCACATGAAACCTTCCCAGGAGCAAGGAGTCATGTCATTATAATGGACTTGAATATAAACTTTGAATTTAACATGACTAACATTACCCCAAAGTAAGCTGTTGGGAGTTTGATTAGAAATGCTCACCCTTGAAACCACATCAGAAATAGAGGAGGGATAACTGCTGGGCAAATCCCATCTGTTGTCCACAATAAAATTTCTCACAGCAGTATTAGAAAGGGACATCCCCGGCATAAGAAGATTAAGGACCCTAGAATTATTACACCAGTAGTCCCAAATAAATGCAAAGGGAGAGGACGGCGTGACAATGAAGCTCCAGTTGACAGTAGTGGCAAGGGTTGTATGGCATAAAGATTTCCAGAAATTAGTATCTTTAGAATCCAGTGGTTTCCAAGGGGAGATATAGCGGGTAAGAAGCCAGCCAGCTAATGGACAAGTAGTGTTGTAGATCCTTTGAAGTAATGAGCAATTAAACCCAAACTGAAGAGCGGGTAAAGAGGGAATACCAAGACCTCCCATACTTTTAGGCTTACAAACAGTATTCCAAGCCACAAGATGTAACTTTTTAGCAACCGAGTGATTTCCAAAAAAGAGGAATCTAGCAGCGATTCTTCTTAGATATGTTAAAATCAAATTAGGAAGAATGGAACCTCTTATCCAATAGGAAATAGAGTTAAGCATCGTGAATTTGAGATATTGTAGCCTCCCAGTAAAGGATAAAAGGTTGGCATTCCAACCTGATAATTTCTTAGTGATAGAATCCACAAGAGGAGAGAAATCAGCACGTTTTAATCTTCTAAAGAAGATACGGATGCCTATATAAGTAATATGCACTTTAATACTAGGCAAGGAAAGAGCCCTACAAATCAAAGTATCCTGACAAATATGTTTAGGAAGCATAAGAGAGATTTGATCCAAATTGACATGTAGACCCGTGACGGTGCTAAAACAGTGGATAGTGTTCATCAAAACTCTGCAGTTAGGGATCGAGGCCTCTCCAAAAATAAGTAATTCATCAGCATAAATTAAATGGCTGATAGAGAAGTTATGCACATGAGCACCCACAAACTTGCCCACTGTCAGTTAAGGAGGAAAGCGTCCATCACAATACAAAATAAATAAGAGCTTAAAGAACAACCCTGACATAAACCAGTAGAGGAGGGAAAATACCCCTCAAGGGCCCCCTTAATCACAATAGAAAAATTGACATTGGAAAGGCAAGCATTAATCCAATTAATGAATTAGATGGGAAATCCTTTCTACTCAAGCCTAGCCAACAAAAAATCACTAGAGACAGTGTCAAACGCTTTTCGAATATCAAATTTTGCATAGAAAAGATTTTTCTTAGCTTTATTGGCAAAATAAAGCAACTCTTGGGCAAGAATAATATTATCAGTTGAAATTATATCTTTAATTAAACCCGATTGTGTATCTTTGATAATGAGAGGCATAATGGGTTTAAGTATAGAAGTAAGAATCTTAGAAATAATTTTGTAAATCACATTGCAGAGAGCTATCGGGCGGTAATCAACAAAAGAGGATACATGGTTGTGCTTAGGTATTAAGGCCAAGGAAGTGGCCTTAATACCAGCAGGGAGATGGCCCTAGAGGAAAAAAGTGTTTTATAGCTTTACAAACATAGGGGCCAATGATGTGCCAGCTACGTTTAAAGAAATGATAATTGAAGCCATCAGGACTAGGAGATGAGGAGGCAGCGCCATCAAACATAGAATCTTTAATATCTGCATCAGTCACAATACCCATCAGATAATCATAATGAGTGGGAGGGAGGGTGTTACCAGCTGGGAATAAATCCATATTAATGGACTCAGAAGATGGCAGATTGTAGAGCTCTCGGAAGTGTTGAATAATATCTTTGATCACATCAGTTCTAAGAGATTAAGAAGAAGCTCCCAAGTTCAGAGCAGAAGCAGATTGAGCCTTTCTGCGATGAATCTTAGCATTCAAAAATTTGAGGTCATCTTCACCATGAGAGAGCCAAGACGCCTTGGCTCTATGAATAACCCAGGAAGCATGAAAAGAGGTGAAATCACCAATATGCTTGTTAATAGTCTTTAAATTGGAGTTGAGAGCAATATTATGGGGATCCAAAGCAACTTGCTGCAAGCAGACTGACTATTTGAGGTGAAGAGCATCCAAGTGAGTCTTAATAGAATTAGAGTTTGCCCAAGGCTCCACTTTTATAAGCCTTTTTAACAATCTAGATCATCCAAAGGATTTCCAGAAGGTTGAGAAGAAAAAATGTTCATTAAGATATTCCAGAAACCATCCAGAGATGTCCAGTAATTCTTAAAAAGGAAACGATGATGAACAGAGTGAGAGTCTGAAGATTACAAAATTAAAGGGAAGTGATCGGAGCAGGAGGGAGCTTGCACAGAGTAGTAGGATAGAGGAAAAGATGCATTCCACTGCTGGTTGACGAGAAATCTATCAAGTTTAATGTGGATAGGATTATCTTGCCTCTGGTTGAACCATGTATAAACATTTCCCACCGAATTCAATTCTTCTAGTTTAGCATCAAAAACCAAGGAGTTTAACTCCCCTAATAAAGCATGAGATAAGGGATTACCACCAGACTTGTCAGAAGCGAACCTACAACAGTTGAAGTCTCCCATAAGTATCCAGGGGGGAGGACTGGGAAAGAGCACAACATTTAATCAAGTCCCAAAGAGAAGATCTCTCTTCCCGGCTATTAGCAGCATAAATAATAGAGAGGGTGAAAGGGAGATTGCTACCCGAGACCACCAAACTAGATATCATCTGCTGGTTAATGATAATAGGTGTGAAAGAAATTTTGGCTGAGTTCCGTTTAATCCAGATACACCGGAAGCAAAGAGATTGAAGTTGTGACAGGAATTCTCATACGGGAAAATCATATGGTTATCAGAGAAGAAGGGGTTATGGAGAGACGAAGCATGAATCCTATTCTCCAAAATACAAAGCATATCAAGCTTAAACATAGAAGACAGACGCTTATAGTAAAAAACCTTGTCTAGACAATTGAAACTTCTAATATTCTAGCAAGCATTCGCAGGCAGAGACATAATTAGCGATGAGGGTTAGGGGGCTTCCTTGTCTGCTTCCCCTTAGTAGTTTTAGAGTTGTAGGATTTCTCCGACTACCCCTCAGTTTTAATAACAGGAATACCATGACTTTTAGAAGATTGTTGACCCACAATCATAGAGTCCAGATCTTCACCCAGCAATTGAAGAGCATCAAATTTGTTCGGGGATGTGGTTTTTAGGGGATGGACGAAGGTTGGCTTGTTTGAGGTGGAGGATGAGGAAGTAGCCTCATTGGGTGAGTTTAAATTTGGGATGTTAGTCGGGGGTTGCACTTCTGGATTAGAGGTGAAAGCAGGGGGGTTGATTTTATCTGGCATTTTGTCAATATGAGGTTTAGACAAAATCAAGTTGGTGGAAGGGCCCAGAGGAGGTGTAGCAGCAGAAGGGTGCACCAAAGGGTTATTTAAGGAAGCGGTGGAAGGTGTCGGCTGTGTGGCAGAGAGGACAATGGAAGGTGGAATAAGCGAGGGTGGAATAGTGGAATTTATTGGAGGGTTGCTTGATCTCGGCTTCCTACTCGAGCTTCTACCACGGGTAATGGACGGAGGCAAAGCAGAATTATAAGGCAGAGTAGAGACATTGGGAGGCTCCGGCTTAGTGGGACATGAGGAGGAGATGTGAACCAGTGACTTGCAGTGTTCTCAAGGAGTCGGCTTCCATTCGTATAGAACTTTAAGACTGAAGACATCATCTTCCAGAGATATGGGGATCTCTTTCGGAAAGGAGGAATCCGCGGTAACTTGGATGAAAACTCAGGCAAAGGTGAGATGAGTTCGTTGAGCTGTAAGAGCATCCACAGCAAGTGGGATGCCAGTTTTGCTGGCAATTCTGGAGATCCCTTCAGAGTTTCAGCACACTAAAGGAAGGTCATGGATTTTTACCCAAATCGGCACAGAGTTGAGATTCTCACACTTAGGGCAAAATTTGGGGGACCACTTTTGAAGCAGAAAAGGTCTTCCTAAGAAAAACCAGACTCCCTTAGACCAAACCATTTCGTAGTCCTCCATGGTAGAGAAACGAAAAAGGAAGAAACCATCAGACAAAGAAAGAAGTTGCATAAAGCCCTTCAAGCTCAAAGTGTTCCTAATATATCTCAAAATGGCTTCATAGTAAGGTCGTCTGCTAATGGAGTAACCGACTAAACAAAGGTTCCAGTGTTTAGTGCCTTTAACCGGCAAAATTTGAGGAGGAGGAGGGGGAGGATAAGACATTGAGGCTATTGCCGGACTGTGGACATTTATTTCATGCAACATGTGTGGATCCGTGGCTACGGAGGCGACAGACTTGTCCGGTGTGTCGGTCGTTAGTAGTGAATCAGGGCATGCAGACGTATTTAGCTGAGGTAATTTCAATTGAGATTGAACATGCTTAGATATATATAAATATGGTAATCGAATATGATATACATCTATAATTTATGATAGTAGAGTAATGTCTGCCCTATTTTACATAAAATATAAATATATAGATTGGTTATTAGTCTATTAGCTTGCTAGATTGTGTGCTTGAAGAATGTTAAAAATCATATATATGTTTGTGATTATTGTGAATTAAATAAATTAACTGACATTATTGTTGATGTATGACTGTATATTGATTGTGCTTCTTAGGTTGGTTTGTTTCATAAAAAAATATTGTAATTTTTCTTTTCAATTCTTCTTGCATGTAACAAAGAATAATGTTTGACTATTGTGTGTGGCTTGAGATTTGATAATAATTTTATCTTATGATATTTTTTCAATAAATATAATATATTATAAAGTAATGATCATTAATTTCAAGAAGCAAGAAGGATATGAATCACATTAGATTAATTGATTGAATGATTCTTTTTCCCTTTATGTGCAAAACCTTATACAAAAAAAAATAGACAATGTGCCAACAAGATGGCTACACTAATTAATGTTGAAGTCATGAGGAACCTTAATATTAGCAATGTTGATAAAAGGAATGATTGATTTATTGAGCTTAGTTTTAGAGAAAAATTTTGTATATGTCGAGGATTAGTTGTTTTGGCATTAATGGAGTAGATTCTTGTGTTGTGAATAATTCTTTTAATGGTGTGGTGTTACTTAGTTGTAGGGATGTAAAGCTAGAATACATGAGCTTGAAGGAGAAATTGAAAGATTATGCCAAATTTTATGATAATATGTTCGCTAAGTGAAGAGGTTTGAACATTCTGCAGAGTCCATTGTAAGTCAGACTTTCCATTTAACTTATTTTGGTTATTTTAGTTATTAAATTAATTATAATTGCATTTCATGTGCCTATCAATAATTTTAGAAATCTGAATGATAGAAATTTTAGGAAACCTAACCCATGAGCGCGAGTCGTGCTTCTTGACTGTTATATCAAAAGAATTCAAAGGATTATCTTAATATATTTTGTTTGGTTCCATCTTTTATTGCCTATACTGAACTCCAATACAGGAATTTAGTCGGCTACCTACAAGTATAATAGGTTTTCAATGTAAAACATTAATGACAAGTTAAATACTCTGTGGCTTGAGTTACAAATGATGATTCAGAAATGAAATGTAATTAAATTTCTTGATCCTTGCATTCTTCTAAAGCAAAGCAATTCAGTTAATTTTTCTCAGCTCCCATGACTCGTTAATTAAGAAAGTAAGCAGTTTTTGCAATCTTCTCGAGGATTTGAAGGCAAAGATATTATTTGATGAGATTGATCATATAAAAAATTTTGTGACTTGTTTGTAAAATTGGGTTGGGCTCGGGTTGACTCAAAAACCCAAAATCAACTTGAGTTATCCAAAAACCTGTGTCACGTTAGCTCAGTCATCCGTGTAAGGTCTCATCGTGCCAAGCCTCGTCTCATCATGTCACTTCAACTCAGTCATCTGAGTTTTCTTCACATGCCATCTTCCATATGTGTGCCACCCTCAGTCGTCCGAGTGTCATTCGCATCTAGTCAAGTGCAGGAGCAGGCACACAGCCATTGCTATTGCTCTACTGTAGTGCAGCATCTCGATAGTCACCCGTATTGCAACGATAGGTCCCAGACAGCCACCCGCAGGCTGCACCGGCAATGCCTCAGCCCGCGCTGGCCTCGCTTGTCGCCATGGTGCGTCTCGACTCTGTACTGGCCTCGCTTGTTGTTGTGCCGCCTCAGCACGTGCTGGCCTTGCCTGTTTGTATCGAGCTTTGTGGGTCTGGCCGGGTCGGGTTAACCCGATAATTCGTACAGGTCGGATCCGGGTTAGATATTATGACCTATTTGCAAAAATCGGATCAGATTTGGGTTGATCCATTTAGACCCGGCTAACTCTGGTTTGTTAAGATAGTTGCTATTTGCATGTTTTATATTTTTGCAACTTGTATAGTTTTGATGATTCTAATTATTATTGTTCAAATGTGTAGTTATCTCCTAATAATTTTAGAAGATTTGTATTTTCTCTTGTGTGTACTAACATTTTAGAAAAATCTAACTCCAGACTACGAAGACTTCAAATCAAAATTCAGCATGAGATACTCTGTGAATTTGAAACTTGTATTTTTCTTTGAAATAAACTTGAAAGTGGGTGATTGTAATTGAGTGAATAAAAACATGCACACACACATAAGGAGATCATATAAAATTTATACTGATCGTACAGGACGATATCAGTTCGTACGGGACGATTAGACAGTTATATCCTATTAAGATCACATGGAACGAATAGGAACTGGGGAGAAAAATTTTCTAAGTCCTATTCGTCCAGGACGAAATTAAATATCAACCAGGACGATCTGCTCTCTGTAAGATTTTCATCCAGACAAAATTAAATATCGTCCATGACGATCTGGTCTCTATAAAAATTTTGTCCAGACAAATCAATTTTCATCCAGACGATACAACTGACTCAGAACGGTTTTTTCTGCAGTTTTTGGAACCGACCTTGTAATAACTGTTCATACCAGACGAACTTGGTTCGTACGGGACGATCAGCTTGTACGAAAACATTTCATACACATATACAAACAGGTTCGTTTCAAGGCTTTTAAGTAATATGGTCCAGAACGATCCACGATCGTACGGGACGATCAACTGCGTACAGAATTAAAAACTTGCAATTTTTGGGCAGTTTTTCTTATCTTTTGTATAAATAGTCCAAATTAGATTGCCACCAAATCTTTTTGTCATTTGATCTTCGTGCCTCTTGAGAGAATAGCCAAGGAGAGAGTGTAAGAGTGCATTCAAAGGAGGATTCCTACCACTGGAGCGTGAAGGCTTCACTTGGAGTTTAAAGGTAAGAATCTCTACTTGTGAATTAGGATTACTTCACTCTTTTCTTTCTTCCTTCTAGATTCTTGTGAGAAAATCTATCAAGGAGATCCGGTTCACTGCCGACACTTGGAGAGTGTGAAAGGATGAAGGGTTCTCTGCCTACACTAGGAGAGTGTGAAAGGACAAAGGGTTCTCTGCCCATACTAGGAGAGTGTGAAAGGACGACGGTTCTCTGCCAATACTAGGGATTGTGTAAAAGGACGACGGTTCTCTGCCGCACCGGGTAGTGGTGAAAAGAGTGTTTTGTAAAGGCTTCTCCGCCTTTTTAAAAAATACCAATTCACCCCCCCCCCCTCTTGGTAGCCTTGGGACATTAACTTAGGTCTAACAACCTATTTACTAGACTCAACATGGTTCGACCCAAACCCGACCCGCCAACCCATTTTGACACCCATACTCACAAGCCACATGCGGGATTTTTAAAACTTAGGTGGGATGTTTAGCATTTTTATTAATTTTTAAAATATTTAAATTTAATAAATAAAATAAAAATATTTTAAAATATTAATAATTATTCGAGCTGTATCACGAACTCACGAGTTGAGTCTCATCAAGCTTGAATACGAGCATGAGCTTGACTAGCGAGCTCGATAAGCTCGGCTCGCGAGCTCGATATGCTCGGATCGTAAGCCCATAAACTAGTCAAGCTTAGGCTGCCTCACGAGCTGACTCGGCTCACTTAGACACTTACACCCCTAGCCGTATCTAAATTTCTATCATCTATAAATAGAAGGCCAGAGAGCAAGTATAATGACGCACAATAAATGATTTGTCTCCATCTCTCTAATCTCTTTAAAGAGGAATTAAGCTGGTGGGTTAAGATGAGGCCTGCAAGTTGTTTGGTTCTTAATAAAATTCTTATAATATTTTGTTTCCAATATATAAATTTTGTTGCATTAACATGTTTTAAGTAGTCATAATTTTATTAGTCAAGTTATCGATATCCTCTTCCATCAAATACTTTCTCTCTCAAGATTTTAGTCAAATGATTTAAAGATCTATTAATATAAAATATTAGTGACTAATTCTATTATGTTTGCTTGAAATATAACGAGATTATCATTGAAATACCACTTGAAATTATTATATTAGCACATACTCACACAAATGATGTTTAAAGATATTCTTGGCCGTGCAAATTCAAGAGAATAAACATAAAACTACTCTCTAAATGAATAGAGAGTGAGTGAGATGATAAAGGATTCCTTAACTCAATCAAACTTAGTTCTTTAATCCAATAAGAAAAAAAATACAAATCATGTGTGAGAATATGTTGATCACCGGCGATATCACACGAAATAATATTGAAATAAAATAAATGCAATATAAATTCAAAAAAGTTCCATGGTCGATGGTTGGAGGTAGTGGATCAGTGGTGATGTCACGCGATCAGTGGTAATGATTGATTGCGGTAACTAGTGGAGATAATGGTGGAAAAACATGGTGGGCGTCAAAGGCTAGAGGAGAGCATTAGTAAAGACAAGTGGTGGGTGGCAACGTTGGTGGCCTGAGGTGGGTGGTGGCGGTGGCTGGCAATGATGGTCGAGGGGGGGGGGGGGGGGGGGGGGGGGGGGGGGGGGGGGGGGGGGTGATGGAATGCAGTTGCCAATAATGGTGATGGTGGCAACTGGTGGAAACTAAGGATGGGTGATTGTATTGACTATGAACTTATGATATATTTGGAACTCACCTAAATTGGGGGGGGGGGGGGGGGGGGGGGGGGGGGGGGGGGGGGGGGTGTTGCCAATGACGGTGGTGGTGGAAACTAAGGATGGGTGATGTTATTGACTATGAATTTATTATATATTTTGAACTCGCCTAAATTAGAGGGATTCCAAATATATATAAAATTGAATTAGATAGTGAATTTCAAATACACTATAGTTTTACATAGCATTTATTTTACTTCAAATCAAACACCAATATTCTCAAAACCCTTATATTTAAAAAAATTTACAACCATTTCACTTCAAATTAGATTTTTTTGGTTTTAGAAGAATGCGTGGATCAATAAATTAAAGAAGCTTGAAATATATATTATGTGATTTTTGTTGGCATAGTTTGTTTTCATTTATAATTTATCTATGCACCATATAAGCTAGTGTTTTTCTGATTTAGCTTTAAAAATGATAAAATTTTAAATCAAAATCAAAATATAAAAATAATTATTTAAAAATATGGTCAAAACAATTTAATGAAGCAAATTTGGTGATGATATATTGATGAACATATGGTCAAATAAATTATAAATCGCTTGAATCTATTTTATAATAAGAGTAATAAAAAGACTCAGCAATTATTTATGAATTTAATCACATTATTTTAAAATAAATTTTAAATTTTTAAGATTTATTTTGATAAAATTTTACTTAGAATATTCCAACATAAATTTTCTCCATAAATAATAGATTGATGATAATTAATATATAATTCATCTAATATATTTATTATTTCATGCTCCCTTTTTGTTGCAAATGAGAAATTGAGTTGGTATGGATAAATTTTGACTTCTTAGTTATGGTTTATTATTCAAAAATAAAATTAGAAAAAAAAAATAAAGCAAAAAATTTCATCATTTAGAACCAGCCAACTAGGGTTTAAAATTAGTAGAATACATTCGAAAAATATTTAGATGTTGAGTTTGCCAATGCAGGATACTAGAAATCCCAGGGCTCTGATCCGCTAATTTATTTCATTAGAATTACCCTTGTTTCTTGTAGTAATAAAAATCATAAAAAGGCTAAATATTTTCTTGATTGATTTCATACTAATAGAAATATACCTATATAAAGGAATGAAATAAAACAATAAAGGAAATAAAATAAAATAAAATATTCTAAATTATGAAACAAATATTTTTTTTGTTTAATATGAAAATAATAATAATTAAGAAAATACTACTCCCCGTTTGACATCACAAAAAGAAGTAGGCAAAGCATGAAATAACATAACACAAGAAGTATGCATAAAAAAAAACTAATGATACACAAATTTGAATACAACATAAAAGAAGGAAGAATAAACACAAGAAGAAAGTATAAACATAAAAAATACAACAAAAACAATTAAAAGACAAAATCAAAAGATTTTCTTTTTGAATCGATTTACTCCAGTAAATGTTAAATTTACCTTATTATTAGAAAAAAAATAGCAAGAAATGATTTGACAACATTGAAATTTAGAAAGGTTAGAAATTCATTCTTGGCAACACTAGTTCGTGCTCCTTACGAGACAAAATCCTTTTTGAGCAAAAATATAATTCAGCAAAAAATTAGATAGGAAAAGTGATATTTTCAAACTTCATTTCAAATAACTATATAATAGAATAATATTGCAAAGTAATCAGTCAGAAATCATGATTTTTAAATTCAAGTGTAGAAGATATCAATTGGCACAGGAAATCTTCTAAGATTTTAAGGATTTGAAAGAAAGGAGAGATAACTCATAGTTGGCTTATTTTGTGCCTCTTTTATCAGCTTTCGAAACTCATTGCACATCTTTTAATTTTCTAATGCCTTTTGTGGATCTTGCAATTCTTTGGTAGTTATTACGCATCTTTTAATTTGGGCTCATTTTGTGCCTCTTTTCTTTTTTCTACGCTTGCTTCCTTTCTAAAAAAAAAACTCAGTTGTGAGATTATCTTCCAATGATAAGATAAGACAAACTCATGACTAAAGGAGTTTGAAGAAGATAAATAATCATCAATATTTCATCCATTAACTATTTTAGAGGAGTCAATCACCACTTACATGCTTTTAAATAAAAACAAGGCAAATATGTTTTTTTTTTTAGAAAACTAAATTCAACAGCAAAAGTGAGCTGTAATCTGATTCTTAAAATACTGAAAGAAATAATAGAAAATTAAAAACATATAATAAAAACACATAAATAGGAACAAACAAACAAACAAAAATAGAAATAGAAAGCATCAACTTCATCCATGTATATCTATCACACGTAATCTGGTTCATAAGGTGTTGAAGGTTTTGAAGGCCAGTGGTTTTGTAAAGATATCAGCGAGTTTATTTTTAATGGAAACATGGTATAGCCCTATGTTTCCTTTGGTAACATGGTCCCTAATGAAATGGTTCATTATATCTATATGTTTTGTCCTCGAGCATTGGATTGGATTCTTTAAAATGCAGATGATATTAGTGTTATCACATAAGATTTGAATGGTGCCTACAAGTAATCCTAAATCTAGTATTTTTTTGCTTTAACTAAAGAACTTGGGTCACATAACTTTCTAAGGCTATATATTTATCTTCAGCAGTGGACATGGAAATTAAGTTTTATTTTCTATTAGATCAGGAGACTAAGAACTGTCCTATGCATTGATATGTTCTAGAAGTGTTTTTTCCTATCAACTCTATATCCTTTAAAATTTGAATCAGAATATCCTATGATTTCAAAGAAATATTTATGCCTAAGATACTATATTCCTAAGTTTTGGGTTCCTAAGAGATATCTAAGAATTCTCATTATAGCAACCAAGTGGGGCTCTTTTGGATCAGCCTAAAATCAAGCACATAGACAAACACTAAACATAACATCAGGTCTATTAGCAGTCAAGTAAAGAAGTGATCTAATTATTTCTTTATATATCTTATGATCAACGAATGATTTTCCATTTGAATCCTTATCTAACTGAATAGTGGAACTTATGGGAGTGTTTATTTGCTTGGCTTTATCCATTTTATATTTTTTAAGGATGTCCTTAATATATTTTGATTGACTAAGGAAAATTCTATTATCCTTCTGCCTTATACTAAATTTAAGAAAGTATATTAGTTCTCTCATTATACTCATCTTAAACACCTTATTCATTTTTTTTTAATTCATCATATAGAGTTTTATCAGAAGATTCAAATATTATATCATTACTATAATTTTAGAAAAAGTGTAATTTATATCCTACCTTTTTAAAAAATAGAGTGGTGTCTATACTCCCCTAAACAAAGGTTCTCTCTAGTATGAATGTGGTTAGTCTTTCATACCATACTATGGGTGCCTATTTAGTCCATATAATGAATTTTTTAATTTGAACACATGATTAGAAAATTATGAAGTTTGAAAGCCTGCGGATTGGTTAACATACATATATTATTTTATTATCCCATTTAGAAAAGCACTTTTGACATTCATTTGGTACAGTTTAGATCCCTTAAAGCAGGAAAATGCTAGTAGCACCTTAATGGCATCTAATCTAGCTACCAAGGGGAAAAGGTCTCTTCAAAATCAATCCCTTCTATCTAGTTTTTCCACTTAGCTACTAATCTTATTTTTTTTCTAACCACAGCACCAGAATCATTCATTTTGTTTTTGAAAACCCATTTAGTTCCAATAATACTCTAGACCTTAGAACTTTCAACTAGTTCCCAAATGTCATTATGTACAAATTGATTTAATTCTTCTTGTATGGTTAGGATCCAGAATTCATCAAATAAAACTTGATTTATATTGATGGGTTCAGTCATTGAGATAAAGGTAGAGTTATTTACTTCTTCTATAAGTCCATGTCTAGTTCAAAAATCTTCAGATAGGTCTCCTAAGATCAGTTTTTTAGGATGATTTGAAAAATATCTCTATTCTCTAGGTAGTTAATTTTTTTGTTCTACTCTTTCCTCTAGATTTATAGATTCTACTCCTTGGATGATTTTTCTAAGTTTTCATACTTTCATGACACACTCTCATATGCTATAATCAAGATTCATTATCAATAGTTTATAGGCAAAGAGAAGCAGCAGGTTTAACACAGTTTAAATCAAGCATATAAACATTATTAACTTTTTTCTTAGCAGCACATTATTTTTATTTAAGCTTATCGTGTAGCTGGTAGATAAAAAATTAATACTAAAGCCTTTATCATAGTGCTGGCTTAAGCTAAGCAGGTTATGTTTTAAGATATTTACTAGTAAAATATTTTTAATGAGAAAATTTTTTCTTAGTTTTCAATTATACATGATCCCACCACTCTCCTAGTGAAGTTATCTCCAAGTTTCACCTTTCCTCCTACCCTAGCCTCTAGCAAAATGAATTGATTTGGATCTTCAGTCATACACCTTAAACATCTGCTGTTCTGGTACCACATGCTTTCATGAAACCTTCTGTGAGAGTATCCCTACAAAATTATCAATTGTCAGATTTTGGAACCCAAATAACTTTGGGTTCCACCTTATAGAATGTGGGATGAAATGCTTAAATGTTATGCTATGAATTATACAATTTTAATCTCAACACCAAATATGTTATATGGTGGATAGTGCAAGTGTGGTAGATGTGTCCTAGCATGCTATAAGAGAAACATCTAACTCCATGAAGGGTTTAATAATTTATGTGGGCTATGGTGCCTCTTCCACTAAATGTATGATGTGATGGTGTGTTATGAAATTGTGCAAGTGTTGGAGGTTTTTTTTTCTTTGTAATCTTTTAATTGAACTTGTAAAGATTTCTTTTCAGTTTCAGGTATTAAATTTTTAATTTTTAATGCATGCTCACTTCCATCTAATTTACATGCAAGAGTTTTTAATTTCTTGAATGCATTTTCTAATTCAACATGCGATATTTTCTAGGAATCATGTTTAGCAGTTAAATCAAGATGCATCTTATTTAAAGAGTCAAATTCAATTAAGAAAGCCATATGATTTCTATCCAAATTACAATGATCTTTCCTGAGGCATTCATGCTCTTTTGGCATATTTGAAAGGTCAGATTTAAAGCATAAATATAACTTCCTGAGCATTCTATGTGCAGTATGAATTCTTTCAAAAATTTAAAATAATTCATCTTAGGAAAGCTCACATACCTCCTCTTGATCAAAATAATTAAGATAATTATCTTCCATCAATCACAAATTGGTTACCTCATCTTTTGCTTCAATTTTAAATGAGTCTTAAGCAGAGTCTGCCCAGAATGCCTTTTGAGTCATTTTCTTTCCCTTCTTGAATTTAGCTTTTTTCTTACCCTTCTCATTGCTCAGGTGAGCTTTAAGACTTTGGCAATCAGACTTCAAGTGCTCTAGTTTCCTGCATTCATAACATATATTATCAGAAGAAGCTTTAGAATTTTTATAATTCTTAATTTTGTTCCACTACTGATGATGCTTTTATTTTTTCTTTAGAAAGGTTCTGAACTATCAGGCCATCATTATGATATCTTCCTCTCCTTCATTAGAAGAACTATCTTAATCATTAGCCTTTAAGGTAGTTATTTTCTTCTTTCTATTTTCTTCTATATCAAGCTATTTTTAACTCACTCCTTGATCGTAGGAAATGAGTGATCCAAGTAAGTTATCAATGGAGTAAATATTAAAATCATTAGATTTAGTAATAACAATAATTTTTGCATCATAGGAAGTGGATAAGAAAATCAAAATCTTGTTAACTTTTCATAGTTAGTGAGTTCTCTTCCTAAAGCATCCAGGGAATTAACAATCTGAGTAAACATAGTAAACATTTCAGAAATAGATTCACTAGGTTTCATGTGAAAAAGTTCATAGTCATTAAGTAGAATGTCCAACCAAGATTTTTTTACTTCCTTTGTTCCTTCATATGTTATGCATAGTTTATCTCAAATCTCCTTACCAGTAATATAAGTAGAAACAGGTATGTAATCTTTAGATTTTAAAGCATAGAAAAATAGTTCAGATATTTTGCATTCAATTAGGCTAAATATTTATCATTTGTATTCCATTCAAAAAATGGTATTTCAGCTTTAATGCCATTTACTAAACGTGAAGATACATAATATCCTTCATGGACTAATATCCATAAAAGATAATCGATAGATTGCAAAAAAGTAGACAAGTAAATTTTAATTTTGTAAAAAATTAAACAAAATATTATCAAATAAAGGTGGTCGTGTGATTGAATATTCTTTCATAGTATTATGATTTTCAAAGTTATCCATTGATCATTTTTCAAAATTTATTTAAAACTTAATTTTTGAATCTCACTTTTATACCACTTAAAAGTTTGTGAATGGTTGTTAAACCTTTAAGAACTAGCTCAAGGCTAATGAAGAGGGGGCGAATTAGATATTTTTAAAAATTAAGGGAATAAGAAATTCTTTAAAAACTTTTCACACCCACACATGATAATAAACACATCAGATGCAAAAATAAGAAAATTAGATAATACCAAAATAAATCAAAATTTTCAACCATTTATATAATTGCAGAAATTTAAAGCGCAAAAAATAA